>CM057817.1:1663366-2060866 GCA_030067965.1 Latrodectus elegans | reverse complement strand
CATTTCAGATGTCAAATTCGTTTTGAATTAAGAAAGATACTGTATTAATGTGAACTAGCAGAGAGAGAGAGAGAGATCTTAATAATACTTTATGTAACTTTACTGCACTTTTATATCTTAAATTTTATTACTACTTTTTTATTATTATATATTTATAATAAGACTTCTATGTCTTAGATAAAATTACGTTTGAAACATTTTTTAAATGGCTGGTTTTCATTTAATTAATAATATGTTTTCTAATCCTTTAGTCCCGGTTTTTGAGTTCCCTCATTGTAATATATGTGAATCTAAGTATATTTATTGAATTATATATTCATTGCAATTAAAATATTTTTATGATGTGTCATTAATTTTCAACAAATCCATTAAAATTTACATTGTTGTTTTTGCTAGAACACATTAAAGTTTTTTTTATTATTTTTTTATGTTAAACGTTGGAGATGTTTTGAACTAGCAAGCACAATAGTTAGTTTTCACAGTTGTTTTATGCTTTAGAAAATGGATATATTACTTTTGTAAAAATATAGAATAAATTTTTATGAAGTGCATAAGTATTGTAATTAAATGACTAAGACGCATGTTTCTTGAAAATGAAAGAAAATAATTATGTATTATTTCAAAACAAATATTTTCATTTGAATTTTATAACTGCATGAACATTATTAAGACAGTAAAAACTAATAAAGTTAACTCATTATTTGTTTATCATTTTTATATGAAGTTTTTAAAATAATACAGCATTTAAAAAACATTTTAATAGCAAATTTACTGTAATATTGTACTACTATCCACATTATCCTAAAATCATTGCTATTGATTTTCTACATGTGAGTTTGAATGTAGAGAATTCAGCTCTTACATAAACTTGAAAATGTAAAAAGTGAATATTATAGTTGGTAATTATCTGAGGAATAAATAGCCAAGCTGCCATCTGAATGGTTTGTACACTAGCCTTTGGTTCAACATTTTGTGGATTTGAATCCCACTTCAGGCTTGGATGTTTAGTGCTTCAAAATACACTTTATTCAGTAGGTCCTCATTTAATTAGCCATGTGTGCGAAGTGTGACCCTTGAGCAATAAGCAAACTAACTTGAATTATTATAAATGAATATATAATAGTTTTTTATTATTTAATATTGATTGCAAGTGTATAAACTTGTGAATTTTACACAAATTCTTTGGGAAAGCTACCATGCATAATGCAAGAAGTAAGATGTCATTGTATTTAAAAAATGTGTCAAAAGCCAAATAGAAATAATAAACCTTATGATTTCATATATACTATTGTAAAATAATGTGGGTATGGAAAAATTTAACTTTGACTATGAAACTTATAACAAGTATATATATATATATATAGTGTTATACATTTGGATGATCAACTGATTAATAACTGCGAGCAAATATTTTGGTAATTATTTAGTGAACAGCAAAAAGTATATTAATTTCATTAGGTTGTAAAATCATCCCTGGCTTGAGAGATATGCAGTCATTTCATTTGCTAAAGTTCCTCAGTGGTGTATTCTAAGATGATTGAAATATTTTTCCCAGAATAACCCAAGTATCATGCATTGGAGCCAAAGGTAATGATTTGACTGACCATGGAAATATATTGTATCCCACTTATCATAATTACACAAAATGTGCAATATGTGAACAAGTTTTTTCTTATTAATAAATGACATTTGGATGATGTATAAAATAAGCAGTATATATTCTTATAAAATGTCATTTCTATGACCTTATTCATATAATTTTTTTGATGTTTAATTTTACCCCTGATTATTATTAACCAAATGGTAGGTGCTCTGGTTCAACAGTTCGTGAGTTAGATTCCCACCTCACCCATAGGATAGTAATTTAGGATCCACTTAAAATTGTAGATCCCAGTCTCATTTGCCCTCCAGTCCAAAAAATGACCGTTGAGTGCTAATCAAATAATTTTATTTTGTTACATTATTCATGTAAAAACTTCTTGCCTGCAACAGTCTTATTTTGTTTTTAATTAATCTTATTTTGTTCCAGATAGTGTCTCTGTGTTAGATAAAATTAATTTGTATTTGATTTAAAAATAAAAAATTTAAAGAATATGGATAATTAACATTATATAAGAATGAATACCATCAAAAAATTTATAAAATTTCTTTAAACATGATTTGATTTAGTGATAGCTAAATCAAAAGTATTTCTTTGGCATATATTCACTTAAGTATTATTTTCTTCTCATATCTAATATATAAATATTAATAGAAAATAATACTTATGAATTATTCATATTCATTAAGAATATTAAATACTTACTATTCTCTAATATTAATATTAAATACTAATATTAACATTAGCATACTAATATATCACACAAATCTTAAAAGGCTTTAAATTATGTTTTACAGTTGTTAGTTTAGGGAAAATATATGTCATTATAAAATAATAATGAATAATTTATGCAAATAAAAAATTTTGTTTATCTCATTAAACCACAAATGCAATAATTTTTGGTAAAAAAGTAAAAGTTGTGTTGCATAAAATGTTAGCAATGTAACACAAATTACTAAAGAACTCCTAATATATGTTCCCCAAATGAACAGAAAAGTGTGAATTTTTTTATTCTTTTTTTTCCCTCTGGTATATATCGATGATAAATCTATTTTTCTATGACTAAACTCTTTATATCCTCAAAAAATTTTACTTTTGAGATTATTATTATTAAAAAACTTAAAGGCTTTAGTAAAAAATTTAGTATATTGAATGTAAAGAACCTTAATGATTTAAGTCATGAAAATGATAAATGTATATGAATATAAGTCTGTGAGTAATTTTATTTTTAAAAATTTATTTATTTACTTATTTATTTATAATTTTTTGTACAGTAATCAGAATAATTCACTAGTTCAATGAGAATTTTATTAATTGTTATAAAGAATGCTTTTTTCAGGAAAAGGTCATGAAATATACCTTTGGTGTAGGGAATATTTTGGGCATTTTTTTTTTAATGTTGTAGCAGTATCTGATTCCTTTCTGTTTTGGCTTCTGGTGTAGAGACAAGATTGTACACAAGACTACTAAAATCAAAATTTTTTGTGTTATAAAATGCTGTCAAGTAGGATAACAATTATTTTATTTTTATTTATCAGTATATCTTACTATTTATAATTGTATGATAAACTGATCCTAAATGCTGACAAGATGTCATCTAAATTAAACATTTTTATGAACGATGCTTTTTTGTGCAATTTCTGTCACAAATGAATGTTTTCTTATACTTGTATTATAGTTTTCATTAACTTGCAAGATAAAAATATAATAACCTCAAAGTTTAAACTAAAATCTAGAACAATCATTTTAAAATAGCATGACCTTAAGAGAAAGTATTTAACATATTAGATCTACCATGATTTCCAATATCCTTTACAGCTAGTCATAATTTAAGTAACATATTGACGTGCTTGATTAAAAACATAAGTATTTGGATCAACATAAAAATGATTATTTTTAGTTATAATCAAAGACAAAGATGAATAAAATATTTATCAATATTAGTTAATATCCAATAAAAAAGAATTTTGAAATGCAAAAATTTAATTGTTTCAGTTTTTTTTTGCTTATTAATCCATTAATTGAATTACAGATATCAGATATCATTACTGGTTTAACCGATGAGACTGTTACAGCTCGAGAAGCACTTTTAAAATGGGCTCAACGAACTACAGAACGTTATCCTGGTGTAAGAATTACAGATTTTACGAAAAGCTGGAGAGATGGGTTGGCTTTTAATGCTATACTTCATCGAAACAGGTATTTCATTTTTATGTTTATTTTAGAATTCCTCTAACATATATGATAAATAAAAGTACCATAAAAGATAGAAACACTTTCATGCATATAAGGATTCTAGGAAAACTATGATTCACCATCATGCTTACAACTTTAAATCATACGTTTATTTTCTATTAAGAAAATATAAAAAATATGCAAATTTATACCTAATTTTTCTTCAAAATATCTAAATCAAACTCTACAATTCTTGGCATTATTTGAAAACAATTAGTGATATTTATTTTATGAATCATCATTTATTTTAAACTCAAAAAGTTATGCACACATAAAATTATTTGATGACTAGCTATTTCTTTTTTCTTATATATATTATTATTTAAGATTTTCATCTCTTAGTATAATCTGATATAAATATTTTACCTCATTTGTTAATAATTATTAATTTATTAATTCAGGTGACTGAGGGGTATTATTGAACATGCATAATAAAATGTTACTTTAGTTGTAAATTTTATCTTCACTGTGATATCAACAACTCGTATAACTTCTTCCCATTTTAATAAAGCATAGCAATAATTACTCACCATTTGTAGTCAGGGTCTGAGATGAACTACTTTAATTGAAAAACTTATATTTTACATAGTAAATAATGAAGGAGGTTGTTATTATATGTGAGGTGGAAGAGTAGTTATTGAAATTTTCATTTATATATAGTGATCTATGAAATTAATTTTGATCATATTATTTTATTGTTAATACTAAACACTGAGAAAATTTTGAAATTTAAGGAATATCTCCATGTCTACCTGAAATTTATTCTTGAAGCAAAAATCTGTGTAAAGAAAATTAATTTTAAAAATTTAATTTTGTCTCATCAACAATCTTAGGAAATTATTGAGCTAAGCTTGCTCATGATCAGTTAATGCGTTGTCCTTTAATTCAGTGATTAGTATATTCAGTTTGTTGTTTTTAGTAGTTCAGAATTCATTATATAAACTGAATAGCTTCTCAAATTAACCTTAGGAGGTAAAATGTCTTTGTGGAGAAACAAACAAACCTATCCAGTTCATTGAAGGTGCACATTTAATAAAGCATAATAGCTTTGTTATTGTTGCATTGCAAATGAAGAAAATAAAGTATCAAAAATTAGATAAATTGTGATCAGTGTATTACTAATATGTTATTTAAAAACCAATAACAGAACAAATGTAATTGATAGTATTTTAAGAAGTTTAATTCAAAAAATTAAATTTAGGGAGAAGAATGTTAATTCAGTGTGCTAAAATAAGATTATTAAAAATTAAAAATGAATAACATGTGAAAAAAATATAATTGTAATAAAAATCTATGAAAGAATCTCACCTTCTGAACACAGAGTAGTTGTTTTAAATGTATCTAAAAATAAGCCAGTTGATAAAATATATTGTTCCTAACACTTTACATAAAAAAAGAATAGTAATACAAGGAGATATAATGCATGATACACAATTCAAAGAAAAAATAAATATTAATGGATAAGGCAATGTGTTCAACAGTGATAACATATTTACATAGTGAAAGAACTTCAAAATATAGATAGATTAAATTAACATGATTAAGGATATTTTTATATGTTATTACTTAATTGGCAAAATATTCTAAATGAGTGAATTATCAATGTAAAAAACTGTTGTTTATAAAAATGAGATAATGTTCTTTTTAATGACCTGAAATATTTGCTTACAAAAAGTATTAGAGAAGTTAAATTTGACTGTTAAATATTGCTATGTTGAGTAGAAAATAAAAGGCTATTGAAAAATAAATGAAGTTAACACATTATTGAAAATAAATTTAGGAAAAAATCCTTTTCAAATTAAAAAAAAATTCTTCTAGTTATGGAATAAAAATAAACAAAACATTATGGTCAGTTTGTAAATATTTAAGAAAATATTGTTTTGTTGTTAAAAAAGGAGCAAAAAGGACAGTCATAAAGACATTCTCTTGAGAACAGTTTTAATAAATATTAGTTTATTATGATAATAATATAAGTAAATATAAATGCAGTTTAATGGAAATATATACTACAAGAAATTTTTTGGAATTACTTATCTAATTATGAAGAAATGAAAAAATTATAAAATTAAAAAAATTGTTTACTTCAAATTTGAACTATCTTGGTTAATACTTTTGGAGCAAATTTCATATGGTTTTGATCGTGATAAATAATTGTCACTGGCAAATTATGTCAGAATTTTAATTTTATTACAATGTTTTTGAAATTAGAAAGCAATGAATTTGAATCAGAAACTATGTATTAATAGATGAGAACTTACATTAAAAAGTCTACAACGTAAAGGTCACAAATGACATTTAACAAATACTAAACATTCATAAATAATACTAACATATGCAATTGATAAGCATTAAAGCATTTATATATAATGCTGATGTATAAGTAATGTTATTTATATTGATTATTAATAAAAAGGAAGATTACATAGTAGATTTGTCATTTGGAAATGGTATTTAAGTGTTGGTTTTTTCCTGCGCATTTTCAATTTCAACCAACATATATTGATAGAAGAAAGATCATGTCTACAAAAACTTCTGTTTGATATTCCATTGATTATATTGCTGGATCTAATGATTTAACATTACTGCTTGCATAATAAATGTTATTCATTATTTTAGCAGCTGTGTGCTTAGTTACTTAAAAAAAGAGACATAATATGTTTAATAAAATATTGCAGTAAATATTTATGCATTTATAGTTTCATAGGTTTGTGTTTAATTTTTGCTTTTAGGTTTTATGAAAATGTGTTGTATAATGTTTTGTTGGATTAAAAAATAATTAATTCTTATATATGTTCACCACATTATTAATTCTGAATATGAGTGAAAAATACTTATCTTTGAATTGTATAATTTTTAACACTAAGACATTCATGGAAATCTTTTCTAAACCACATAACCGAGTTCTAGAGTTTCTGTGAATTGAAAGGATTATGTGCCCTCATGATAATCATGAAAACTAGATTTCAGGGTTCCCTATGGATCACATTAGTATGTTAATCCAGAACTGAAATAGAAAATTTAATGTCAATACTTTAACTACAATTGTTTAACTTACCAAATGTATAAAACTTATGCTGCACTGTATTTTTTTTTTTTTTTTTTTTTTTTTTTTTAGAATTAACAGTTGAATTTATAAACAAACTGAAATAAGTAAAATAAATATATTTTAAAAAGTATAACATTTTAGTAGAAAAAATGATTGTTCTTACTATTTTTTATTTTATAAGAATTCACCATTTAAATGGAAACAGAAATGAAAGCTTTCATATTAAAAAAAAATATGTGTTGTTTCAAGAAATCCAAAATATCTGAAGAAAAATTATAAAGTTACATTTTTGTCATTTAAATTAATACAATAATCATATTTCAGAAAGGTTGCCTTTGTTTATTTTGTTACAATATTATTAATTATTGCATTGTATCTGACTTTTTCTAAACAAAACAACCTTTCATAACCATTGGCTGGTACTATTCTTGACATTATAATTTTTGTTGCTTAACTTTTAACACCTCTATAAATTATTTAAAATAAGATTATAAAAAAATAAAGAATCGTAAGATTAAGATGAAAGTTAAATCATTACCATTCCTAACTATTCTATAGAAGTGGCAAACTGTTATAGCCATTTTTTTAGTTTGGTTATTATTCGAATCCTAGAGGTAATTGAAATTAAAAAAATACAATTGCTTAGAACAGAGCAAAAAAAGCTCACATTAGTGAAGGGACACTTATTTTTCTATCAAATATTTATCCAAAAATTTTATTTTTTAAAAGGTTTTAATATTTTGTTGGATTTCCTTTTACTTTTAAAACATGATTTAATCTTCTTGGGATGGATTTTACAAATTTTCTTGTAATTTCTGGAGTGATTTTACCTCATTCTTGAAGCGCCAATTTTAATTGTTGTTTGTTTTGAAGAAATGGTGTATTTGCGAATTCTTGATTCCAATTCTTGCTGAATATTCTCTATGGAATTTTAGTCTAGAGATTGTAGTGGTGTTTTTATTATTTCAGAACAGTTATACAGCAGCCAGAGTTTAACGTTCAAAGCAATGTGCTTGGGGCCATTTTCCTGGTAGAATTTAAAATCGTTATGAAATTTCACTTTTTGTGCTAAAGATTTCAAATTTTGCTTTAGAATGTCAATATACTTATATTGATCCATTTTACTGTCCATAAAAACAAGATTACCAACTCCAACGGGTGATATACACCCTCATACCATAACTCCTCCTGCACCATGTTTTATTGTTGGCACCAAGAGTTCTGTTTACGAAATTCTTCCCTCGATTTTCACCACACCAAGATTCTACATCGTCAGGAACAAATATATTAAATTTACTCTCATCAACAAATATAAATTTATTCCAGTCATCAGAATTTTTATTTATGTTGGATTTAGCGAAAGCCAGTCTGAGTTTTTTATTCTTTTCACTTAATTTTCACTAAAGAATTTTTCTTTGCTACTCTACCATGATATCCAGCAGATCGAATTACTTTTCTATAGTCTCAGTATCAACAATTACACCATATAATGCTTGTAAATCAGCAGCAATTATTAGGAGCACTCATACTTGGATTTTTTTTAATAATTCGGATGACAATTTGCTTTATTCCATTGGATACCTTTGATGGTTGGCCATGTCTGTTTTTATTCTGAATCATATGATTCTTTTTATATCATTTAATGATATTGAAAACTGTTGAATGACTCAAGTTAACTGTTTCAGCAGTTTCTCTACTAGTTTTTCCACTTTCAATATGAAAACTAATAACTATTTTTCGAATTTCAGGCGCAGTTTCTTTTCGTTTAACGTTCATGGCTGCACACAGCTAAAAAACACAAAAATTCCAAAACAATCTGGAGAGAAATACTGCAGATGATTTTATGAATTATTGCCAATTGCTTTTGAGTAAAAATAAAACACCTAAAAATATATTTATTGCTTATGTGTCCCATCACTTATGTGAGCCATTTTTTGCTCCACTCTAAATAATTGCATTTTTATTTAATTAATATTTAAATAGTTTGAAAAAATGTATGTTATGTAATAATTTTTACTAAATTAAAGTATGAAACACACCCACAAAATTTTTTTACATGTATTTTTAATTAATTTTATTACAGTTTCCTTTTGTAAAGCACAAGTGTCCCATCACTTTTGTGAGACACCGTATATATTTACATAACTGAGAATAAATTTCAAATAATAATTATATAAATGTTATTATTCTAATTGAATAAAGGACATTATTTTTGTCTGATTCTTATGAAACGAATTTTTTCCTAGACCTGACCTGTTAGATTTCAGGTCTTTAAAAGCAAGAAATGCTAGAGATAATTTAGAAGCAGCATTCTCTTTAGCCGAAAAAGAATTTGGAATTACAAGACTGCTTGATCCTGAAGGTGATTTTTGTATTATAATTATTTAAATCTAAATTATATGTAGTTTGTATAAAATTTTACATTCATATAATTTTAAATTCAATTGATCAAATATTTTCTCTGCAGATGTGGACACACCTGAACCTGATGAAAAATCTCTTATTACCTATATATCATCTATGTATGATGTTTTTCCTGAACCACCTGCTTGTCATCCTTTTGCAGATGAAGTAAGATAATTTAAGTTTCATATAACAACATGTGAATTATTTATTTGTTTTAAAAAATTTTCTGATTATTTTTTATAAAAACATCACTAATTGATCCTTATGGTATTCTTAAAATTTTTTCCTTTCATTATGTTTAAAAAAATTTTATATTAAAAATATTTAATATAAATTATTTTTTAATCTGAAAACTTATTAATAAAAAATTTCTTCACATTGATATAGTTGGATTTTGGCTTTGTAAATCTCTCACACTTTTAAGTATATCACTTCTCAATTATCTTCCTACTTTAAACTTTACAATCCTCATAATATATGATGCTTTCATGAAATATATTTTTTAAAAAATCTTTGACCATAGATATAACATTGTTTGGTTTTCATATTTTATAATGCATATGTTATTAAAATCAAAAGTTTCAAAAACACTGTTTTTTATTATCATATTTAATATTTGGTGTTTTGCATTTTAAACATTTCTTTTGTAGAATATTGTGAATTTTCTCAAAACATAAACTTCTAATGACTATTTTAATTCAGATTTTATATTTAAGATACATTTTAATTTGTATACTTCATAATCACAACTTACTTTTTGCGAAATGTTTGAAAATTTGCACCTTTATTTAGAATGAGCATTTATAAAAAATCATGATGTATTCATTTATTTTCTATCATTAAAATCTCATCAATTTAAGATTTTATTAAAATACGATTTTTTTTATATATTTTTAAAATTCATACTTTTAAGCATCGTTATTTTTTATTACTTACAATTATGTATGCTTTAGGAAGTATGGTTGCTACTAAATTGTAATGATCTATATCATATTCACTTTTTATATCTACATATACATAGCAACTTAGTGTATTTAACATAGAGAAAAACTTAGATTTTCTTTGCTAGAAATTAATTATTTAGAAATTTAAATATTATCAGTAAGTTTGTGAGAAAATTACAATGATGTATATGTAAATCAAGTTAAGTATTTAATTGGCAATATTTTAAACTAATTTCTAACAGATTTTGGTAAAAGTATTTATTTAAAGGAGAAAGTTACAAATTTGAAATAAATCTTAATTTGTAAAATTTTTTCCCTTATTTTATTTAAACGTTTTTAAATTATTATTCAAGACTTAAATATATCGTAAAATATTTAAGTATTTGTATCTGATATGAAAATTTCTTTTGCAATTGCATGTATTTTTTCATCTGAAATAATAAATCTGTATTTCTTTCAGTTTTCACTTTAAGATTTAAAGAATTTTTCATGGTGCAAACAATATTAAATGACTTTTTGAGAAGCATGATTGAAAGTGTGAAGCCTTAGAAATAGTGTTAAATTACAGATATACATGTTTAATTTTCCAATTTTAGTACGCTTAGCAGTAAAATTTATTAAAAATGTTTTCACTTTTTAAGTAAAATACTGTATAGTGAAAGTTTTATAAAATATGATTTTTTTACCAACTTTATATATCATAGCAAGTTAATTACATGCATTTACATTTTTTTGTTAAACATTTTCTTGTTTTCTTTTGTTTTATGTACATAATATCTTTTAATAGGAACGTAATAGAAAAATTGAAGAGTATACCGAATTAGCAAAAAGCTTTCAAAAATGGATATTAGAAACATTAGAGATATTCAAAAATCAAAATTGTCATTCTTTGATTGAGATGAAGGTATGTTTTTCTGATACAATATTTTTTTAAATATTTGTGTGATGATATTGTGTCTCTTATTTATAAATTAGATTCATATATTTTTAAAATAGAAAAAATTAGAAAACTTTCTTTATAACATATATGTTTAACTTTTGAAGTCTTTTTAAATAAACATATAGATTATGGAATTAGTAAAACACTGTTTCATTAATTCCATAATCTATTAAAGATGAATGTAAAATTGTATACAAAACAAAAAATAGGAAATTGTGTTCTTTAAGAAGAGATAAATATTTTTGTATTTTTAAATGCTGCAAAAAGTTCATTTTAATGAACTCTCCAATAGTTTATGTATCAATGTCGATGAAAAAAATCAATTGATTCACAAACTTACATGTACAATATTTGTATAATAAAGCTTTTGAAAAATAAAGCAGCTGTTATGGATCTAGCAAATTTTTTTGAGCAACCTGAAAATAAGCTATAATAAAATTTTCTGAACATTTATAATTATTAATAGTTTAGAATATACTTATAGTATTAGCACATCTGTATTTCTAAAGTGTCATATGTAGTTTTTTTATGTTAAAAAATTTTTTTTTGTAACTGAAAGCATTGTACTTGAATTGCATTGCAATCTCAAGAAAATTGTTATCTGATATATACATGGATGCAGAATTATTTTAAAATAAAATATTAAGAGATTATATTTCTTTTTTTTTCTATGTTCAATTTAAATTTCTTTCACTTAATATACAGCTGAATTTTTCTCTTCATTTTTTTTTAACTTTTTCTATTCTCTTTTTTGTAAAAAGTTTTTTTTCTTTTAAGATTCCATAATTTTCTTTTTGAATGCTTGCTACGATCTATTAAGAGGAATTCAAAGAAAAAACATTAAGAAATTTAAAATAATTCATTTCTTTGAAAAATCATATTCAAATGTGATCCGTTACTGTAAAACTTAATGTTAGGAAAACAATTATAAATTACAATTTAAATTTGTAGCAATGTATCGAAAAAAAATGGGAAATAAATCAATTTTAAAAATTTTACTTTGTTTAACCTAATACTTCATTAAGTTCTTTCAACTGGAACTTAAAATATTTAACTTTTTGAATTTGCTAATTGGAAAAAATCAGAAAGTAATGATTTTGGTTTTTTTTATTTTATTTTTTTTAAATTTTTATTTTGTATTTTGTTAAATTAAAATTTAGTCTTTCAAATGCTTAACTGAATTAATTCTATACATGATATGTATTTTGTACATGCTATTGCAACCAGAGGAATGTTGAATTCTTGAGGTTAACATATTTGCAATCACTAAGTAATGATTTATATCTAAAAATAGGACATTCTTGTTGGAGATGTGATTCATTGAACAAAGTCATCTGAATTTAGAGATGTATGACAGTTGTTGTTGAATAATATTTTAGTTTCAATGCCTGTATCTCTACTATTTATATTAAATTTATTTTAAAAAACTAGAGCTTTTCAACTTTTGTCCATTGACTTTAACTTTCAGTAACTGAATGTCATAAAATTATAAAAATACTTAAACCATGAACATTAAAATATTGCTAGAATAAAAAATAAATAAATTGCTGAAAACAATTATTCTCATAATTTTGTATATTTCTAATATGTTCAAATTAATTTAGCATTTATTTTTTTTCAGTGAAATTATAAATTTGTTCATTTTAATACTAAATTTAGCATTTTATCATAACAATATGCTCAACATTTCATCAGATATGAAGTGTTTTTCTCATTTTCTTATTCTATTACATTGATGAATAAAGCTTATATTGTTGTAACACTACTGCCTTTTGCTATTTGATTTAAAAAGCAATAAAATTTCTCTGGTTGATAAATCATATTTATTAAGTGATTAAAACATGCATCTTAATGTGAAGAAAAACTGCACAGCTGAAAGATTAAACAAATATTTTCTTGTTTTGGCTTAATTTAGCCTGATTCTGCAGTTTGCACAATCTATTAGTTATAAAACAAATGACCTTAATTTTAATATTCAAATATTGTTAGCGAAATTAAAAAGGAAAAATTGAAATAATTAAGCATTTTTTTAAATTTAACATTTAATTGATTTTTTAATTACATTTAATATTTCATCAGATATTATTGAGTATTTATTGAAAGCTAAAACACACAATCAAATTTTAAAAAGTCCTTTTTATTTTGTATTTAACATTCTATTCTTTGCTGCGCTGTAAAATGCACAGAAAAAGATTGTAATGTGGAACTTTGTCTTTTTTTATCAGTTGTAATTTCATTTCAATGAATATAAGAAATTTTATGTTCATTAAAATGGCATATCATCGCAGAAAATATTTCTAATTTTATAGAAGTAGTTAAAAGCTGATTTTGTAGAAGTAGTTGAAAGTCAAAGATGATTTAATGTATGAATTATTGTGGTAAATTTTATAAAAATACTGATATTTTAGTGTCAAAATTATGATAATTACAATTTCTGATTTTAAAAAATCTTATTTTTACTCAGTAATCATACTTTGCCTTTGTGTTTACAATTTTATTGAAAACTGTTGTTAGTTGTTCCCATTTAATTTTAGGTTAGTTTTGAAAGCTCTTATAAAATAAATAATAAGTTTTTTGTATCATTTTTAGAATTTGTTACTGGAATCATCTAAATTACGATCAGATATGCTTCCTAAACAACAACGAAATAAACAAAGGCTTACCATTCTGTTTAAAGATATCCAGGTAGTTTTATTTTCTTACTTGTGGTTTACTTTTTAATGATTCTCAATTATTACATTTGAATTTATGTTACACTGAAAAAAACATCTCATTATAACAATTAAAGATTGTTGTTTATAGGGTTTTTTGGGAAAATAATTTTTTCTGATTATTTTCCCTTATTAATCATTTATTTGTTTTAAACATTTATATAGGATTATATATTAGTTATTTTTAATTCGCATAGAATCAGTTGTATTATTTGCGTTTCACATAAAATAAGAAAGCATGTTATTTAAAACTAAACATATATTACCAATATTTTATAATTTTCTTATATGGTTTTTCTGGTAAAATAAGTCTGAGGTATCAAAGAACTATGAAGATCAACTGAATAAATAAATTGTTGCATGTGAAGCAGATTATAAATGTAACATTTTCCAACATAGTGAAACATTTTATTTTTAACTTTAAAAAATGAGGGGTAAATTATGATATTTTGAAATCTTTTTTGTGATTTTATGGCTAAATTAATTATATAGCATTCTTTTTAATTTATGCTGAAGAATCGCAATATTATGGCCACCTGCTCAATAACACAATATATTGCATTTGGTCTTCAGAACAATTACAATTTGACTTGAAAGAAACAAATTCTTGGTAATTGACAAGAGCCATGTTGTACTAAATGTCTAAACAACTGTCCTGATAAATTAATATACTGTAACATGGTAGTATTTTTTTGCATAGCTACTTTTCTATGAAAGCACAAAGATGCTTAATTGGGTTATGGCCTGGAATATAAGGTGACCAGAACATTAATTTAAATTCATGTATTTTGTCTTCAAACTGCTCCAGCACAATTTGAGCCCTCTGACGTGGGGTGTTTCTTGCTGGAAGATTCAGTTTTCATTCTGGGGGACAAATGTTATGTAAGGTAATAACTGATCAAAAATTATATCTAAGTAATCCAGTTCTTTCATGATCTGTTTACCACAGTGTAGAGTTCCAGAGATGTCAATGACAATGTCCTACCAAGCATTTCTCACTTCTCCATTGTCCAATCTTGATGCTTCCTGGCCCATTTTTGCCGCAGTTGGTAATGGAGGTATTACTTGATTATATGAGTAGGATGTCTGTCACTAATTTTTCTTTATCAAATCAGACTTTTCCTCTGATGACATGCGGACATCCAACACTTTGGTGTTTACTACTGGTTTCTTCATTATTAATGTATTTTGCATAAATACTGACAATGATGGACTGTAAACCTACCAGTAAAGCAGTTTCAAATATACACTTTTCCAATTTCTAGGTCATTTCAATCTGCTCGGTATTAAATTAATTAATTTAAATCAGCAACTTTTCCTATCACTCACAATTCTAAGTATAAGAATATTGCTTACTTTCTTCATCAGCAGTAAATACCATTCCTACTTAAACTTGAACTCTGTGCATCCTTCAAATTAATTCATTAAAAAGGTAAAGATGGTCATAAAATATTTTTGTTCTTCAGTTTTCCACTGTGCATAATACTGTATCTTCAAAATCATTTAAGTAAATATTAGGAAGATACTCATGTCACATTTGTCACAATTATAAAATGTATTATATGATTAAGTAAAAATACCCAAAATAACATAAAATTAACACCAAAATAGCTCTTATTGTTTCAGAGCGTTTATGATTAGGGATAAAGAATTTGAAATTTATTTTGAATTTTGATATTTTTATAGAATAATTTTTATTGTAATAAAGTGATACTAATATAAATAATATTATTTTACTCTTGCTAACAAAACAAAATAAATTTCATTCATTAGTTTTCTTAGATAAAAGGTTTTAAACATATTAAAGTTAATTTCTTAAATGTAGATTTTTGATCTAATGTTTGGTTTTCATGTTATTTAAATATTATATCAACTTGGTTTTATCTCTACTGTTACAACTATAAATATTCCATTTACTAAATGCAAAATTGTTGCTTATTCCTAAGTTATTTTAATGACTTTAAACAATATTTTTAGTATAATTTCCTTTATCTATATTTATTTTTAATACACAATATGTAAAATAACTTGTGAATATTTTACTATGTTTTAAATTATCTGAATTTATTTAAGTATTTTTGAATAAATAATGTAATATTTATTTTAATTTTCTTTTATAAAAAATTCTATATCATTCAAAATATATTTCAGAAACTTGGACATCATACTAGCCATACTGAGTTAGATAAAATCTTAGAGATAAATGAACTTGAAAAAATGTGGAGTAAACTTATTACAACTTTGCAAGATCGAGACCAAAAAATTAAGGATGAAATATCTAGGTTTGTTAATCAAAATTGCGTCGATCTTATTAAAAGCTCTTTTTTTGTTGTTATAACAAAATATGTTATGTAATTGATTTCTTTTACTCCAAATTTTATTAATGGAGTTTATTTTTAGTTATATTTATATAGAAATTTTATACTAAATTTTCATTTAAAATAAATTTTTAATGTGTGAACTTTCTTTGATGATACTATTCTAATGTAAGATGTAAATTTCCAATAAATTTAAATTTTGAAAGATTTTATCATTATTAGATGACTAATGTTTGAAGAGAATATATTCCACTATAAATAAAATAAATTTTCATCAAGTTTAAAGATTTTCTTATAAATTCAGTTGTTTACTCTTACTTTATTACCTTTTCTTAAGAAATTATGATGTTTAAAATCGTATCTCATATAAAAAAGCATAACAGAAATCAAATTAGTTTTATAATAATAAATTAGTCATTAAGTGTAACTGCTGTATACAATTTTGTGAGTATTAATTCTTATGCAAGATGAATTACCTCTCCCCCTTTTTTTGCCTTTCAAACTAGGAGTATTACACAAAATTATTTGTACGAGTACATTTCTGTAATGTTTAAATGAAATTAACATTTTTCATAAATGAACTTCACTTTTATGTATTGAATCATTTTTAAATTGGAAAAAAAACCTTGAATATACAATATAGTATAGCAGTTTATAATTTAATAATTGTTTTACACATAATATAAAAAATTATGACAAATGGCAAATAATACAATAAAACTAGTATGGACAGAAATATTTGCGTTAATGATTCTAAATACATTTTGATATAACAATTTATAAAAATGTATTTATTTTATAACGATTAAATTTCAGTGGTAAGTTGCATAATTTTTTATTAAAATTATACATTCATAGAAATAAAACTACTTTTTTTAGGTTAGAAAAGTTACAAAGAATGGCTGAAAAGATAAGTAGAGAATTTAGAATATATGATGGCAAGTTAGAAGATATCGAACGGCGTATAAAAGAGGTATATTTCCTAATTTTACAAAAAATCAGTTAAATCTTTTAAAATTAGAAAAATTTTTATTTATAATCTTTATATGTATTGTTTAGGATTCTCTTATTTTTGTGTCGATTTTACCATACTATTAACAATATCTAAGCTGATACATCATTTATATTTGTACATAATAATTATAAACTTATTTGAATATCTTCTCTCACTTTGTAACATAAGTTAATTGTACAACTATTGCATTTTCAGAAATATATGTTGTGGTACACATTCATGAGAATATTTTCTGGAGCTACTTATTTTCTAGCATATTCTCCCTTATATTTTTTATTTACTAAGCTTGCATAACTATTCACTGAGTGATTGTCAGACTGATAATATGAACTGATAATATCTGACAAATTAAAACAATTTAATATGCATATAACACCTTTTGATGTACTGTCCTCTTTGAAGCAATTTTTTGGTTATTCATTGGATATTTATTTGATTTTAACTTCATGACTTAGATTCAGTTCCTTGTTTGTGCAAATAATTGCTTTTAAAATATTTTGTTAATCATGTTGAGAAACCATATTTAAGTAATGCTAAAAAATATTACAAATTTAAAGAAAAAGAAATAAAAATTAATATAATTTTAAGAACTTCTATCACAAATATTGAAAAATCTATACAATAGTAAAAATAATTATTTGTTTATATTTTAAATAGTTGTTACTCTTATTTCTCTTTTATATATATTCATAATTTTTATTCAATACATTTATTGATACTTCTAATGAGTAAATGTCAACCGTTTTCATAATCACATGTACAACAATTTCAATTATTTAACTAATTCATTTTCCTGTGTTATTTTGTGGAGTATATATCTCAATAAAAAATTTATCACTTTCTTTGTAATTAATTCTTTTATTAACAACCAAAATTACAAATAGTTTTCATTATGTTAATTGTAGATATTAAATGATAAATTCTTAATCTCTTAATTTAATCCATGCAAGTATTTTTCTAAAATTGATTGCTTATTTATCCAAATAATACATTTTAATTTAATTGCTTTTATAGGAAGAAAAACGTGTAACCAGACTTTATTTAGTAGATGCAAAACAAAACTGCGATCAAATAGAAAGTGATTTTAAATATGTTAATTCAATGTTAAAGAGTTTGCAGAAGGATATAACATCATTAGAAGAAAAGAAGTATCATCAAGTTAAGGACTTACAAATTAGGTAAATGTACATTATTTAAAGTTCTGTTTGTACTACTCACCATAATAAGAAATGATTAAAATTTTCAGCTAAGAAGTTGTTGCTTTAAAATATCTATGTACAATATTATTTAACTTAAAATTCAGTAAGCAATATTTTTATTGTTTTATTATTATTCATTTAACTCATGTAAAATATTATAAAGTATATTTGAAGATAAACACAGATTTTAATTTAAGAAGTTATAATTTTTCTTGTAAAATTTTAATCTTCTGAAATGGCGTTAAAATCTAAATAATTTCTTTTATTTTTACTTGTATTTTTTCTAATTCACCTCTTAATCCTGATATTTTTTTCTCTTAAATCTTCTGCTTTAAATACTCGATATTATAATAATTCATTTACTTATTCCTTTACTTTTTTCTCTGTTATTTTAATCAACATTTCTTCCAAAGTTAATATCATATATCAAGATATTGAAAATATTGACAAATGTTAATAAAAAATATTTTAATAGCAAAAGTTTGCAGCAGAAAAGCATGAAAAAGCAAAAATTATTAAATAATGTAAGAAACTCATAAAACTACAAATGTTTTGACAATGTATAAATAGCTGTATATTATCATTTGATTTCATAAACATTTGAAATGCAAATTCTTTGTAAAATTTTAGAATTACACATCCATCTATAAAGTGTTTTCATTTAATAATATTCAACAAAACTCTTCTTTTGAAAAATATCTTAATTTTAAGTATTTTATAAATACTTATAAATGTAATATTTTTTAAAGAAAAAGTTTTCAACTTATTTGTTAAAAAATATCTAATAATCTTACTCTAAATTTATAACCTGGTAAAAATGTCTCTATATATTTTAACTGCTATGATAATGTTTCTTCTGTTGTTTTTCATATAAGTCGATGATACTTTTAATAAACTGTTTGCTTAGTGATATATTGCTTTTAAGATTCAAATAATATCCATTATATAAATTGTATTTATTTGTCACTATTTGTTAACATCTGTAGAACTTTTCTAGTCCTGAAATTTCACTGCAATGTTTGTTAAAATATGTTTTGGTCTTACTGTTAGGTAGAAACCGTATTGAATTTGACATTAAATGAGCTAACATAATGTAATTATTTCAAATGATGTTGTACAAAATTATTTCTTAATAATAAGCATCAATGCATCATATTTAAAATAATATGTTTCTAATACCTTATACTGTCTTTTTATATATATTTAATCCATCTTAACTGTATGCATGAAACTGGGTTTTTGTGTTAGATTTCACTTTTATATTTAAATTAATATTATTTTTAGACTTAAAAGTTCTACACAAAAATATCAAACTTTACAAGTGCTTTTTCAAACAAATTTATTGAAACCTCTGTCTGAACGATCTGAAGAGAAAAAAGTTCCTAAGCAAAAGAATATCCCCAGTGAAAAAACACCTGAAATTAATAAATATTTGGTCTCCTTGAAAGAATACTTTGATTGGATAGAAAAAAAACAGGTACTCATTTGTATTCTTTTTTGAGAAGTATTTTGGCTTACATGTATAAATATTTTTTAAATTGAATATTTTGATTTACTTTGGATTATAATTTTTTTTGTTTTTGTTTATTTAGAAACGAATAAATGCGTTAAAAGTAGGTGAAGATAGCCAAGCTATAAAATCGTACTTAGACCAGTTAAAAGCAGAACAAAAAGCAGTAGAACAATACAGCAAAAAAATCAATATTTATGTTTCTCAAAAGGTATTATGAGACATTATTTGCTTTTCATAATTTTGTATATTTCGCTTATATACAAATTCAAAAATGTATGTTTATCGAAATATGTTTATTTTCTTGCTTTTCATTTTGTGTGTCATATATATATATATATATATATAGTTATTACTTCAATATTTTAAATTGCAATATCACTAATTACTGGTTTCTTAACATGTTTTGTGTTATTTATTGATTTCATAGTGTCTCTAATTCTATCTTTTATAGTTTGTAGTAATATTAAATATTTCTTCGGCTAAAATATTTCACTATAATGCAAATATTACTTTTATTGACCATTACAATTAAAAAATTTGAGTAATATGTCTGAAAATTTAAATGATTATTTGCTTTCATAATTTGTAAAGAATTCTTATTTCTCAATGGATTATATCATATTCATTATAAACTGATAAATACGACTATGTAAATCATGAAAATAGATTATGTAGATAATTGTGGATTAATTTTGGAGTGTAAAGTGATTCTGTTTGTTTAATTAATAAAATGGTCTGATAAATTGATTTGATTTGCATGTAAAAAAATTTATAATGTATAATAATTAAGTTATTTAAATTGATGCAAAGTTGTTGCTTAAAAGCTTTTTAATGTAAAGAATAAAAAATAATTTTCATTATATCTTTTATTAAATTTCTTTAAAAACATGTATATCCTGTTAAAAATCGTTATTAATACTTTGTTAAGGATTTTATCTTACTATTAGACAGTATAAGATTATACTGCTCTATTTCCATTTTATATCAGAAGCTCATTGTGAAATTTTTTGACTTCATGTTATTTCTCATTCTATAATTGTTTTGGATGTTTAATAAAGGAACTTTATTTAGAATATGTTTCCTGCTTTTCATGGCTCTAATATATAGTGTGAAATTTAAAATTACTGTGAAAAAATCCTTATATTTCAAAGTTAACTAGATTAATTTTAAAATAATTGTGATTTAAAAGCAAATTTTATGTACCTAAAAGCAACCAAGTAATTTTCATGGTGGGTAGTAACATCATTTCTATAAAATTATTCAATATTTACTATGTATAAAAATAGTATCCATTAGAGAAAAATACAATAAAAAAAAAACGTAACTAACAGAAATAAACAATAAATAACTATGGTGTAGTTCAACAAACAAATTCTTTAGTTTATTGGCTTATAATATTTTGTATGCTATTTTTTGAATGTTAACTATTTTACCAAAAACTATTTTTGAATAATACTCAATTCTTTATATTATTATAATTATTAAATTTTATATTTTTTGATATTTGCCTATTACATTTACATTATTTAAATGCGTTAATCATTTTACTAAACAGAGTATATATTATATATACTTAATTTAATTAGACAATTGTTCAATACTATTTCTAATGAATTTTAAATAATGTACCACTTGAAAACTTGCTAGATTATTGTAAATAAGGTATTGCTGTTAGAATGTTTGTCATTTTGGTTACAATGGTCTAGAAATCGGAATTTATGTTGAGACGTATGTCATGTTTGTAGTTTATTTATGTTATTTGAAATATACAAAAATGTGTTTGTCTCATAAAATTCGCAGGCATTCATAAAATTGTGCACATACGTTTTCAGTTTCAACATTTCACATAGATTTTCAATGTAACATTTGTTGCAGATTTCGAAAGAAATATATGATAATCAGTGTAATGAGGAAATAGAAAAGCTCCAGACTGCTTACAAGGAACTTGTTGTAAGTTTTATTCATCTTATTAATGAAACTATAATCTATACTTTAAATGTTTTTAATATAAGTTCAATAACTTGACTAATAAAATGTTGTTTCTATATTGAAGTACCATCCACATGAATTAATTCCTATTTTTAGTATATTTCATTTTAGTTTTCTTTCTGTTTAGTGTATGTTTTATGTATACTTCTAATTTAGAAAATTAAGCAACATTTAACATTGACAATTGTTAATTTTAAGCAATTTTAAGAATAAAACATACTCAAAAGCCTCTTTCCTGGATAGTAGCTTAAAACTAATATAAATTCAGTTAAACTAACAGTTTTTAAATATTTATTAGATTACAATAAATTGCAGTAAAAGCATTGTTCTTAAATATAATGTTTAATAAATTGTTTTAAAAGCATTTAGGGTTTAAACTGTTACTTTAATTACTTTGTCAATGTCTATTATATTTTATCATTAACCTATATTGCTTTATTCTGTGATACACTATTCTGTGTTACAAATATTTCTGGAAATGGAGCATGAATATTAATATGAATTACATTGGAAAAGACGTTCCAAAATTATGGTTTTTATTTTCAAGTAAAGTAACTTTCAAAGACTTTTTTGTATAATGCTATACTTGGTTGCTATAAATTCCAAGAACCTATAATTTAGTTTTAAAATTTCTGTATTTCAGTGCAAATTTTTCTAACCTGTAAAAATGCAGAATTTAATTCAAACTAATTCAAAAATCATTATAATTCAAATTTCAATTATTTAATGTTTTTCATGCTATTTTAAAATTTAAATATCAGAACATAACAAGATATAAATAAATAATTGTAATAAAATATTGGTATATTTTTATATGCAAATTCAAAGTTAATAATAAAATACTAGTTCCTTCAATGTTAGTTGTATTCAAAATAATTGAAGGACTATATTTGTGTTAAAAATTTCTTGCACAGTAATAAAAACAATTATTTGAAATTAATTATTTTATTTCAATATTATATTACAAATATGCTAAAATTCACTATATTTAATGAGAAGATTAAAGCACGAAATACCGGGTTCATGGATACAGTTATAGGCGCACTCCATTTATTTTGACACAGCATGTATCGAAATATTAGCACTTTAGTCTCCATTTCTGCTATTTTTGAATTCTAATCTGTTATGTACTAGAATGTAGTCACTCAGTATACTTTTTCAAATTTAATCATTAATTATTTTTAACACTTAGTTGATGAAATTAGTCCTGAACTCCTTTGAAAGAGAAGGATATGGATGTCAAATAAACCATTATTTTTGAATAAATTTGTATTTTCCGTAACTTTTATCATACTTTATAATTATAAGTGAATGAATATAAATTTTTATAAGCTTACTAAAAATATTTCCCAATTCTTTGGTTATAAAAGCATATTGACTTTAAATTGTTTTTAAAATTCATTACTAGACTATGTATCAAAAGGAAGTTTGATTGAAAACCCGGATAAAGTTCAAAGAAATCACACTTTTAAAATTTATAATTCGTATATCATAACTGGATTTAACCTTGCATCGCATTAACATTTATTATAATTGATCCCATTTTAAAAAAATATAAAATACATATTTAAAAAAATATATAAGTATCGTTGCAATAAATCAAATAGCTTAAAAAGTAAATATTCATTCTTACTGTAATAACTTATATTTTGCATTAAAATTTTGTTTTTCCACATTTTTAAAATAAGTAATTACTCCTAAATTAGACATAATATAATATTAATTTTTTTATTCATTTCCTGTAACTTTTACAAATATATTTTTCTTGTGATAAGGTTATTGCTTCGAAAAAGTAATGTGTAATTTTGTTATTTTTAAAGACACTTATAAATGCCAGAGTTGAAGAGACAGAAAGCCTACTAGATTTTGTTCAGTCAGCTACAAAGGCATTGAAATGGATGACTGATAAAGAAGAAATAGAAGTTTCTCGAGATTGGAGTGACAAAAATTTAAATTTAGTTGAACTTGAACATCATCAAGAGGTACATTGTTTGAAATAAAATATTGATTGTCATATATGTTATAATTCCTTAATGAATATTTTTTTCAATAACTGAAATTCCCTTTTAATGTGCTTTTTATTTTCATTTTTTGTTATTTTTTTAAGTCCTTAACCAGTGATTTGGAGAAGCGAGAGATCCAATTTAATGCTATACAAAGCCGTGGTGAAAGTCTACTTTTCCAGAAACACTCATCATCAAAATGCATTGAAGTAAATCATGAATTTATTTATCACATGAATTTACCAATTTTCATTAAATGCCATTAAATATAAAGCTTGTTTTCTAAAGCTTCATTACAAAAAGGTTGTCTTTGCAATATTAATTTTATTAATTTTAAGGAAATATTTTTTAGGGATAAATTCTTGTTAAATTTTCTGTCTGAATGTTTAATTTTATCTTTGTATTAATGTTCTAAATCTTTCTATTAATTTTATTAATTTACTTCAATTTCTATATTATCTGTGTACTATCTTAATTCATGTACTTTTTAGGCTTAATTTGCCAGTTTTACAGACTTTCATTTTTTCTATATTATTTATTTTAGGTTTACTTAAGTAAAATGCAAAGTAGGTGGTCATGGATTCTGAAACTTGCACTTTGTTTAGAAATTCATTTACGAAATGCCCAGGTTTATTATAAAGTTAGTATCATAGCAGTTTGTTTTACTTTGTGAAGGGATTTTCATTTAAAGATTTAT
This sequence comes from Latrodectus elegans, assembly GCA_030067965.1. Classification (NCBI taxonomy): domain Eukaryota; kingdom Metazoa; phylum Arthropoda; class Arachnida; order Araneae; family Theridiidae; genus Latrodectus; species Latrodectus elegans. The sequence goes on along the minus strand of CM057817.1, from coordinate 2,036,250 downwards.
TTAATAATTTAGAGCTTTATATATGACTAAAAATTTAGACTCTGATTTCAAATAATTAATGTTATAAATTTGAATAATTTTAGAGCCTTTATTTCAATGGAATAAAAATTCTCAAAAATCAAGAAAGCATAATATTTGTTTAATTTATTCAATAATAATGCACATTATTTCTTAGTAAATGTTATTATAATCTAGAATTATACATTTGCATTTGTAAAATATGTGAAACAGTTAAAATAATTCATATTTTTATTTAAAAACTGATTTTTTTATGAATTAAATGTTTAAAATATTTTTTGTTCTATGAGCTATTTATTTATGTAGTATTTAAATGCCATTAGTAAATTTTACTTGTGTGGGTAATTTTAGTGATAGTCTTTACTTTAAAATCCAATTTTAGGTGTATTCTGCTATGAAAATAGTAGATTCAAAATTTTATGTTATAGTAGATTCAAAATTCATGTTATTCAAGTTGCATTAAGTTTAGAATGATTTAATAAAGGTAATGTGTGTAATTACATAAAATTACTGTATATATGTGGTATCTACAATATATTATGAATATCGTATTACTTATATTCTAAAAATTAAAAGTTTTTCAAAATATTTTCCTTCATTTTAAATTTTCTGACCTTTTATATTTGATTTAGAATTTCATCATTTAAATTATTTTATCTGTCTTTAGACTAAAATTTTTTTTTACGATTTCAAATAATATTTTCAGTTTTTCAAAGAAGCAAAGGAATGTGAACAGTGGGTGAAAAAAACTGAAGAAAAACTTAATACCACTTTTTCAAAGTCGGTTGCTTCTGTTGATGAGGGAGATCGTTATTTAAAACAAATGGAAGCCTTGAAAGCTGACCTCACTCGATATAATAGTCTTATTAATGATTTAATAGAAAGAAGCAATGAAGTGATTCCTGTAAGGCAAAGACGAATTATGCCATCAAAAAAGACAACTGTAATTTCCTTATGCAATTATGAGCAATGTGATGTAAGTATTTTTATGTTACTTTTTTTTAGAGAAATCATAATTAAAATATTAATAATTATTTTTTCATTTACATTTAATTTTTCATTTACATCTAATTTTTTTTTCATTTCTTTTAAGAATAATAATTTTTATAATATTAGTTTCTTTAATTGTAATGATATTTTAAGCCATTTGATTATTTGTGTTATAATTCTCAATTGAGTTATCATTGGTTTATTCTTTATTAAAAATTGAATCGTTAAAATTCAAAAATTAAAAAGCATTATGTTAATTTAAGCATTCAAAAACGTCGCTGTTTGCAAAGGTCTTTATTTCATTTTATCGAGTGCTTAATAGGCAATGTGCAGGTTATCTTTGTAATTTGGAAATGAAGAATTTTCCACATTTTAATAGATCGCTTTGATTAATCTGTACATTATCTTGGTAATTTGTATAGTAATTACTTTAACGATTTATTGATAACTCACCTGTCATTGTTGGAAGCGCTTATTATTATCAAACTGTATGAAACTGTGATTACAAAATCCAACAGAAATATGGATTATTAGTACTTTAATGATATAATTCTCACACATTATTTCCTTACTGGAAATAAAGCAGTTCAAGTAATAATTCATTCTAATTTTTTATTAAGCAAGTTTTCAGTCCCCCGATGGATTTTAGAGATAAATTGTAAGTTAAAACTTTTTTCCAGTATATTGCAGATAAGCTCTATAAGATTGAGGTTTGGTGCTTTTATTTACCAGTAAGTCCTGTAATCGTCTTCAGTTTCCTGAAAACTGATAATCGGATGAGCTATCTATGGCTGCATGTTGTCACAAGCATTGATTTCACATTAGAGCTTTCTACAGCCTAAAAAAGTTAACTTTGGGCTCTAGACCATATTTCTGTAGCTTATATTGGTCACTGCTTATTTTAAAGACATTGAGGTATCCGAGACCATCTTATGTATAATAATGATTAAGCCTAAAGTATTATAATTATTGATTAATGTACCTGTGGAAAGTAGGTATCAAGTTCTAAGTTATCTAATAGGAACAATCGCCTATTGATCCATACTTTAATCTTTTTAACCTTTAAATGATTGATGACAGAAGCAGAGGTTTGAATAGATGGTGCTGTCGCATACTATTACGCATGAAGATTTTGCACTTCAGATTTTATTTCGGTTGAGGGAGGAAGTTCTCTCAACCCCTTTTGATGGAACATTAAGTTTTTTTAGATTTCTGGAATATAATTCATTGTTTTGAATTTATGTAATTGCTAGTATTGTGTGTACCATTTGTGTTTATTAAAATTGTTTTTGTTTATAATATATGATCTTTTGTTTACTTTCCATGGCCGTGTTTTGAATGTAATCTTTAGATTTTAGATATTATTTAGATTATAGACTTTATAGATATAAAAATTTTCCACATGACAAGGTATTCAAATTCTTATAATTTTGTGTGTGTGAACATAAGTATTTTTTTTAAATTTAATTAAATATTATATATATATATATATATATATATATATATATATATATATATATATATTAAAGACAACTTAACTCTTATATTAAGTTAATGTTGAATATTTATTTATTGTATAGATTTGTGCTTTAAAATTCTTTATTAAAATATGTAATGCATGCATCTGTAAGTGTAAAATACTACTTATAATATGTGTTATGTTATGAAGTATGTTATGTTTAACAAATTGATGTTCGCAATCATTTGTGGCAAAGCTTTTATTTTTATGACACTAAAAGCTTAAATATTTTTCAGGCTAATATAGTTAAAGATGAAAAATATGAGCTGAAAGAAATTTCTAATAAAATGTGGAAGGTAAGTTTTCACTTTATGTTTCTTTTTTTTAAAAAATGTATTTTTTAACAAAAAATTAGTTTATCAATCTTTGTAGTACATTTTCTCATACATGCTTACTATTACTAAAGAAATAGAAGTGTGACTCATCTGAGAATGCAATCCTGTGCTACTCTATTGTCCACATTGCTCTAATCTGGCACCATTCCAGACATTGGCAAATTTGCTGTGGTGTCATTGGCAGTCTTCTTAATGGACGCCATGAGTGCTGGCCTCTAACAGCCAATACATGGCAAATGGTTGTGCTCGATATGGGAACAATCAAGGTGTCTTCAACATGCTGCAGAATTTTGAGTAACATGTTTTTGCAGGGCTGCCGCTGCCTCCCAATGCATGCATCGATCAATGCGCTCAGATGTCACACTATCTGCACCCACACCTGCAAACGTTCCATAGTTTCTTGTTCCTACCATCTTTATCATAGCTTGTGTACTGTGGATGTGTCCAGGTGTTTATCATTTGCGCTTTGCCATAAGTCCCAACCTTTTTTTTTCAATCCAATCACCCTGCTCCTTGTAAATTTGTCTGTCTACTGCAACTGACTCAGTCTCAATGGCCTGGCAGTCTCTGCAATTACTGGCTTCCTTTGTGACAATAACAAGCTTTCAACGATTATTTTCCAAGCAACAATAACGATGCAAGTATTGCCCAGAGTGCTGGTTGTTCAATTTGTATCTTATCGTATATGCAGTGGAGATCTACACATTTCTTATCATTTGCATATCTCATTAAAATGCATCTACCCTGAAATTTGCACAAATTTTTAGCCACTCCTTATTGGTGTTGCATTTTCAATGTGGGGCAGTCTATTTAGAACTTAATTCTAATCAACAAGTTTTGACATATGATACTGGAGTAATAATAAGCAATAAAATTAATAGTAACAATTCTTTTAACAGAAATGTTTAATGCAAATTGTTGTATAAATCAAATTAATAAATGATAAATGTTTTTAGTCATTAATTTTATGATGCATAAATATGTACTTGCTACTTTATTTTATGAAATAACTATGTCTTGAAAATCAATTGATTCTAATGAGCAAAACCTACTAGGCTATTTCTTAAAAACTAACATGACATGCATACATCATTATTACAGCCCAAATTACCAAAACAAGTTCCGTTAATTTTTACACAAGTTTTACAATTATTGAATACTCTTTTGAACTTTTAAGTTCATACTTAACTTCAATGAGCATGGAATCTACTGTGCAAGACTACATTAAGCTTACAAGTGGCTTCTGGGCAAAGAATTAAATGTGATTATTCTGGTATTTTATTTATTAAATATTTCTATGAAAAAAAATTTCATTTTATAAAGTTTTCTTGTTATAATCAAAATTATTGAATATGAGGTTGCTTGTTTAATTTGTGTTCTTATGACTTTGGTTTCACTTACCTATTCAATAAAAATATGCAACAATTCATTAAAACTAGATTTATTAAATACAATGAAATGGAATTGTTAATTTTATTATGATATTGAGTTAATATATTTTAACTGAATTCTATTTTAGTGATAAAGTATGTTTTTTCACCAATTTAAATGCATGTAGAGTTACTCTTCATTACAAAATGTAACACAAACTGCTGTATTTAAAATAAACTACATACATTGCAGTATAATTAATTCTGTTCCATTGAAATATATTTTTCCAGATTTCTACTTCTACCGGTAAAGATGCTCTAGTTCCTGGTGTTTGTTTTATGATGATTCCACCTGACACTGAAGCTGTTCAGTTAGCACTAAGGTATTATTTAAATATGAATTACATCAATAAAAATATTTTAATTATGTATAAATCATTTTAATTAATTTCTATTTTTAATAAAATATAACAAATTTACATTTTAGTCTTAAGAAGAATTATGAAGAACTATTGTTGTTGTGGTCCACAAAGCAAAAAAAATTGCGGCAAAATCTTATATTTGCTACTATTAAAGTTGTTAAATCTCTCTCATGGGATATATCTCAAGTAAGAAAGTTATGCAATTAGTGTCATTGTCTACATTTTTTATAAATATATTTATTTATTGTATTATTGCTTTAGAAGACTAATGTTTCTTAGGGATAGATTTCCTTACATTAAGTATTGTTATTTAATTTAATTATAGCCATAAATATTTTAGGAATGTAATCAATATGAATAATTATCAGTTAAGAGTTAATCTATTATTACTATTATGCAAAATACTGGAATATGATTTAAAGAAGCTTTTGTGTGTTTCGAATTTATAACACTTCTCTGCTTATCTATCTGTCAAGTGAAATTAAAAACTCTTATTATCATCTGATTCTATTGTTTGGCATTTTAGAATAGATATATTTTACGCTAACTCATTCATTTGAAAAATGAAGATTCTCTTGTTTTTAGAAAAGGTTAAAGTTAAATTGTTTCCTTTGGGAAAATATGATTAAACTAATGTTTCTCAAAATTTATTCTTGGATATTTATATTTATTTACCATAATATGTTTCATTTATATATTCTCATTTTAGTAGTTTAATGAGAATATTATTCGTTTCATTTATAGTTATAAAATGACCAAAATGTGCTTTCTGATTGTTTATAAGTTTGTGGAAATAATTTAATCTTGTGTATTCCTATATCATTTGGAAAATTCACAAATAAAATAGTATCCAAAACTAATATCAGAACTAGTTTTAGGTCAATAAATTTTTATCAGATTTAATTCCTTCAGAACTAAAATATTATAATTTTATTAAACTTTTTGCTGAAATATATAAGATATTTTGTTCAAATAAAACATTTTTCTAGGGTGATGATAATTTTTATAGGATTACAAATTTTCGTTCAATTAATATTTTTTATAGAGTTGATTAACATTGTTTATGCACTTTTGATAATAATTTTAGTTCAGAATTATTTATTCATGTCAATTGTAAAATTTAAAATATATTTAGGTAATTTATGAATATCTTATTTTTTCTTTAAAATTTATTCATTGAAAAAAGTTTAGATAATTGTGTTTACTATTTCACTAAGGGGGAAGTTATGATAACTATAATTATGTTCTATTGAGTTTGAGCATTATAAAAAACTAAATCTGGGATTTAAGTGACGAATGTGAAGTTTCTCTTTTTAATACATTTTCAACAAAAACACAAAACAATCGCAAATTTATCTTTTAAAAATGGAATCATAGTAACAAAATTTGGCGGCTACTCATAAATGGTAACTCATACTTTTTAAATACCTTCATAAATAAATAATTTTAATAAATTTCCTTTATAAAATATAAAAAAGAAATTCTGATAAAACTGGAAATCCTGTATGAAATTTTTCTGTAATATTGATGATACTCCAAAATACCTTAAAATTTGTGTACAACTTTTAACCGTCCTACGGTTCTTGAGATTTAAGGGGGTATCAATTTAATTTCTGACTATGAGTCATATGAAAATCGTGGGTGAAGAATTGTTCTTTTTATTTCAAGAATGATCCCTCTATTTCCTTGTGTTGATTAAAAAAGCTTCATTTAATGCTTATTTTCACTTCTAAAAGCTATTAGAGGGTTCAGAAATGTTTCTCTTGCTTTATCTTTTTCTATATATTTGTGAGTTTGCATGATTTTATTTTTTTACGTGATTGTAATTTATAAAAGAAATAGATTTGCTGAATGTCAGTAGCTTTATGTGTGAGAATATCTGTAATATTTTTGGAGACAAAATGTTTAAAAAGTTTATTGATCTGAAAATAAAATTATTGCATGAGTTTTTTTAACTTATAAACCCTGCTTGCTAAAATAGCGGCCGCTGTATTATATTATTTTTATAAATGTAAATGATATTAAAATCCTTGTATTATTTTAAAACAGCTTGCATGAAGAGTTTGTAATCAAAACATTTTTTTTTATTTAATATTTTTAGTTAAAAAGTATGGATGTTGCTCAACGAGAATCCATAATGCAAGCGCTCAATACTGATGCTGAGAAGTTAATTCAAGAAGGTTTTGAATCTGAATCATCTATGTTGAAATTAAAACAAGAAATGGAACAATGCAATCTGTCATTTCAATCACTCTTGAAGAAAGTAAATGCTGATGAAAGTAAGATATTTGATTTTTATATATCCAATATAAAATAGTAACAATTAAAAGTAAAATTATAAATACTGTATAAAAATAAAATTTTAAAATATATCTTATATTAAATAATAACAAAAATAATAAATTAAAAACACTAATTTTGCTGTAAACAAAGAGTTCTGTGTATGATTGTGAATGTTGTTGTGTATTATATATTACCTTGAATAAAAATTTTTTTCGATTGTTTAATGTGTGGGTGCCTCTTTGGTATCTTGTTTATTAGGATAAGTAACCAAAAATCCAAAAACTTTTAATTTCTCAAAGTAAATAAAAATTATTTTACAAATTTACTCTGGTAGAAAAAGTGTATTATACAGAAAATGTTAAATCCGTAGTGTATGAAATAATATTCCTTTTGATAAAATTTTCAAATGCAAATAAAAATTTCTTTTTAGTTTGGTATTGGTGAAATAAAATTGTTTTTCTTCTGAACATTCCTTAACATTGTACCTTGCTAACATCTCAAAAACTTTTCAAACAAATATCATTTGTTATTAGTATCTATTATCTGACTGTTTTCTGTATATTATGATAATCCTACAAGGATGTCACAGTTATTTGCTATATCAGATATTAACATAATAAACAATTTTCCATCATATGTAACAATTCAAAAAAGAAACTGCCAATTTTTCTTACTCTAAATTATGAGTACATTTAGCATTTTTTAAACTGTGTCTCTTTCCATCTACCAACTTATATTAAACGAAAATATTGGAATTTCTCATATCTTTTGTGGTAATTTATTTGTAATATTGCAGATATATGTAATAGCAAAAATAAATGGATTGTGCAGTATCTTACTGTACCACAATTTCTTAAAATTTTATGCAATAACCTGGTTTATTTTTTATGGATTATCTTCCAATCAAATAAAGTGTCAGAAGCTATTGCTGCATTAAAATCTAATCTTTGAATTTATCGTACTAAATTTTTACAGTTTGATACTAAATAATATTGCATATTATATACTATTAGACAATATCAGTGACAAATGAGTGAGTGTTTTTTAGCCAGTACTAGATAGCATTGTTCAAAACACTCACTTATTTCAGTACTATTTAGACATTCTGACTTATCTTGCATAATGCACGAAATATAATTGTTTGAATTTTTTCATTTGACTAGGTACTACATTTTCCAATATAGATTTCCTAATGGAAACTTAAATTTTTTTTTTATCAAATGATGCAAACCATGTCTGGTATACTTAAATAGTGTAAATTGGTTCGTAAGCTATGAAAATAAAATCTGAGCAATAATTATTAATAAACTTTTGTAAGTGGAAAGCATTTTAATCAACTTGATATATTACTAATAAATATCACTGAAATTTTGTGTTCTTAAAACAGGACATTTATGCTTAAAAAATTAATGTGAAGTTTTTCTCTTTATAAAATAAATTTGAAAATAGGATGCATATTTTAAGGAAATAATTTGCATAAAAATTTTTTAATGTTTTCCTTGGAAAATTGCTCAGAATTATAGTTAATATCTTCAAATATCAATAATTTCATAAATCATTATTTTGTTAACATACTTGTTCTGGTGTTCTATTAAAAGAACTAAGTTAGTAATTAAACTTAATTTATGTATTTTATGAACTAAATAAAAAAATGAACATCAGTTGAATTAGCTTTATTTATAAAAAACATTTACAAAGTTTTTTAAGTTCATAATTTGTTCCTATATATTGTCATTATTTTGTAATAAAAATACAGTAGATGCTCATTTTTATTATTTCCTAGGGAAATTAGTAAAATAATTTTTAAAATTGCAAGTTCTTAAAATATAAATATAAATGTTAAATATTAACCAAATAGCTTTCTCTTTATAAATACTTGCTAAAAAGTATTATATATATATATATATATATATATATATATATATATATATATATATATATATATATATATATATATATATATATATAGGAATTTCAGGATTTCTTTTGAAAAAATAAGGACCTCACAGGAGATTTTTTAAAAAATCAGGAATTTTAGAAATATCAGGACAGCTCCATCTCTGCAAAAGTGAAATGTTTTCTTACATTTAGATAAATAATAAAATAAACTTTTAACTCAGAAAAAAATAAATTTCATTGCCTGATTTTACATCAATAAAATGCAATTAGTAATTGTATTTGTAAATTAAATTGTGTGTTATTAAATTTTGTTGAAAATAATATTTTAAATCTAGAAAAATTAATGCAGATCTCAATGGAAGGACCAAATGTTAATTTAGCTGTTTCAAAGCAAGCTTAGCTGTAAATAGAGATCTCTGAGTATGCAATGTGTGTCTACCATTACTAACTGATTTGGGTACCTGTTGTTTACATATTATCCAGAGAGCACTGCATAAGATATTGACAAAACTTTTTGCAATGTGATGGATTTGCTTTAGATATTCATCAATTTTTATTTCTTTCAAGAAGAGAAGATTACTATTTCTTACAAATGGAGATGCTCGAAGAAACTTTATCTACTTTCCTTTATTATGTTGCATCTATTGTCTAACTTTAGAGTGAATTTGTGAAAACGTTTTTGAGTAGTATGATGTTTTAAAGGAATATTTTATACTCAAAGTTCCCAAAGAATAGAAACCTTCTTTTTCTGATAGATATCTTTAAATTTTAAAACATTTGGAAGGTTCTGAAACTCTTGCATATCTTTATTTAATTTTTCATAGCTTTTTTGAGCCATAATAACTTTTAATGCAAAAAAGCAGAGCTTTTAGTGCCTGTGATATTAATTTGTTTGCAGCATTATGTTTAACTTTTAAAATCTAGAAAACAGTCAGTGAAAGAAAAATTGAGTATAGTTACTACAAACTAATATTCATTCAAGTGAAAATTTGTTAAATTTTTGCAAGTTTGAAATAAGTCATGGTGCAACAACAATAATGGAAGAATTTATTGATACAACATCATTTCTACAAAGTGTCAATAATTGCTACATAGCAACATCTAAACATTCACTTCATAAACTTCCTTTAGCAAATGCATGAATAAAGAAATAAGAAACAAAGATTTCCATTTTTTCTTCTTATAATAGGATTGTATTGCTCATTATATTCCTCATTCATTTATTGTATTTATCGTGAGTCTAAAACTTCTTCACACATTGATGAGAAGATGAATGAAGAGTATATTCTTTATAATTATGAAGATGTGACCTTGCTGGTAAAGAATTATGATAATGGCCAAAAAATACCTTAATTGGAATGATTATATATGAATATACTGGGAATTATGTTAAATATGTTACTCTTTCTAGAGTTGTTAAAGCATGCCTGTCTTGATAGAATGTAAATGCACAACCACAGAGAGGTTTTTTGACAAGGAGAAAGCTTTTTTATTGGAATTAATGTTTCAGTATTTATATATTTGTCATGGTGTCTTCAAATGTATGACAGTTCTTTTTTCTTCTTTCTATTTACCAAACTAATATTAATTCAAGTGAAAAGTTCAAGTTACAAGTTCAAAAAAATGATGCTTTGTATTCAGAAATCTTGCAGAATATACATCATATATGGGAAAATCAAAAGATAGGATACAACTGGGGAAGAAAAGAAAGGTTCAGAAGACTGAGCAGTTACTTATAAAAAAAATTTAAACATCCCCACTTGTTAGAAATGAATAATGAACTTGAAAAAGAAATGAAAACTTTTAATCTTTCTTTTCTCAAGTTCATTAATCTGATTATAAAATTGCTGCTCTAAAGATTTTGAATAATTCAATAAAGAAAACTGCATATATTAGTAATGATAATGTGAGTGATGTTCTGTATATATCTATATATATTATTTATTTATAACATTATTTATTTTTAAAAAATGTCCATTATATTATATTTAATTTCTGTATAATTTTTCATATTGTCTTGTTACTAATAAGATTCTGAGTTTCTTAATTCTTAATAATTTTTAAGAGTAAGTACATTATTGCTTTCTGAAAAAATGTTGTATTCATAATAGCGATATTAATTTGTAATTATGTAAAATCAATGTTTGTTTTGTTTAGTTATTAAAATATGTCCTGATATTTCTTGATACTATTGTCCTGAAAAAATCTCAGAACTCCTACCTCTGCTTTTGTTCTTCCTCAAAGAATTCCTTAATCTTATAACTGATATGTTTTTTGTTTTGCAAACAATTTCAAATTGTCATTTTTCATATTTGATATCTAAAAGTTCTTTTTCATTTATAATTCATTATGTTCTCAATAATTTAATCATCTTCTACTTTTCACTACAAGTTGAACGTGAGTTTGCATTCAAAAAGTCCAAAAATAGAATTTCGAGTAGCAGTAAGTTTCTTTATCAAAGTTCATAGATGGGTAACTGAACTTCTCTCAAACTGTCCGGTAAACGTTCTTGGATTTCTTCGCTTATAATATTTGTATGTTATACTTTAACTTACAAGTATGTTGTACTATGCCAGAAAAATTTTATTAATTAAGCCTTTATTTAGAGTCCAGTTGCTGAAGATAAATTCAGCTGACATTTAACAGGGATATCTTGCCTCATCCATGGTTCAGTTAAATGCTGACACATGTTCAAATTATGTATGGAAAACGTTTTACATTCATATGGGATATGTACTGTAACTTCCTTATTATAGTGTATATAATGTATTCTTATAATGTATCTTCCTTCTTACAACCTGTACATGGAAGATCATCTAATGCTCCCTTTATGGTGAGATGTCTGTAAAGATGACAATGTGTAATAAAAAGTTTCTGTAAGCTGCTTCTACTAAGCGTTAATAGCTCTTTTTGTTTTTTGCTTGAGAAAGTACTAATAATAACTTTGCTTGTCTTTGGTTCCTGGGGCTCACCATTTCAAGAATTGATGTTTTCTAAGGAGATCAAAGACAGAGTGTCTTTGATCAGTTCTTTTAAAATACCTGGCACTGGTTTAGGACAAAAATATTAGTTTTTGATACAGCCCTCCCCATCTCATGAGCTAATTCATTTCCAGAAACTTGCTTATTTTTATCAATTTATCTTTAATGATATATGAAATATGTCACATATTTTTAAATAAAATTACTCTTCTGTATTGCAAAAAAATTTTAGGCATATTAACTACAAAATTCTTATTGTGCATCAATTGACAATTTGTAATGTTTTTTATGTATATGAAGCTGTTTATTTCACAAATGTATTGATAATATTATTGATAAGTACTGTTTATTTAATAGTTGCTTGTAATAAATAATCTGTATCTCTCTGAAAATAAGAATATTTAGAATTTAAAAGCATTATAGATTATGTGTAATTCACTAGTTTGAATTCCCTATAGCAGATTCATATTTAGAATTCAAAGATTTTCCAAATATTAAAAAAATTTAATATTTCATTCTTTCAGATGATGAAGAGAAGACACCTAAGAGTGCAAACAGAAAAATTTCTGATACCATTGTTGGCTTACAAAGTATGCTAAGTGAGAAAGAAAAATTTTTAACCAAAAACTTGGCAGCATCTATAGTATATGATTTAGATTCATTGGAAAATTTAGTTATTGAACACAAGGTTTGTATTTTTTAGCAAACATTCATTATAATGCAAAAGTTCTATATTTCACATGTATTTTAATTGTTTCAAAATGATACTGCTCCAACATATTCGGCTAAGCTTATTTTTAATTTTCCTAAAATTAAACTCTGTGTTTAATTTAGTTTAGTTAGTAATTATTGTTTCTTGGACCTATTGAACAGTAGTACCAAGTAAAGTTCCCTTTGGATGAGTTATCCCTCAAATGTTGTAGGTGGGACCAGACAGCTATTACCGGTTTATTAATTAACCCTTGAGATCTATACATATTCTTATGCAAAAAAAGCCTCTTTGAAGGGTGCTGATCATCTAACCAGATTCTGAATTGGAAGTATATATATATATATATATATATATATATATATATATATATATATATATATATATATATATATATATATATATATATATATATATATATATATATAGGTCCTGTGGCCTTCATTGTCAGGAATTAACAAATTTAAAGTTTAAATTATATTTAATTATGTGTTCAAAGAACAATATAAAGCTATTTACAAATTAATATCAAGTACATTGTAACACCTTAATTATAATTTGAAATTAGTCTTATAGCAATTCGGATCTTCACGTCTTCGCGTCTTTTTTCATCATTCATCACCTTGTCGTCTCTCTCTTTTTTTCTGCAAGTCCCGTAACAAACATGTGAATTGCTTTCTGGTGGCGCTTTCAATCCCACAATCGGCCATCCTGATGATAATAGCTAACCTCAGCGTTCGTCAGGAATCAGAATTTCCTGAAATAAAAATGAATAGGAGCAGTAACATGTTCAAGAAGAAATTTTTAAACATCGTTGTCAATTCTCGTCTAATTCGTCCTTTCAATTCTCATCTAAATCATCGTCGTTATTTCTCGAATCTGAGATTCATCATGGAGGACTCCCTCATCTTCATCTGGTTAGAGAATTGGTAGCTGCATCTACACTCTCGTCATTGGCCATCTTCAAAAGGAAGCGTCTGGAACACATCTCAGTTATTATTATTTTTTATAAAATTGAAAAGGAAGTAGTTTGAAATAAAAAGTTTTAGTCTGAAAAAGTAGCAATTCTGTGTGTTAAAAAGTCAAAATCTGCAGTTGGTCGTCATCGGTGTCTTCTTTTCCTTATTCAGCACATTTTAAGTTACATCGGGCCAAGGCTTCATGTACTCAGAACAAGTACTAGTTATTAGGGGACCTTCAGTAAAACCAATTTTTTTAACATCGTAGGTGTCGTATTTAACTTTTATTATTTTGTAGGGGCCTAAATATTTGGGTTTTAACTTGAGACCTGGACCTTGTTGTATACGCTTAATAGCAACAATATCATTTAATTTGAATTTTCTTGCTTGTTTTCTTCTTAAATTATAGGTTTTGCGATTTTCATATTGATCTTTTAAAATTTGTTTTTTAGCTTCTTTTCTAAGGCTATCACGATTATTAATAAAATTGGCTCGCATTTCTGCTTCTCAGAGATCTTTAATTTTAACTCCATTTTTTTGTTTCATTTGTACCAAACAGCAATTCAAATGTTGTTGTGTTAATACTTCTGTGAAAAGTTGAGTTTATAACCTGTTGTACATTACTAACATGCAAATACCATTTAGCTGGTTTGTCTATCGACAGCTTAGACAGAACAGAAATTATACTGGAGTTATGGTCCTCTACCTGACCATTGGCTTTAGGTAAACCGGTGGTTATACAGATGTGTTTAATTTCTTTGCGGCGACAATATTCTTCAAAATCATTTGAAGTAAGTGCAGAATCTTTATCCGAAATGATGCAAGAGGAGTTACTGAAAACAGTCTTTTGGAATTCTGACTTCGAAATTACTTCAGAAACGTCAGTAGATTTAGTTGGGTAAAGCCATATAAATTTGGTAAAACTTTCGATCACAGCAAATATATATTTATATCTTGTATGAGTACTTTCTAACTGACCTAAATGATCAACATGATATGTGCGTAAAAGAGTGTTGTTTTTTTCAATTGGATGTAATTCTCCTTCTTGTTTACCTCTTTTTCGAATGTTTTACACAGAGTATACAATTAGATAAACATTTGTTGATTTTTTTTTAATGTAAAAGTTAGAATTTAAGCTATCTTCTTTTCTTTTAAGTGCAAAATAACCTTTCTCGTGTGCAGATTTAATTATACTCATTTGTATTTTGTCTGGGACTACTAACAGTTCATTACCATTAACATATTTATAAAGAACATAGTTTTTGAATAAATAATCATCATGAGGTTTTTGTTTTAATATCTCTTTAATTTTGATATGTTTGTCTGTGCTTTCTGCTCAGATTATTTTTTTCTGAAAAGGTGGTAGTTGTCAGGGGTAAGAACAAATGGGGACTTCATCAGTTAAATTAATTTTCATTCTAACATCAACAGTTTTAAATTGATTAGAAACATAACTTTTTATTAATGAATATATTTCAGAGCACAATGATTTATCTTTAATGTGACTTAAATCAATTTCTGATTCATCATTAAGATTTACAAAATTAATTAAGAAATTATCGATTTCGTTCTTGTTAGTGTGATACGCTACTCCATTAGTTGAAACTATTCAAGTACCATGGTTAATAATGTCAATTCCTATAATTGAATCAAAACTTACAGAGTCATCATTTATAACTAAAATAATTGTATTAACTTTTGAATTATCGATTTTAACTTCTGCAATAAAATATCCAAGTACTTTAATTGATTTCATTCCTAAACCAGTGAATGAAATATTAGAAGATTGTAAACTAACAGTGTCTTTAATTTTATTAAATAAACTCTTTTTTAAAATCGTTTTCTGACTTCTAATATCAATTAATGAAGTTACATTTTAAGAACCAATTTTAACATACTTAAGAATTAAGCTTTCAGAACTGATCACATTTTTATTTTCAGTTGATTATCAAAAGAACTTGTTTCTTTTGATTTTGGACATTCCAAAGCTTTATGCCCAAAAGATTGACATGAAAAACACTTTAAATCCTTATCTTTATGTATACAATATTTAAAAATATGTGAACGTTAACCATAGTTATAACACACTCCATTTTTTTAATCAAAATTACTATCAAAATTTACTTTATTCATATTCGTATTTTCATACTTAGAATTAAATTTAGAATTACCATCATACTTTGATTTATTTTTATCTAAAGAATAAGATCTAAAATTTACATCATGTTTTGTTTTCCTTTTATTTTACTTTTACATTTATAGCATATTTACTCTTTGCAGAATCACTTTTCATTACTTCATACACTTTAAGTTTATTTTTAAGTTTTCTCAAGTTTTTGCATCCGTATAAAAGAATTTTATTTTCATGTTTATCATTATGTCCTTTAATCACATAATGTATTAATGTGGCATCATCAATTTTTCCTGAGTGACCAAGTTCTTTCATTTTTAAAAAGTATTCCTGAATGTATTCTGAATCTTGCATTTTCTTTTTACTTAGTAATTCGTGAAGACTTGCTGAATTTATTTCAACGGAAAATTCGTCGATTAAGGCATCTTTTAATTTTTTCCAAGAGTTTATTTCTGGCTCTGTTCTAACAAATAACAAAGCATCTCCACCAAGCGATCTTTCAGCAAAAATAAACTTTTGTAAATCTTATAAATGGAACAGTTTGGTTACATTTTCAAAACTCTCAATGCAGTTATTTATATTTTCATGCAACTCAGCATTAAATTTAGTAACTGTTTTAAATTTAGTCTTTGTAAGCAAATCCTCTATTTAATAGGTCCACTGGGTTGTTCTTCCCAACACAATATCTCCAATCACTTGGATCTGTAATTTCTTGAATTTCTGTAACTCTGTTGGAGATGAATTACTTCCATTTTGTTGTAGATCCTTTTATCCAATGGATGGAGTACAATCGTAGAATCACTCCACAAATATATTTTATTGAGATTTTTAAACAGTTCTTTAAAAGTTTTGACTAATCTTGCAGCTATGACAGATCCCGTTAACTCCAGTCGAGGCCATTTTAACTTCTTAAGGGGTTCTACTCGTGCTTTAGAAATAACAAAACTCGTGTTAAAAGTACTTTCTAAAGTTTTGTACCTTAAGTATGTTAAAGCTCCAAAAAACTAGTGAAGCATCAGAAAATACGTGTAGTTGTACTCTTTCTTTATTCACAAAATTTAAAGTGTGAAAATAATATCAAAGAATATTTTAATTCTGAAGTTAATTAATTTCATTGCATCACATTAACCAATTTTCTTTTAATTCACCATAAAGCTCATTGTTCCATTCAATGCCTAGTTGCCATGGTTGTTATAAAATGCACTTTACTGTAATCAAAATTGGACACACAACTCCTGAAGAATTAACTATCTCCATAGCAGTATAGAGAACATTCCTTTTTGGGAATTTACTAGCATTTAAATTTGACAAGAAAGAAGTTAAATCAAGTTCGAGAACACATCATCTTCATTATTCCATTTAAATCCTAAGACTTTCAAATGTTTTCATTAATGTCAATCGATGAGTTAGAATTTTTCCTTAACATTTTAAGTTCTTTGGAATTTGTGCCAATTTTTTCTGATAGTCATATTTGCATCTTTCAAAATAGAAACAGCATCAGTAGATAATTAGAAAGCCTCTTCTACCGTAGAATTTATGAAAAACAGATCGTCTACGTATAAGGTGTTATTCAACATTTCATATGCAAGAAAATAAATACTTTTGAAATTCTTAATATGCGTTTTGATAGTTGCTACTAAGACAAAAGGAGAACAGTTGACTCCAAAACAATGTCTGTTATAGTGAAACATTGTTGGGGGTTGAGTTCTATTGCAATTTTTATAATAGATAAAATATAAATAATTTCTATCATATTCCAAAACTTGTATTTGTAAAAATGCCCGAGCTATGTCCCCGTTAAATCCTATTTTATGTATTCTAAATTTTAAAATAACATAATATTAGGATTTAATTTGTCTCCTGAAAAGAGAGATATTCATTTAAACTTAAATTTTATTTCCCCGATTACTATTAGCATCGTAAATAATTCTTGTTTTCATACTAAAAAAAGTTTCTTTAAAAACATCCCTATGTGGCATTGTATAGCCGAAAAAACAATTATAATCACACATTTCAGTAATTCCTTCACTTAAATCCTTTTTCATAACAGTATTATATTTTTCAAATAAAAAGTCGTCAGCATTAAATTTCCTTTCCAATAAACAGAATCCTTTTTCTGCGACCTTGAGATTATCACATAAATTTTCATGAGAAGTATCTAATTTCCACGAAAGCGGAGCCTCATAACTTCTGTTGTTAAACCGCAACATATTTCCAAAATCAGTTCAATGATCCAAGCTCATTTTTATTTTTATTATATCGCGTTTCTTTTTTAATTTAGATGTTTCATGAGTTTTTAAGGATATTCCTAAAATTGCATTTGCTGCTTTTCGAGATTCAATTTCAAATTTTATGAATTTCATAATTCGTTTATATTGCCCAATTTACCATGATCTATTTAACGATTATATTTTATTACTAGATTATAAGGTAATTGTTTTAATATAATCGGAATTAATAAATGGCCAAAATTATCCAATGCCTCATCTGTCGACTGAATTTCTTATTCTAATTTCACTTTCATCATACAAATGCCTCAGCCCTTGAATATTAGAAGAATTTTTAACCAGCTCAATTTCTAAGAGTTTGTTTACAAAACATATTTAATGTTCCCATTTTCCATATCTGTTTTTTAACAAAGCTAAGCACGATTTGTAATTTTCTTCCATTAAGGCAAATCCTGCAAAAGTTTTATAAGCTTCCTCGGGAAGAAAAGATTTTAAATAAATAGATATATCAATATTATTTAATCATTGATTTGAGTCTATACTACTACAAAAACTGTTAAAAAATTCTAAAATTGTTGTAGAATCCTCATTAAGAGTTGTAATGCTAAGTTTAAGCAAATTAATAGAAATTGGAATATATTTACAACTGTTACTACTTAAAACATTAACATTATTATTTGAAATTGTTTCCTTAATTTTAAACTTAGTTAACATAACTCTAATTTTAATTTTGGAGTCACCTATATTTTCATCATACTCCATTGAACTTTTGATTTCTGTTTCAAAAACAGCAGCGTCTATGATTAATTCTTTAATTTTTTCATTAAAACTTTTTATCTCAGTTTGTTTTTCTTTCAATTCTTCCAGTATTCTGAAATTTGCTTAGTTAATTTCATCTTCAAATTCAAGATTTTGCCTAAATGTATCAATTTTCATTATTAACTTAGTACATATTATCCTAGCAAGTTTTCTTTTTGATTTTAGTTTATTGATAGTTTCGATTTCAAATAATATATAAATGTACAGTACCTTTAAAGCTTGAATTTACTGTTGTGGCATTATTCAGAATTTGAGAAAGGTTTGTGAGTACAATCCATCGTTAACATCAAAGTACAGTGTTTCTGTACCAAATATTTTAGATCAATAACCATTCCTGAAAATACTTTTGCTTCTAGATTTTAGCAATCTATTATTTCATGCCCTGGTTAAAAACTAGATAATCTAGAATTAGACGGAAATTACAAGAGTATATGAGATGTTTTCCTTCAAGAGGGTAAAATACAAAAAGAAGAGAGGCTATTTATAATTAATTCGAATGATGGCAGCAGTGGCTTCGCCTTCAAGAAAATACTTCTTAACAATCGTAATATATACAAACAGAAGTAAAGATTAATTTGACCTCTCTGATAGTAGAATTTATATCTTAATCCAAAATTGTGTTAGAAATCCAATAATGTAAACAATATTAAGTAATAGAAATCCAGACAGCTGTTAAGTTTTCAGAAGAGATGTGATTACCATTGATATTAGGCTCGACTCAATTCTGTCCTGTAACAACTTACTTGGGTTTTGTATCATATCTAACAGCTGAAGCTCTATTAAGCACCTTTCTAAGTAGCGTAAAGTGTGTAATAGTCTAGGAAAGGCATTTATCATTTCCACGCTAATAGACATGGATATTTTTACTAAAATGGGTGCTGGTGGCTCTTGAAACATACCTAAGTCGCTTGCTCATTTGGGACTGTTTTCAAGTGCTAGAAAAGATGTTATTGTTTCTTGGACCTATTGAACAGTAGTACCAAGTAAAGTTCCCTTTGGATGAGTTATCCCTCAAATGTTGTAGGTGGGACCAGACAGCTATTACCGGTTTATTAATTAACCCTTGAGATCTATACATATTCTTATGCAAAAAAAGCCTCTTTGAAGGGTGCTGATCATCTAACCAGATTCTGAATTGGAAGTATATATATATAGGTCCTGTGGGCTTCATTGTCAGGAATTAACAAATTTAAAGTTTAAATTATATTTAATTATGTGTTCAAAGAACAATATAAAGCTATTTACAAATTAATATCAAGTACATTGTAACATCTTAATTATAATTTGAAATTAGTCTTATAGCAATTCGGATCTTCACGTCTTCGCGTCTTTTTTCATCATTCATCACCTTGTCGTCTCTCTCTTTTTTTCTGCAAGTCCCGTAACAAACATGTGAATGGCTTTCTGGTGGCGCTTTCAATCCCACAATCGGCCATCCTGATGATAATAGCTAACCTCAGCGTTCGTCAGGAATCAGAATTTCCTGAAATAAAAATGAATAGGAGCAGTAACATGTTCAAGAAGAAATTTTTAAACATCGTTGTCAATTCTCGTCTAATTCGTCCTTTCAATTCTCATCTAAATCATCGTCGTTATTTCTCGAATCTGAGATTCATCATGGAGGACTCCCTCATCTTCATCCGGTTAGAGAATTGGTAGCTGCATCTACACTCTCGTCATTGGCCATCTTCAAAAGGAAGCGTCTGGAACACATCTCAGTTATTATTATTTTTTATAAAATTGAAAAGGAAGTAGTTTGAAATAAAAAGTTTTAGTCTGAAAAAGTAGCAATTCTGTGTGTTAAAAAGTCAAAATCTGCAGTTGGTCGTCATCGGTGTCTTCTTTTCCTTATTCAGCACATTTTAAGTTACATCGGGCCAAGGCTTCATGTACTCAGAACAAGTACTAGTTATTAGGGGACCTTCAGTAAAACCAATTTTTTTAACATCGTAGGTGTCGTATTTTTTTATTATTTTGTAGGGGCCTAAATATTTGGGTTTTAACTTGAGACCTGGACCTTGTTGTATACGCTTAATAGCAACAATATCATTTAATTTGAATTTTCTTGCTTGTTTTCTTCTTAAATTATAGGTTTTGCGATTTTCATATTGATCTTTTAAAATTTGTTTTTTAGCTTCTTTTCTAAGGCTATCACGATTATTAATAAAATTGGCTCGCATTTCTGCTTCTCAGAGATCTTTAATTTTAACTCCATTTTTTTGTTTCATTTGTACCAAACAGCAATTCAAATGTTGTTGTGTTAATACTTCTGTGAAAAGTTGAGTTTATAACCTGTTGTACATTACTAACATGCAAATACCATTTAGCTGGTTTGTCTATCGACAGCTTAGACAGAACAGAAATTATACTGGAGTTATGGTCCTCTACCTGACCATTGGCTTTAGGTAAACCGGTGGTTATACAGATGTGTTTAATTTCTTTGCGGCGACAATATTCTTCAAAATCATTTGAAGTGCAGAATCTTTATCCGAAATGATGCAAGAGGAGTTACTGAAAACAGTCTTTTGGAATTCTGACTTCGAAATTACTTCAGAAACGTCAGTAGATTTAGTTGGGTAAAGCCATATAAATTTGGTAAAACTTTCGATCACAGCAAATATATATTTATATCTTGTATGAGTACTTTCTAACTGACCTAAATGATCAACATGATATGTGCGTAAAAGAGTGTTGTTTTTTTCAATTGGATGTAATTCTCCTTCTTGTTTACCTCTTTTTCGAATGTTTTACACAGAGTATACAATTAGATAAACATTTGTTGATTTTTTTTTAATGTAAAAGTTAGAATTTAAGCTATCTTCTTTTCTTTTAAGTGCAAAATAACCTTTCTCGTGTGCAGATTTAATTATACTCATTTGTATTTTGTCTGGGACTACTAACAGTTCATTACCATTAACATATTTATAAAGAACATAGTTTTTGAATAAATAATCATCATGAGGTTTTTGTTTTAATATCTCTTTAATTTTGATATGTTTGTCTGTGCTTTCTGCTCAGATTATTTTTTTCTGAAAAGGTGGTAGTTGTCAGGGGTAAGAACAAATGGGGATTTCATCAGTTAAATTAATTTTCATCTTAACATCAACAGTTTTAAATTGATTAGAAACATAACTTTTTATTAATGAATATATTTCAGAGCACAATGATTTATCTTTAATGTGACTTAAATCAATTTCTGATTCATCATTAAGATTTACAAAATTAATTAAGAAATTATCGATTTCGTTCTTGTTAGTGTGATACGCTACTCCATTAGTTGAAACTATTCAAGTACCATGGTTAATAATGTCAATTCCTATAATTGAATCAAAACTTACAGAGTCATCATTTATAACTAAAATAATTGTATTAACTTTTGAATTATCGATTTTAACTTCTGCAATAAAATATCCAAGTGCTTTAATTGATTTCATTCCTAAACCAGTGAATGAAATATTAGAAGATTGTAAACTAACAGTGTCTTTAATTTTATTAAATAAACTCTTTTTTAAAATCGTTTTCTGACTTCTAATATCAATTAATGAAGTTACATTTTAAGAACCAATTTTAACATACTTAAGAATTAAGCTTTCAGAACTGATCACATTTTTATTTTCAGTTGATCATCAAAAGAACTTGTTTCTTTTGATTTTGGACATTCCAAAGCTTTATGCCCAAAAGATTGACATGAAAAACACTTTAAATCCTTATCTTTATGTATACAATATTTAAAAATATGTGAATGTTAACCATAGTTATAACACACTCCATTTTTTTAATCAAAATTACTATCAAAATTTACTTTATTCATATTCGTATTTTCATACTTAGAATTAAATTTAGAATTACCATCATACTTTGATTTATTTTTATCTAAAGAATAAGATCTAAAATTTACATCATGTTTTGTTTTCCTTTTATTTTACTTTTACATTTATAGCATATTTACTCTTTGCAGAATCACTTTTCATTACTTCATACACTTTAAGTTTATTTTTAAGTTCTCTCAAGTTTTTGCATCCGTATAAAAGAATTTTATTTTCATGTTTATCATTATGTCCTTTAATCACATAATGTATTAATGTGGCATCATCAATTTTTCCTGAGAGACCAAGTTCTTTCATTTTTAAAAAGTATTCCTGAATGTATTCTGAATCTTGCATTTTCTTTTTACTTCGTAATTCGTGAAGACTTGCTGAATTTATTTCAACGGAAAATTCGTCGATTAAGGCATCTTTTAATTTTTTCCAAGAGTTTATTTCCGGCTCTGTTCTAACAAATAACAAAGCATCTCCACCAAGCGATCTTTCAGCAAAAATAAACTTTTGTAAATCTTATAAATGGAACAGTTTGGTTACATTTTCAAAACTCTCAATCCAGTTATTTATATTTTCATGCAACTCAGCATTAAATTTAGTAACTGTGCTTTCGATATCAGAATAATTGATATAAATATTATGAGAATCAGTATTTTTATCTAGTTGTTTAGCAATATCACACAGATTTAAAGAATTATTTTTATTTCCACTCTGCATTGGAGAACCTGTTTCGCTTCCACTAGTATTTGTTTCATCTACTTCCGATTCAGACGTATGGGCGTCATTCATTCCATCATCTTAAGAGTTCAATGAACAAAATTGGTCAAGTAATATTTTTCCTACTTCATATTTATTTCCTTCAAAAGAGATATTTAAGACATTAGAAATAGTTATTAATTCATTCAAAGAAAATTTATCTTCTATTAATTTTAATTTCTTTTTAAATTCTTTACTTTTAATAGCAAAATTAAAATTATAAAATATCCGATCTCCATCAGAATCGAAAATAAATTTATGTAGAACTTTCACTTTGTCCGACTCAATGATATGCAATGCAATGCATATCTTTTTTATGTCATTTAACTGCATCTTGAAATAAAAAAAAATATGTACATACCCTTTTCTGATGCTTGACTTGTAGGATGATTAATCCTTGTAACTTTAGTAATATCCAATGTAATTAAAACAAACAGGGAACCCGAAATTGAATATTATTAGTTTCATAAAATAATTAGTATTTTGTCGTCATCGTTACAATCATCATCGTATCAACACAATTTATTCTTCAAAAGATCATATCAACACGTACCACTTTTGACAGCAAATGTGTGGGTCCTGTGGGCTTCATTGTCAGGAATTAACACATTTAAAGTTTAAACTATTTAATTATATTTTCAAAGAACAAGATAAAGCTATTTAAACATTTACAAATTAATATCAAAGCACATTGTAACATCTTAATTATAATTCAAAATTAGGCAAATAGCAATTCGCCTCTTCATATCATCACTTCTTTTTCAGCATTCATCACCTCGTCATCTCTCTTTGTCTGCATGTCAGGCGGCAAACGTGTGAATGGCCCTCTGGTGGCGCTTTCAATTCCACACACACACATATATATACATATGTATGTATATATATAATGAAATTAATCAAACTAAAAATTTAATTGTATTGCTTCTGTAAATCTATATTTAGAAATATTTGCATGATTAAATATTAAGATTATTAAAAATACACAGGTATATCTACAAAAATGTAACATTCTGACTAATGTTTTCTAAAGCCCACTTACAAAGAACAATTATAACAAAAACAAAAGATTGAAGTGAAGCACCTTTTAATAATAAAGGCTAACAAAAATAAGTAATCTTTGATATATATAATCAAAAAAAGAAAAGTTAAATTTATTTTCATTGTTAAACATAGTAAGTAGAGACAGAAAAAATATACTTTTGGCTAATTTTTCTCTATAAAATGTCTTATTGATGACATCGCTGATTTTATTTTTACATAAAATTATATGCTTAAAAAGATTACCAAAGTATTTTGAAATGATAGATATGTAGAATTGTATTGGATCGTTAAATTTAATCAACCCCAAGAGCAGTACGAGAGAATTATATTAAAAACAATGACATATGTCTTGGACTACTTATACATCAACTTATGTGTCTGTCATTCATCTAGGAATGTTTCAAGAAGTTTATCTGATAAAGTCTAGTTAAACATAATTTGATGAACTGAGTGTCTGAGCCACATATTCAAATTACTCTTTTTGCAAAAAAAGGAGATGAGTGGCCTGCAGGTAAATGGTTCCCGTTGTGTGTTTGTAATGCTGAAGTTTGAAAACTCTTATGAAAAACATTTTTCCAAAATAAAGAGAAATCTGCTGTAAGGCATTCTTCTTATATTAAAATGTATATATCAAGGATCATTTGCATTATATGTTGTATACAACTTATAAAAAATAACTTTAAATATTCTTTAGTATTGCTTTTACCAAAGTGTTGCTATTGTATTTGTTGAAGCAAATAACAAATTGTCATATTTAGATATTATATTATTTGTCTTTCAAACTATGTACATGTTGACTGTGCTCATTCTAGATATTTTGTTGTAAATTTTGTATTAATTTTCCTCTATGCAAATTTGTAGTCTTTGTTATCTATCCACTGAAGATGTATTTTGAAGTTATAGAAATATTTTTACTCATAACAGTTAATGTTTCTTAATTGTCAAATATTGCAGTAGTATGTAAGGCCCATTTTTACCTGATTGGGTTAGTAAATATATGCAACTTCTGCATTTGGACAATACACAAACATATGAAAATGAAGCATAGTCATTATATCAATTGCCTTTATGCTCCTAAGTTTATAGCATGGTTTGTTATTACAGCATGATTAAATATTACACCTTGCTTTGTTAAAAATTATCTTATCAGAATTTTAATCCTTCTCTTTGTTTAGGAAAAAAAAACAACTTGTAATTTGATTTTATAATTATCTTCTACAGATTTTAACATTAAGATTATCATGCAACATATGTAGTGATAAATAAAATAATACATTTTATCAAATTAATCTAAAAAATCGTATATTTCTTGCCATTAAAAGTATACTAAAAAATTTTAACTATCCAACATGAATTGAAGCATAAGATACTTCATGTAATTTTCTGGTTCTAAATAAGCAAAAAATTAAAATTTTAAGTAGCTTAAGAAAAATTTTATAATATATTTGCTGGAATAATTAGGTAGAGTCATTTGAAATTTCAGACACAAAAATCTTGATCTTATATATCTTATGTAACTTGTATTAATCCATGAGTAGAAAGATACACATAAAGATAAGATAAACTGGTTAAAAAATTCTACATCCAAGGAATTAAAATTATGAAAGCTAAGTTATCCACAAAGCGATTATTTATTGCGTAAGCAAGTTAGTTATGTTTGTAATAAAAATATTTTGTAAAAATGTTTGAATACTATACATATTAATATTATTTATATATCTATATATGTGTTTATTTATACAATGTATACTTATCATTGTATGTACTTACATATATCTGTTTATTACTTGTAAGGATTTTGAAATTAGTTTAAGAAATATAGAAGAGCAAGTTGAAGATATTATTCTGTCGTTCAAAGGAGCAAGTAAAAAACCAGCTGCACTGCAAACGAAACATGAAAATTTTGTTAAAACTTGGACTAAATTATGGGAATACTCTAATTTATATATAGAAAAGTAAGTTGAAATTCTTTATTAACTATATGAATTACTAAGTATGCGTATACTTTATAAAGACTTGTTGATAGTTAAATATGTAATTTAGCAAGTCCCCAACAGCATGTCAATGTGAATCGTAAGTGTTGTTTATTTATTTCATTTTGAAATTATGAAAATCTGAAATTATTTTGAAAAAATATCTCACTGAGAGAACAATTTTTAATTTCAATGTTTTAAACCTTAGAACACATTATGAATCAATTGCATTATAAATCAATAAGTAAGCATTACTTAGTGAAAGATGATTTATAATGATAACAGTTACTAAAAGTACAAAAATTAAAAAACAGTATTTATTCTTAAAAATCTTAATTTGAATAATTCATTTATATGCCACTGTATTTATCAAATTGGTTAATTTTAGCAGTATCTGATTTTTTTTTACATTTAATATGTTGCTTATATTTTTTAGCAATGATCATATGATATAATTATATATATTGAGCATAAGTATTATTATATTACTTTCTTGAATCATATTTATTTTATTTAAAATCATAAATTGATTGACATTTTTGTTACATAAATGACAAATGTCTTTATATTTCTATTTTCAATGTACCAAAGTAAATTAGAAACATGTGTTTAATAAGTTATCTGCAATTTTAAGTTTAAAGAAATCACTCCTTACATGCATAGACAGCTGTATTTACTTAAAAGAATTTTATGAATTTTCATGTATTTATTTATTTTGGATACTGTGTTTTTATGTTATTAATATAATAAATTTTAAACTGAATTAACTATCTGTATTTGAAAGGTTAAAAGCAACTGAAGTTTGCATAACCAAATTGAATGATGCAATTCAAAGTGTGTCTAACATTGAAGTAAAGTTAGCTTCATCCAAAAATATGTCATCAAAATTACAAAATTTACAAGAAAGCCATGACACTTTTCTTTTGGTAAGTTAAGATATTTAGAAATAATCTTTTCAATACATGGTTGTCATACTCTTTGTGTAATTGTTGACCTCAATAATGCTGCCCAGTTAAATATTAGTATATCATTTAATCTGCAATATTTCAAGTAAATATTTATTAATGTTATAAATGCCAAACATTTGCTCTCATGGGCTCTCCAGTACTTGACTATGTTTTCATTTCAAGTAAATATTACTGAATCCTTTACACATGTGATGAAACTTAAATGCCTTTCATATACTTAAACAAGGAATTTATGTAGGATAAACATTTTTGTAATTTTCAATTTCTTGTTGATTTTTTCTTTTTAAAAAACGAATTTAAAATATAAGTAATATTACTAGTCTTAATGAAATAATAATTTGGAGTTACATATAGCTGGTCATACATAATTTTATAAATTTTCTTTCAAAAGAGTAATTTAAAATTTACATAATTATTCATTACAAAGATGCAAATCTTTGTAATGAATGATAATTAATCTTAAACATTTTATATTCTTATTTGAGTGTTTAAAAATCTCATTTATTTTTTTCTATGCATAAAACCAAGTAGACATATTTGTATGAAAATTTCTGTATTTATATCATGATGAAACTAAAACATCTAAAGAATTAAATATAGCTATTGGAATGTATACCATTTAATCCATTTTCTAACAAACTAATCAATGACTATAATTCCAATATATTGAGCTTTAAAGTAAAAATCAGTTTCTTTTCATTCCTATTGTTGGGTATTTTTAATTATTGTAAGTGTATATCAAGCAGCTGCTCGTTATAAACTTGTAATAATATTCATTTTTCAGAAGACTGATTAAAATGTCTATAATTAAGCATCTTACTTAAAATGTGTCAGGTATAAGATGTTTTTATTGAATTCATATATTATTAAAATGTATGCATCTGAGCAAACTAACCCATATAAATGATTATTTGTCTCAAATTAATAACTCCCTTAAATTTTGAATAAAGATTGAGAGGCAAAAATTTTTAAAAATGTATCGAACTAGTGTGAAAATATTATTCTGCTTCACAAAATTCATAAACTTTTGCGAGCTATATGACAATTTTTGCAACATTAAGTTACAGATGTATCCTTCTTTACAAGCATGATAGCCCCTTACAGGCCTCGGCTCACTCAGCTACACTCGTTTTCCATCATTTTTATTCTTGGCAACTCCTTCAGTTTATAACTTTCAAAATTGTTAGTACTTTTCCAGTTTTGTCTTTCCATCTACTTCGAGGTCTTCCTCTGTCCTAAGATTCCATAGGATTTTTAACAATTACGATTTTAATTGCATTATTTTCTACAAAGGCTTCTCCAAAGATGTTTAACCTATTATTCCAAATGACATTTGTTATCTCTGGCTGCAAATAGAGTCTGTATAACTCAAAGTTGTATCAAATTCACCAACATTCTCTCTCTTGTATTGGGCAAAATATAACTCTGAAGTTTTTATTTTAAATGTTCAGTGTTGGTATTAGAGTCCCTGTCTCACTTCCATAGAGCAAGATAAGCAAAATAAATGTTTTATAAACTCTTAATTTTGTTTTTGACTCATTAAATTTTATCTAAGTAGTTTCCTTAGTCCAAAGAATAATTTGCTATTTATTTTTGCTGTTGTCAACATCTGCTTTTTGTTGCTTATTATTGTGCCAAAGTATTACAATTCATAAAGGTATTTGAAGGTGTAACCATTAATTCGTGAGTGATCACCTTTATTTGTGACTGTGAAAGTGGAGACTCTTTAAATTTAGTTTTATCATCATTGATTTTCAGGTTCTTATTTGTGGTAGAGACTTCAGGAACTTAAAATGTCTTGTTCACTGTTCATTTTGACCGTCCAATAATATCCGTGTTATCTTTGTACTTTAACCAATCATTTCCATAGAGTGCCCCTTTGATCAAATGCATTGTTTTGGATGCGTTTCTCCATTGTTAGATGAAAAGCTGGGAATTTCATATTGCTAAGAGAGAGAGCAAAAGAATCTCCTTGATGCTTGAATTCGTTGGAAAAGTATCAGATAAATGCTGTTAATGCACCCTGTTTTCATAAATATAACAGTTGATTAATGTATTATTTCTAAACGTTTTATTTCTTAAAAAGGAAATGCAAATATTTTATCTGTTAATAAGAAATTTACCATTCAATGAATTACTACTTATTATTTAAGTAATCTATATTAATTTGTTGCATATTTAACTAAATAAAAATATTTCTTTACTTTTTCTGATATAATTTTTCTGTTCCTTAAAGTTTACCTGAATGAGAAAAGAATTTTCAAGCTTCAACATTCATGTCATAATTTCAGATTTTATTCTGTGCATCAATTCCTTCTTGATATTTGATATAAATAAACAATAGAAATAATTATAATATCTGAATGCATTTCCTTTTATGTGATTTATATTACCTATAACAAATTATTGAAGCCCTATATGATAGTAGTTGTTGATACTTGTTTATTAAAAGTTTTGTTCATATTCTTGTATTATGTTATGAAATTTGTAGAAATTTACAGAGTAAAATAAAAGCTTTTATAAAATGTAAAAATTTGGAATACACATATTTAAATCTATAATTATGCAATATTGTTTTAAAATATCATCAAATATTGCATAGAAAAAGTAAAATTGCAAAATATAATATTAAGGCAATAGAATTATTATTTATTGTGAAGATTTAAAAATGTCACCAAGGTTTCATCATACTGTATCTGATGTATATAATTTATATAGAAAACACTTTATACATTCCAGCAGATTTGAGAAACAGTTGAAGATTTAAATAATTTTAAGTCACTACTAGAAATTGAAAGAGAAAAGCAACAGCAAAACTCAAATTGTTGATATTAAAATTAGAAACAGAATAAGGAGTGGAAACATTTAAATTTTCTATTAGAATTATTATAATTATGGTAATTATAATTATAAAATTTTGGCTAAAATCACCAAAAGTGGACGATAAAAAATGCTGAGTCATTGATTAACTGAGATATGTAGTTTAAAGCTTAAAATCAATTAATATTTTAATTAAAATTTAAAAAATAATTTTACTACAATTAAGGTGAAAATTGAAAAGTAATATTCTAAGCTAAAACAAAGTAGATAATGATTTTTTTATAATTCTTTTACTGGACTGACAAATGAGATTATAAGGTAAATTTTATTTACAACAACCTGCCAAATGTTCTAGTTGTAATTTCTGAAGAAAATGTATTCAAATCAAGCAATTAATGAAATATTAATCAACTCAGTTTTTAATAACTGTCAGAGTTTACAGTGTTGAAACAAAGAGTTGATTTTAAGTGTCAATTTTAAGTTTTACTTATTTCCAAAAGTGATATTTTAAATTTTGCCTTTTTATCACATTTAAAATATTTATTCAGCTTAGTACTATAACAAGTACTTATATTAATATTCTTATTTTAATTTATTCTAATTAAAGTAAATTTAAAAAAGAATATTATTTTATTAAATAAATAATAATTATATTATCTTTGATCTTTTATTATCTCATTAGAAAGCATGTGTAGTTTGAATTTCTTATATGCAAATGTATACATTTACTTAGTTTCTCCCTTAACTATTAATAATTATACTGTACATAGATCTTCCAAGAAGATATGCAGGCATCACAAGTTTACATAGATGAATTGCAGCAATCAGTTGGAAAATTAAAGACTGTTCTTCAAAAAATATACATGAAATCAAAACTAGGAAACCAAATTGATATTAGTAAACTAGAAAATGACGTGAAGAAAATACTGGCAAGGTGGGACAAAGCAAAGTCACAGATTGTTGAAAGGTGTGTCTGATGTACTTTTAAGTATTAGTTGCCAATTTGGCAAGTTTTTAAAATTTTTAAGTCATGCATGCTACAATTATTTGTAAAAAAGTTGAAATAAAAATTATAAATTATATGGCAATTATTTTCCTACTGACAGTAAAAAGTGTTTTTAGATTACAGATTATTTTTTTACTTTCATGTAGATGTAGTGTTATAAATAATGCATTTTCTTAATGCCAACTCATTGGGATATTCAGTTTGCCCTATTATAATGCGCCATCTATTGTAAAAATTTATAGCATTCCACAATATAGGAAAATGTGTTGCATAATTTCCAATTTTTTAATTTATATTGTCATACTTATACTTTTTTTATGTATTTCGTTAGATTACTAATTAGTGAAGTAGTAAAATATCCACACTAAAAATATTAGTGTATATGTTAATTTAAAATAACGACTATATGAATTATAATCTTTATACATCAATAGAATAAATCAAAATATTGTATTTTAAAATTTCCCAAAAGAGAGTGGATTGTAGATTATATATGGTATGTTATGAATCATAGATTTTGATTTACAGTGATTATGAAATATTTCTTTTCCCTTTATTACTAATAGAATAATTTCATTGCTTGTTGTATATTAACTATTTATATTATTGCTAACAATGAAAGATAACAATACTTCTCTATCCATATTATTATTCATTAAGATTTACTTTTGTTAGTAATTAATGTCTTTAAATTAAAAACATCTTTCTGAATGAGTGTATCTTACTGTATTTAATATGTGTTGTCCCAAAAAGAATTTTAGAATTAGTATAATTAAGTGTTGAATATTATGGAACTTTTTTATTTAAAAAAACAGGCTTGAACAAGTTCCTATTTCTTCGCTAAAATTTATTGTAATAATAATTACATTTTTGTGTGTGTAATTTTTATTTTGAATGACTAAGAAACACCCTTGAAATAGTTAGAAATTGTAATATATAGCATTAAAATGTATGTAAAAATGATTTGAGGTTTTCTAAGTTATTTATTGTTTGGAAATATTTGAGTTATAAATCGATTTAATCATGATAAATAATTGGTTCAACATGTAAATATTAACTCAGCTGTAATTTTCAGCTCAAGCGTAGTAAATTTCTATCTCATTTTTTATTGGATTCTTATTTTATATATTAATTTTAAAACAACAATGATTTAGTAGCAAAACATATTTCATATCCAATAATATTAAAATTAAAACTATATAACGTGCATTTAATCTGTACCTCTGAAGCTGTGACATCACAAAATAGAAAAGTAGCTAGTTATTCATTGGATGATTTTCTATTTTTTAAATTATTTACAAAAATGCTCATTGTAAAATTAAATAATACAAATTGTGCACTTTGAGGAGATTTTCTAACATTAATGTATAAAAAATATTGTTTTTTTTTTAATTAAATCTGTATCATTCTACCATTTTGTCATAGATTTTCTTAAGTAAATCTTACAATTCTAGACATTGATTTAAACAGTATTGGTTTAGAATTCTCGTACATAATACACTTTAAATACATTTTGTCATCTGTTAGCTGTCAGTAATCATTTCAGTACTTAAAAATGAAAGGTGGAATACACTTCAGTAGGCACTTTATGAAAGCTATAAAATGAAATCCCTCAATATTTTATACAATATTTGAATTTTTTTTCACTATCACTACAAAATGGTATATAGGTAGGGAAAATAATATATTGTTACTTAAGTGGTGTTTAATATTATATTATTTAATCTTTCAGTGTCAACAATTAACCTTTTAAATTTAAAATATCTTTTATCTTGTTGTTCTTAAATTTACAAATTTCTAAAATCTGCAAGAGACTTTCAATGTGATAAAATATGCAATTATGTTTAACTGCTTATATGTACTTTAGTATTTTTAATTTTGAGGATTTGATTTAATCTTATTTTCCTCTTTATAGACTGTTACTTTAATTTTCTAACTTTTTGAAAAATTGCAGTTTTGCAAATGTTTAAGTGAATATTTTTAATTGATATTTATTTGAGCGTATGTTTAGTGACGATTTTACAATTTCTAAAATTTATTCCTGCTACTCATATAGACTTAGAAGCTGTGGAGCCTCTTCAGAGTTACTCAGATCTTATAGAAATAAATTAGAAAAAGACAATGTTTGGATTTCAGAGACTACTGTGAAAATGAATAGTTTGAAAACTATTAGGAAAATGACTACAAAAGAAATAGAAATGACTATAGAACCAGCCATGGTAACTCATTTCTCATCTTATGTGACACATTTAACGCTAAAATTTTAGACTATAGGTATTGTGTTTATATAATATAAACATTCTTTAATATTTATTATATATTCTATATTTAAATCTGCTTTTCTGTATATTCTGAATAATATTTTCATATTTTAGGTTATGCATAAAATTATACATTAAGTGAAATTCATGTACTTTGAAATAGTGGAGATTTAATTTTCTCCTAACATTTTTTTCATGTTTGAAGTATTTCATAAAATTCTCTGTGATTGGTATTGGAGCTAAGACTGTTGCTCATTCAGTGTAAATTTCAATCATTAATGATTAACTTTAAGTGTATCAGTTTTTCAAACTTATAGTGTGAATTTGTTCATAATTAATGAATAGAAATTTTGATTTTTTTCCCTGTTGGTTTTGTTGATATCATTGAAAATTTCTTCATTGAAGTAAAATTTTAATTAAAGAGCAAATGACTTGATACTATAATAAACTTGTGCAGTTATAAGAGGAATAGTAAATTTCTTAACTAAACTTAAATTTATGTGAGTATTTTATTCAAATCTCGTAATGTGATTGCATTATTAGGATAATTTCTGTGTGATTATTTAAAATTCTCTTAGTAAGTGTCAGAATACAATATTTGCAGTAGAATGAATGTGATATTGATCTATGCATTCTATTGCAATTACTTCACTTTTTTATTACAATCTTTTTAATTTTTTACAAAATTAATTTTTTAAAGTTATTTGAGACATGCTAAATATTTATTTCATTATATTAATTCGTGAAAATTTCAGTTTTTAACAAACTTAATTTTATGTCTATTGTAGTTTGCAGTGTATTGAAATACTCTTATTTTCATTCTGCTGTTTTAATAATTTTTCTCTTGCTATCACAAAATAAACATTTTTCTTTATAAAAAAATGTATTTAAGCTTTAAAGTTTTATGGGTGAAACTTTATAAGAAAAAATTAGCATTTATCATAATATCAATTTATTTTATGAATTATTACTTATTATAAAAAGTGAAACATATATAAGTACATTGATTTTATGTTTGATGTCATGTGTTATAGGAATGATAGCATGAAAACATTATAATTTTTTACAAATCCTTTATTTTCCAGTTTACATTTATGTAGATTAAATTATTTTCATCTCAGTGTATAAATTCTTTTAGTTTTCAATGAAGAATACCTCACTGAATTAGCTATTCAATCTTCAGATAGCTTCTATTACTGTTGTTTTATCACTTTCCACTTTAAATGAGCAAAATTATTTACAAATTATGTAGCTATTCAAAATGTTATTAAATTTTTATGATCACTACTAGATTTACATGTTTAAAATTTATTAATATAAAATATGTTTATGGTTTAAAAATTTGGATTATTTTTATCTTGAGCTTAAATGAATTCCTTTTATTAAGTCATGTCATGTGCTAATTTTCATATTGGAATTGTAAGTAGCATATCTTTAACATGGCCCCATTGTCTAATTCTCCTTTCAGGATTTATATTCCAATTTATCTGAAAAAGGATCATCTATTGAAGAGACAAATATTTTAGGAAGTAGATATATAAGAGAAGCAAAGGTAGGGTGTATTCTTTTGTACAAATATTAACTGCCTTATTGCATATATTAAATTAAATAAAAATAATATGTATCAGAATATGATTGCTTTTTAATTAAATTTATGTTTTATATTTTAAAAACATTTATGAATGTGAAAAGAAAATTGCTTTATCCTGTGTCAAACGCTTATGCTTAAGAAGGAACCTATGTCTTTTTTTTTATTTTGTTATTTTATCCTGCATGAATTAAATGCAAGTTCGCATATTTGTGGCAAACATATTGTGAAGTTTATTTTTTTAGCTGGGAAGCATGGCATGCTATCTTTGTTTCTATATTTTTATAATGTTCATATAAAATGTGAAGATGTCATTGTTATCCTGCTTAAAATGGTTTGCTTGTATTATGTTCCTAGTCCTCTCGATATAAATGTTAAAAAAATATTTCTTGACTTTGTTTATATTCTTAAATGATCAATTATCGGAATAAATTGCTTATGAAACATGTTTATTGTTTACATTTTAAAGAGAGATCTGGTAAAGCTGAATTATTTATTTATTATTATTATTATTATTTTATATTTTATTATGATTATTATTATTATTTTTTTTTTTTTTTTTTTTTTTTTGCTTTTCAATTTGTGTCTTGTTTCTCTACAAGTTAAGAAAAAGCATGTTATGATGTGGGCTTTGCTTTGTTCTCCTTCATATATCTCCAAACACTCATGCAATAGCTATTTATGAGTGGACTTGTGCATGCTTCAACCTCTACTTCCCCTTCATGTTCACCAGCGTAGTGGCATGTTAATAATATGAGATTTAAGATAATTTGTCCCTTTAGATTTATGACCTCAGACTGAAGCATTATAAAGAAAGCTTAGAAGAAGAGCATCCTAGTTTGGATGCAAGCTTTCAAAAGAATATCACAGATATTTCTGGAGCTGACGATGTTGTGCTCGAATTGGAAAATTTGAATCAAAGGTATACAGCCTTAATGCAAGAAATTTTAGATTACATGGAAGAATTAAAAGAAGTTTTTACAATACAGCAAAAAAAAAAGGTATGTTATATTTTTTGGTCAGTTCCAACAGTGAGATAATATTACACCATTAATGCATTTAATTTTATAATGCAGTCCTTAAATCTATGTAATATTAATCTTTGTAATTAAACTTTAAATATACATTTATTCCTATTTAGCATACTGCTGCCAAAAATATTCTTGATACTTAATTAAAATATAAAAACTTTTTAATAACCCAGTTATTTTAAAAAATGTAATCTAATTTATATTAATATTATACTTTAACTGCATACAAATGTAAGTTTCTATATGTTTAATTAAGAACCACTATTTATTTTGCCATCATTTAACATTCGAATATTCCGGATTACACATTACTGTTGAAATTTTGAATGTAACAAACAGTATTGGGTTTCTGAATTTCTTTAGATTACTGCATGCTGAATTCAAATATATTTGGCATCATAATGTAAAAATCTTTAAAAACTGTTCATTACAAAGTATTAAAATTTGCAAAACTATCATTCAAAGTACTAAGTAACTATTGTTATAGCTGAAAATTCAAATTTGAATCTTTGAACCAAGTAATTCTTAAATTAGATACTGTTAGTTAAAAGAACAATGTCTAAGTTGCTGTTCTTAAGTCAGTATTAGTAAATTTGATACACACACACAACACAGGGAACTGTAAAAAAACAGTTGTGTGTTTGTTTACTTGACAAAAAAGTAACAAATATTACTTGCAAAATGGAGAATTTTCTGTATTGATATTAAATATTTAACATTATGATAGAATTACTAGCATGAAATTTTCAAGCAGTTCATAATAAAACTGCTTTATTAAAAATTCATCATAATTGTTAGACTAATGGTGATATTACTTAATAGTTTCACAGCAGAAAGAAATGTATTTTCTACCTTTTTCAGATTTATGTAAATTCTTCTGTTTTTTTCATTTTAAATATACCAAAATGCATTGTTCATTAAAACTTTATCTACAGTGCTTTTATTTTATTATCACCATATATTTTACTTGAATTTCAATTTTACCGATTATTTCTTTATATTGTCTTGCAATAAATATAACTTTATGTTAACAAAAATAAAATTTGAATATGATGCATTAAATAAGTATGAAAATGAAATAGTAGTTTATCTCAAAAATAAAATATTATTGCATTTCCCGTGATGATTTCCTTTAATTTGATGCTACTGATTACTTTGAATTAACATCTTTCATCATAGCGTAATGTAAAGCAGTTGCTTAAAAATTTCATTTCATGCATAATTTGTTTTCCAAATGGCCTGACTTTTAGTCTAGTAAATTGATACCTATTTTCATTCTGTGTTAGAGAAATGTTTTTGTATAAATCGCAATATGAATTGCATTTTCAAATTAATTCTGAAATTAAGTATTTTTAAGTAGTATCATTGTGAGACAATTTAATAAAATACAAAAACTAAATCGATAGTTATTGGCAATGCATCATGTAGTATAATATCATTTCGTGTATCATATTTTTGGCAGCCTATCATTAGTTAATGAAATATTTTGACATTGTGAACATTTCAAATTTATAAGTTTATTACATTTTAATAATTGTATTTATATTTTACTATACTGCATACTTCATTAACTCCATTTACACTTAATGAAATATTATTTTTCATAGTTCTAGATTTATTTAATGTGTTGTTTGATGTAGTAATTAGCTTTAAAAAGAGTGTTATAAATTTGAAATTCTCATTTAACTATAATTATATTGCTTAAGGTAATATTATTGTTTAAAAATATGCTATGATGTTATACTAAAGCCTAAAACTTAAATAATACTTGAATTTTTTTAAAATTTTTTGTATAATTCAATAATTTTCCAATTTTTCTAAATTATATTAAATTATACTTTTTAATACAAGAAGTTCCAAAATTTTTTACAAATTGAGTAAAGTATTATGATATTACTTAATAAAAATTTAACAATTGTATTTTTTAAATAAAAATATAAGTATTAATCTTGTTTCGTAGAGTTAAGATGAATTTCTACTGATTAATATTCATAGTTAAACACATTGTGAATTTTATATTTTCCAAGCATTTAATTGTTTCTAATTGAATTTGCATGCTTTGTACTTTGGTTTGTGGGCTATACTTTGACATTTTCTTTCCTTTTCTGAATTTCTCATTAGTGGCTCTCCATCAGCAAAGCCGGACCTACTCCTCTGAAGACATTTAAATCTTTTATCAACCAAGTACCTAATTTGACTCAGGTAACCCTTGAAAAGGAACATCTCTTCAAAAATATTGAAACACTTCCTGAAAGTTCCGCTTCTTGTGAAACTGAAAATAAATCTTCTGCAGACTCAAATTATTTAACTTTTCACAAGACAGATATCCATGTGAAAGAATTTCCACAAAAAATATCATATGTTAATGAAATTCAGTTTGATTTATCAAATGAAAAAAATGAAGGGTTATGCTACATAAAATGTATTTATGATAGCAAAACCGGAAAAATGGTTAATCTATTTGAAGCATTTGAGCAAAAAATAATTGACATTGATGCTTTAGAAATTACTGACTGGAAATCAAGTAGAAATCTATCCTTAACTAGTGCAGTGTCTGAAGGAATTATTAATCAGGACTTCTATGAAAAAATATCCACTAAGTGTGGTATATATTTACCTGACATTAAAGAGGAACTATCATTACTTGAAGCAATACAGAAACATCTGTATAACGTGAAGAATAGCACTCTTTTAAATCCTCAAAATGGAAAACCCATTAGTTTAACTGAAGCATTTCATATAGGTATAATTAAAAAAACTGGAATGAAATTTCTTATTGATAACAAGTTAATTCGAACTACAAATCTTACTATTTTAGAAGCTATAGAGAAAGAGTTTATTGATCCTAAGACTGGAGTATTCAGGGAACTGATTACCAATCTTTCAATTGAATTCAAAGAGGCTATAAATAAAGGTTACATAAACATTACTCCTCTAGAAGCATGTGAAAATGGATTCACTCTTTGTGATGCAATTGATCGTCATTTAATTCATTATAAAACTGACCAAATAAATTATGTAGATTCAGAAGAAAAGTGTTCTGTTGATGATGCTATACAGAAAGGCTTTTTGCGTTCTAATACTTTTGAAATATTTGATGTTTCAATGGGAAGAATCATTTCTCTGTCTGATGCTTTAACGCAAGGAATTGTTGACACTAAGAGTGGTTGCTTCATTAATACGTCAACATTAGAAAAATCTTCTTTCAAAGAAGCTCGGCAATGTAACTATATTTTTAAAGCTTTGAGTTTAAGAGATGCATCACATATGGGTTTACTAAAGCAGCAAAATATCATTCATCCAATAACTGGTAAATCACTTAGCCTACTGGAAGCAATGGCTTATCGAATATTAGATACTGAAACAAAATGCATTTTAGATACCTCGAGTCAGGAGTTTTTAACTTTAACTGATGCTATATGCAGAGGAATTATATCACCAAGAGGATATTATCTGGATACTGCATTAAATTTACAAATTCCCATATGTACTGCAGTAGATAAAGGTCTCATAACATCTGTTAAACAAAAGATGATTTTTGAAATTGAGTGTATTGAAGATGGGGAAAATAATTTAGTTAGTTTTAATGATGCTATTGACAGAAAAATAATTAATATTGAAGAAGATACATATATTAATAATTCTTTAAGTGAAAGAATTTCATTAAAAGAGGCAGCTATTAAGGGATTTATTAAACCTCAAATATATGATTTACTTTGTAAACCAATTGGGATAAGTATTAATGGGGAGGAATTAAATCTTCTTGATTATTGTAAATATGGATACGTGGATACTAAATTAGGTCATTTAAAAGATCCAAAAACAAACCAAAAGATTTTTGTTAAAGATGCTGTTCAAAGAGGCTTAATAACTCCTGAAGGTGCTGAGTTATTTAAAGGCCTTTTAAATATTACAGTAACTTCTGCTAATGTCATACAGCGAATTTCAAAACACATTACAATGTCAAAAATTATGCAAGATGTCTTAGAAAATTCCTCTAATCAGCTGCTTATGAATCAAGCCTCTGATTTCATAGACACTTGCATTGATAAATCTGTCTCTTTGATTGAAGATGATGTCAGAAAGATAAATGTATCAAAGCAAAAACAAGCATGTGATTTAAAATATCCTCCAAGTAACATTATAATATCTAATGATGGAAACAACTCAATGGAATATTCTATAAATATGCCTTGGAAGAGTGACTTTACAATTAAATCAAATCTAGAAAGTGAAAATGTAAATTCTACCAACAAAGGAAAATTTAAACCTTTGTTAAATGAAACTAAAAATGATTATTTTGAAGTAAATAAGGATAACATTTATGATGCAAAAAATACAAATGGAGAAATGAAATCAAAAATACAAATTTTAGAATTACCCCCTGATGGATGGTATTTAAAGGACGCCATAGATAAAAAATTGTATGATCCAAAAACTGGTTTGTTTACTGTGCCTGGTACTGATCGTTTAGTATCTTTTGAAGAGACTGTTAAAATGGAAATAATAAATTCTAAATCAGCTGTTGTTAAAGTTCCTAAATCAAAACAAATTATAACTTTAGATCGTGCATTAGAAATGAAAGTTTTAGATTCTACTGCAATGTATGACACTAAATGTGGTGCAAAAATTTCAATGCAAAAGGCTATTGACCAAAATTTTATAATATTCTGTAATGTTAATGAACTTGACAAAAACAAGGACTCTTCTAATGTTGAGACACAGTTGCCAGATATGCATGTTAGCTTAGAAAATATTGATAATAAAGCAGAGTTTACTACATCAGTTTTACAATCTGTAGAATATCCTACAGTTCAACCAAAAAATATCAAAATAACTACTACTACTAGAGGAAGTAGTTTTGATGAAAATGTCAAATTAAATGACAATCTTGATAAGCTCAACATTTCTACTGATAAAGAAGGAATATTGCAAAAAATTCCCAAAAGAATTATATCGCCTAAAGATGCAGCAATTGAAGGTTTTATTGATTTTGAGACATCTGATACTTTACACAAATTATATTCCAACCCTCTAAGTAATTCTAAAAATATGGATGTGTTGCTGGAAAAAGAATTTGCTGAAAAAAGGATAATTCCTGATTATTGTAAAAGTGAATTTGTAACAATTAACGAAGCAATTGAAAGAAAATTAATGGATAAAGAAACTGGAAATCTAATTATTCCTTTAGGTAGGACATTAAGCATTGATGAAGCTCTTTTCCAAGGTTTATTGGATACAAAATCTAATAAAATTATTCATCCTGAAAATGGTTTGGAACTGAACATAGAAGAAGGTATAATGTGTGATATAATAAACCCTAATTCTATTTTTGTTGATCCAATAAATGAAATTCAAATGACACTTTTTGATGCTATACAACAAAATAAAATTAATTTGAAATTAAGTACTATAGAATCGACAAAAAGCACAACACTAATTGAAGCAATCAACATGAATATGTTTAAATCATCATCATCTTTGCCAAAAAGCCCTCCTCTTCTGGCATTTACATTTCCTACAGCTTTGCAATATAATTATATTGATATAAATACAAAAGAATTTATTCATCCAACATCAAGAGAGAGAATTCCTTTGCAAAGAGCATTTGAAAATGCTGATTTGCTGCTTATTCCTGTTCAGCCACAAAGAGAATATTTTCTGTTAGATGATGCTTTGACTAATAAATTGATAAATCCTAAAACTTTTACTTTCAAGCATCCTGTTACAGATGCATTGATTGACTTAAGAGAAGCTATGAACACTGGCTTACTCATTGCTAAACCAGTTAGACTTTCAATAATTCCATCTTCTGTGTCAAGTTCAACATTAATTGAATCTCCATTTTCTGACAAATTTCGAAAAGAAAGTTTGAAAGCAAATCATTCAAAGATAAATGCATTGAAATCAAACAAATCCGCAGCACATCTGCACAATGTTGTTGTTGATAACTTACTTGAAATTTCAAATAAAATTTGTGATGAAACAGTAGAAGAGTCTTTTTCTTTAATTGAATCTACTAATAGTAACTTTCAGCCCATTAGTAACATTCAAATTGTTAATCAGAAATATTCTCTTCCTCAAGCATTCCAATCCTTATACGATGAAAATATTAAAACATTTGTTAATCCAAGTACCCGTAGTCCTGAATCTTTTGAATTCATTTTAATGAACAATTATCTTGATTTAGAATCTAAAATTTATGATGCAAAAAGCGAAAAAGTCATGTCACTAAAAGAAGCCTTGGATGAGAATATTATTGATGGTAAAACTGGTTATTACATTGATAAATCTAGTGGAAATTCTTTAAATCCTACTGATGCAGCTAAATTAGGATTTTTGTCTTTTATTTCTGTTTCAAATTCATTTGTTCCAGATCAAGATCATTCTGATAAATCTGTTACTTTTTCATCTAATATAATTCCTTTAAATGAGCAATTTATTCATCAGCAAATACTTAAAAGACCAACTTCTTTAACTTTTCAGTATAATCAGCATCAAACACAATTTGAATCATCTGAAGATGATGCTTATTCCATAGGTATATCTGACAAAGAATTATATAATTTATCTTCTGTTCAAACTGAAATAGATGATAATGTAAATGATAAGCATCAATTCATGACAATTTCTCAAAATCCAATTGAAATAACATCATCTCATTTAATTCCACATTTAAATGAAACTAATGATGATTCAAGTTATATTTCAAAAAATGAAATACAAAACAGTCTTGTAAGTTTGGTTGAAAAAAGCCAACCAATACCTGATAGAATTTTGAAAGCTATAGAAAAGGAAAATGAAGAAACTAATGTTTTATCAGATAAAAGGGTTATGGCTGAATTCACTCCTAACAAGTATAGCAATAAAATAGATGAAATTGAAGAGGAAAAAGAAATTCCTCTTAAGTATAGTAAAAAACCTGTGGAAGAGCCTTATGACATTGCTGCTACAAACGAGAAGCAGTTGATCAACAGAAAAATAAAAATTTTGTCACAAGCAAATGTTGCTAGCGAAATTTTTACTGAATCAAAAATTTCTGCAAGCCTTGATACAGAAAGTGAAGTTGAAAAACATAAGACAAATATTAAAAGAGTGTTGCAATTACGGGACTCTAGTTTTTCCACTGAGAGTATTGAGAAAGAAGGTGTTCATGATAATACTGTTAAAGCTGCTTCTGGACTTTGTGCCATAAAACCCAACCAATATCTTGAAGCTGCTTCTTTTACATCAAATAGTTTAGAAATAGGTGAAGACTTAAGTCAAAATATTGTAACATCTAATAAATTTTTAGACAATGATCTAACTGACTTCTCAATTAATATTTCTAATGAGAAAAGGAGTAACGAGTTTGTTACTTTTTTGTCAAGTAAACAAAGTATGCAAAATGAAGCGAAAAATAATACCACTGACAATAAAACAGCTCCTTCAAATGAGACTGCTGAACATGAAGATAAATTGCTTGGTAATTCACATTTTACTTTAGAAATTATGTGCACTGAAGCTGTAAATGTGAAGAGTATTAATATATTCCCTGAAGCTGCTGAGAAAGATTCTTTATTGAATAGTGATGAACTGAAAGGTGAAACAAATAAAATATCATTGTCAAATAGTTTCTGTTCAATGAATAGTAATTTATCAGAAATTGAGCATTTGTCATTGTTACAACTTGAATCAAGCAACTCAAATAAAAATAATGGTATTCTAAAAAATTCAATACGAAGTAAAAACTCTAATTTTCAGTTTGAAAAGTCCAGTCTTCCAAAATTAGACTCAGATCCTGTTGATTCCAATCGCTCAAAATATATTCCTGATTCTTCGTTTGATACAAAAGAAATAAGAGAACATGTGAATCAAACAGATGACTATAGTATTAGAAAGCAGTCACCAGAAAAAGAAATGATAGATACAATAAATCTAATACCACAAGAAAAATCTAAAATTTCTTTTGATGTGAAAAATGAAGATTTGTTTTCATCAAACACAAAATCTACAAATTATACAAAGAATCCAACTGAGGACACTAAAGGTTTGTTACAAAAAGAAGCTTCAGAAATTTCAAGTGAGAGTTTGAAATTTGATGATAGCAAATTAGATATGAATGAAGTCACTGAAAGCAAAATATTTGAAGAGAGGTTGTATTTTGAGAGACAGCAGCTTGAGTTTAGGAAAAATAATCCATTAGTGAATGAAACTCAAATATTTTTGGATAAAGCTGAAGCTTCAGTTAAAGAAATTCAACAAAATGCTTCAATAACTAATGAAAATTCTTTTTCTGAAGAAGAAAATATGTATTTATCTACCAAAGATAAATGTAAAATGTTATCTTCATATTTATCTGAAATAAAATCTGAGCCTACCTTATCAAAATCTAAACCTCATTCATCTTTGCATACAGAAATGTTACTCGAAAATGAATTCTCAGTAAGTGAAGAAAACTTACCATCTGATAAGGATGTCATATTACCTGCTCAAAAAGTTAGAAGTCATTTTACAAGCAAAGATCTAAATACTGAATCTAGATTTGAAGATTCTTTTGTTTCAGTAAATGATTTACATGATAAAATTAACTTGATAAAATCAGAATTTACAGAAAACGAATTTAAAAAGTTGTCACCAGCTAAAAAAAGGACATTATTACCAAAGAAAAAATTGTCGTTTGAAAAAGATATGCGTGAACCAGTTGAAGATACAGTTTCTCCTGATAGAAAAAAATTATCTCTTTTCCAAGAAGGTACTACTGTAAAGAAAGCAGCAAAACTTCGAAAAGATGCTACACTTACTGTGAGAAAAAGTTTACCTTCCTCAAAGAAAAATATTGTGCCCTCTACATTATCTCCTTTACCTACTAAAGAATCATCTCAAGTTGAAGCTGATCTTGTAGACAGAAACATTAGTAAAAAAATGCAAACTCGATCTCCTACTTGGGATGTT
This sequence comes from Latrodectus elegans, assembly GCA_030067965.1. Classification (NCBI taxonomy): domain Eukaryota; kingdom Metazoa; phylum Arthropoda; class Arachnida; order Araneae; family Theridiidae; genus Latrodectus; species Latrodectus elegans. Next base: position 1,991,391 of record CM057817.1, on the reverse strand, counting down.
CCTTCTCCAACTAAAGAAACTATTCTTTCTAATAAACACATTAAAAAATCAAGTAAAAGTCCTGAACAACAAATAAAACGATATGTATCCCCAAATAAAGAAGGAAAAGTATCAGAGTCAGAATCAAATGTAGTTTTTAAAGAGGTTATATCTAATGCAGAAGAAACTGAAAATTATTGTAAAACTCTTGAAAATTTTGCATTAAACAGCAATGTTAAATTACTTGAAATTGAGAAATCAATATCAGAAACAAAAATAAAGGATATATTTCCTTGTATGGAAAATGAATCAGTTACAAATATCTCTAAAACTGTTCCATCTTTTGATTCTAAAAAGGGATTATCTAAAGAAAATGATTCACCAGTCAAAAGAAATTCATTAGTTTCTGATATTATTCCTATAGATTTTTATGAATTTGAAACAGAAAAGGAAAAATATTTCAATGTTCATGAACATTGCTTGCCAACTGCCAGCAAAAATATTATAAAAGGAATCGCTTCCAAAACTGAAGAAAAGAAATCATCTTTTAACTATTCAACATCTACAGTAGATGATTTCTTCTCACCATCTAAGAGCCATAAATTATTCCAAACTAATGATGATGATCAACATCTGAAATTCGAGGTAGCATTAACTGATGTTGAAAATAGTGTTGGTAATGAGAATTCTTATCAAATGTATGTTTATTCTGATGTATTAAGTGATGAAATGAAATTGCTTTCTGATAGTATTACAAAAACTGTTGAATCAGTCACAACTAATACAAAATCTCAAGTTGAATCGGGAGATGATATTTCTGAGAATGAATTATCTACTAAATCTGATACAATTTTCTGTAAAAAAAAATGTAAGCGTTTTGAAAAACAAGGTTCTCACTCCTTTGAAGAAAACGATATTAAAAATGGTACCACATCTCAAAGTAAGATTTATCAAAGTTCGTTTTCTCAAATAAATCCAGAGAAATTTATAAATGAAAATTTCCAAGCAGGTGAAAAATCTCAATCTTATGAATTACTAGCCTCCAAGAATTTTCTTTTATCAGAAACATCTGTTGAATCTAAATGTATTTCTTCCATCAGTAATTCAACATCAGACTCTGTTGATGCTGAATTATTGATCCCTTGCATCTCCAATTCAATACAATTGATTAATCTTCCTCTTTTTGATGGAAATGAAGAAAATGTTAAAATTTCCACTTCTTTTTCTTTAACTGAAGATTTTGATGAAGTCACAAAAAATATTCAAATGACAATTAAGAGTGCAGTATCTTCTGGAACTCTTCAAGTTCATTCATGTTTTATTACAATTGATGGTAAACGAATGCTTTTACAAAAAGCATTGGATCAAAATATTATTTCCCCTGACACTAATGTGACTATTATAAATAGTAGAGAAGTAATACTATCAAATGATCCAGAGAATAAAGTTCCGGCTGAAATTACTGCTGTAAGTACATAATTTTTACAATAATAATTTCTAACTTTGGCACTATTCAGATTTCTAGCACCATCTGTTTAAATTATGTCAACAATATCATATATATTTTATTGTATTTAACATTTGATTTAAATCTATTATTTTCATTTTGTCAATTTAGCAGTAAATGTTTAAGTGTTTTCTTTAATAATAAGAAGGTAAAACCCTCTATTTATTATACAGTTTAGTCTTGCCTTGTGTTTTGATTAAGAAACTAAATATTTTAAATCCTTAAAAGATTCGTGAAATTTTTATGAATGTCATAGAAATCTTTGTTAGGTACATTCAGATTAGAATTATATTTTTGGGAAATTTATATTTTAAAATTTCTATGCATCCAGTTATATTGATATATGTTGAAATAAAAAAGTATAAAATTAATTTATATTTTATTTGTTTAAATACAAAAGCATTTACTTGATTTCTCAAAAGATAAAAATATTCTGATTTATTTTCAACTAGCATAATTTTGTTTAAATTATTTCTTTCATTTTATTAAATTATTGCACTAATTTATTTTAAATATGCATTTCTGAAAGCTTTTTATGCTGTCTTCCGTATTATCAGTGATTTTCTGGATTTTAAGCCTTATAATATATTTTAAGGTTTCATTTATGAAACATGTAATAATGATTGTGTGTGTTTTACATTCTCTATTATTTTATTTGAGTTTTCACTTAGTATAATATTTGCAAGAATTAAATACGATTTTCTACATTTCAGTTTGTTTAAATCTTGAATAATTTTTTATCAGTTTTGGTGATTAAATCATTTAAGAATGTTTAACTGCCATTGTAAAAAATAAATAATTTTTATTATATGATAAGAATCTTGATTTATTTTACTAGTATCCACCAAATGTCATAAAGATATGTATTTTATTATGGAGATAAAGTTGTTATAACTTTAAATTTTATTTAGATCATAAGTATATTAATTTTTCTTGCTTTTGTTTTGAAATTCCTTAAGAGAAGTTTGTTATAGAGATTGTATAGAGTAATTGATAGCAAGTCAGAAAGGACTATTTTCTAAATCTTACATTTAGAACATACAATTTTAAAGATTATGGTACTGAATATAATTTTGGTTTTATAATCCAAGTCTCAATAACTTTGCTTCTGTCACTTTCCAGCTGGTTTTTAACTTGAAAAATTGAATCAAAATAAATAAGTTTGATATCCTTCAATTGAATCTGCCACCTTGGGCATGGATGTTTGTAGTGGTTCGGAATCCACTTTAAACCGTAGACTCCGGTCTAATTAGCCCTCGTTTGCAAAAAATTACCGTTGAGTGGTAAACCAACCAACCAATCCATTGAATCTTCATAATCTGCGAAATTGACTTTTATTATGAAATGTAAATTTCCTTTAAATGTCACCTATGTATTGTATAAATAGAGGATGAATTGAAATTATTTCTTTGTGTTTTGATACTATTAAGGTTTTCTCGTTGAGGTTAATTTTTCTATCAGTTTTCTGTTATTTCACTATATTTTACCTGAAACTTTTCCTATTCTTGGTAGTTCTATACTCATCATTTTTTTACAGATAAGAATCATGTGATAACAATATATTTAAGTAAAATAGACTAATTGTTGTGGAGTAAAGCAGTTATAAAAATACTTATTACAATAAGAAACTTCTCAATTACAATTTAAGCTGTATTTTACTGCTTTCAAATCTATCCATTAGTAAACTCATCAAAATTATAAATACATTATACTAGATTCTTCCCAGAATGGAGTGATGCTGCTTTATGAGCCAATATCACAGGTAATCCACAAAATTTTCAAGGAAGAGAGAACAGATCAAAACACAACTATGCATTTGGACAATTCATACACATATAATAAGTGTAATGACAACTTATTAATTGAAAACTAAAATTATTTGCTTTTTAATAATTTATGGATTTACTTCTCTATAAACTGTCATTCAATAGTTCCTGTGTCTCTTCAGTGAAAATACTTATTAGATATTAAAGTGATTTTGGAATTTTGAGGTCACAGATTATCTGCAAAAGATATAAACCCTTTTATGACTAATCGAGAGCTCTTTTATTTAACATAAGCCATAGCTACATTAATTTATATTTGTTACACATTAATTCTTTTAAATTTTCTGTGATACAGAAGTGATATAGATTTTCCAATTTGTTTCCTTTCCAGATTAATCAAAACAAATTATATTTGAGAATCTCTTTATGTAATCTGTAGCAGCATATTATCTGTCGGGGCTTTTTTTCTTAACCATAAAAAAACCCTACATAACCTGTCAATTTTTCAGAGAGTATTCCAAAATATATATTGCTTATAATGTTGTGTCACATAAAACATACAGGATGATTAAAAATGTAATAGCATGTTTAGAAAAACATTTATTATGAAAAACTAAATTGGATAGTATTTAGATCTTCTCATCATCAAGTATGATAAATCTGAGATGAAAGCACCTCATCAGTTGATAAGAGCAATAATCCTAAGAAGATTCTTTTAAAGTTTATCGTTTTCTAGTTTCTAATAACTTTTAAAGCAAGACTATATATATTTTAAAATATTTTATTCTGTTAAATAATGTTTAAATGAAAGAAATGTATTATTTTAGATTTGAGCATTGCATACATTTTCTCTTTCATACTATGCATGTACTGTGTTCAGCATACACTAATAATTCTGTCGCAATTTTTTAATTGCCTCTTCTACAGGTTTTTGTCGAAAATCTGTCTTGTGACTCAGACACTTTTGCTTTTACATGATGATATACGAACATGAATATTTTCAGGATGAAATAGCTCAGATCAAATCAAAATGCAAAATGACCATAGCAACTATAATATCTTTCCAAAGAACTGAATTCACCCTTGATTGTAATTTGGTAAAATTTGATTATAGCTGAAATATTTCAAATGAGTTGTGGCATCATTTGTTATTTATTTTATAAATTATAAACAGCATTTCTTTCAAAATTTCACTGTAAGCTTTCCTGATGATGAATGTTTTTCTATAATATTGTCTACTGTTACGTATAATGAATGAGCACAATGAAATTCGGAACTGTTTTTAACATGTACTCTGCAAAATATATGCAGAAAATACTGTGCATAATGATTTGGTGTTTATACTATATATTAATTCAAGCAATTTGACCAAAAATTTAATTTTTCTCTTGTAAGCTATTATTCTTTTTATCCTAGGGAAAGAGGACAGTGTTCCACTGTACCAGTTTTAAAATAATATATCCATTATATTTCTCATGATATTCAACGCATATGTGGCATCAAATTTCTGCACACATGTTATCTTATTTGATGCTTGACTTGCAAAACCTGTAATTCTTTTTATATTTAGCTATAGATGCTTTTAAGATCTGAATTTCTTGGTTTCAAATCATCTTTGAGGAATCTGATTTTGAAATTACTTTTTATTCTAAAAGTGCTCTAAATTAAATTTTTTACATGTATAAATATAAACAGACAAATACACAATAATGTACTAACATTAAATTGAATAAGTAATTTAAATAAGTAAACTTTAAATATTAAAATAATATGTTAAGTTTTAAATATATATAAGCAGTAAATATTTATCATTCTGAATGAAATTCACTTGAAATTAAGTAGGTGACTTTTAACAAATTCCCATACTTTCGTTTTTGATCTTATAAATGGATTCTCTTATCTTTTCTGTCATCATTTATGAGATACATATTTAGCAATCATTCTTATAAAATATAGGAACAAATGCATTACTGTGTTGACAGACCATCACAAATGTCCTGCTTTCACAAACAGTTTTGTAATGATATGCTTTCGCAAACAAAAGGAAAGACATAAATGCTTCCTATGTGGAAGCTATGCATAATAATTTTTGTAGACCACTTTCTAAGCTTTCTACATGTTATATAAGAAAATATGTCTGTATTATATCTGTTTCACTTCAGTATTGCAATATACAATCTCATTCAAATATGTTTGATTTGTTGACTCTTGTAAAAAAACCTTCCAAATTCGAAAATTCTTAAATGAGTAATGAAATTTATTAAATTTTGCCATTGTTTAACAGATACCTAAATTGTGTTGAAAGAAATAACTTTCAAAAATTTCCTTTTATAAATAACATCTGGCTCCACTCTACTTTTTAACAATATGTAATTATTGTTCAAATAGAAGAAGGAAAGCAAAAAAATTACAGTTGTATAATAAAGTGATTCATAAGTGCTTTATAAGAAATGTTGGAACTTTTAAAGAATTTGTCCATTAAAATAGCTCCATATTTCATCCCTCATAGTTTATTCTGCACATCACAAATTAGCTTCTATTTTTCATAAAATTGTCATTTATAATTTTTAATTTAAAATATGCTATTATAAAATTTTAAATTACTTTGGAAAATCTGTTCATTTTTCTATATATTTTTACATTATTATTAACATTTTTATTTTGTTTTCTGAGTATTTTATTTCTTGTATATGAATATATATCTCTTATATCTATATTTTATCTTTTCATCACATATGTAAATATTTGTTTTAATAAAATTAAAGTTATTTGCAACAATGTGTAAATAAAAAATATATATAATGAATGAATGATTTTAATATAATTGTCTGAATGCTGTTCAATTTATATATTACTGTTGTAATAGAATTTTGCTATTCATTAAATTATTTAAAACCTTTTTGTTTCCAAATTTTTATGAAGTAGCAAATTCTTCTTCCATATCCATGACCAATATCTAGTCTAAAAAGCTTGATAAAATTATCCTTTATGAAATCAAACATTCTTATTTTTTCTAGCCTTTATTTAGCTGTAATTTGCTATAAGTTTTTTAAAAAATTAGTTTTTATATAAAACGTATCTGAACATTTTGATAGTCAGTATTACAAGCGTTTATTTTTAGATTTTTGAAATTATTTGAATTGAATATATTATGTCAGCAAAACAATTGTATATATGATATATAAATGTATAGGTAGTCAAGAATGAAAATACATTTAATTATTTTAAGAAATGTTTGTATTGTTTTCTTTGACTGTATTGTTGAATTTTTTTTATCAACTGACCGTTAATAAACTTTAATTGGTTAGAAATGTGGTACCTTTGGAATTCTCTGCAATACATGCATCATATTACTTTTTATCTTTGAATTTTATTCTTCTGCATTAAAGCAAAGTCAGATTTAAAGCCAAGTTTTATTAGAATTTTGAAGAAAATTCTTGTTGAAAATCATCGCAAATTATGTGTACATATATATATATACACACACACACAACTGGCCATTAAAATAACTACACCAAGAAGGCGACATGCTACAGACGTGAAATTTATACGAAAGGAAGAAGGTGCTGTGATATGCAAATGATTAGCTTTTCAGCGCATTCAGACAAAGCAGGCGCCAGTAGCGACACCTACATTGTGTTTAAATGAGGAAATTGTTCAGCCGGTTCCTCATACACAAATTGCATTTGAACGTTGTTGCCTGGTGAAAAGTTGTTGTGATGCCTCGTGTAAGAAGGAGAAATGCGTACCAGTACGTTTGTGACTTTGATTAAGGTCGAACTGTAGCGTACCGGGATTGCGGTTTATCTTATCGCAGTATTGCTGCTCGCGTCGGTCGAGATCCAATGACTGTTAGCAGAATATGGAATCGATGGGTTCAGGACGGTAATACGGAACGCCATGCGGGATCTCAACGGCCACCTATGACTAGCAGCTGAGAAGACAGACATATTATCCGCATGGCCGTAATGGATCGTGCAACCACGTCACGAGCCGTGAGTCAAGAAACGGGGTCGTTTGGAAGACAACAAGTGTCTGCACGAACAGTTCGACGACGTTTGCAGCAGCATGGACTCTCAGCTCGGAGACCATGGCTGCGGCTTCCCTTGACGCTGTGTCATAGACAAGAGCACCTTTAATGGTGTGATCAAAGAGGAACCTGGGCGCACGAATGGCGAGACGTCATCTTTTCAGATGAATCCAGGTTCTGAGTACAGCATCATGATGGTCGCATCCGTGTTTGGTGGCATCGTCTTGAACGCACACTGGCAGCGTGCATTCGTCATCGTCATACTGGCCCATCACCTGGCGTGATGATATGGGGTGCCATTGGATACACGTCTCGGTCACCTCTTGTTCGCATTGACGGTGATTTGAACAGTGCACGTTACATTTCTGGTGTGTTAAGACCCGTGGCTCTACGCTTTATTCGAGCCCTGCGAAACCCTATTTTTCAGCAGGATAATGCCCGACCGCATATTGCCGGTATTGTATGGACCTTCCTTGATACGGAACATGTTCGGCTGTTGCCCTGGCCAGCACGTTCTCCAGATCTTTCACCAATAGAAAACGTCTGGTCAGTGGTTGACGAGCGACTGGCTCGTCACCAAACGCCAGTCACTACGGTTGATGAACTGTGGCATCGTGTTGAAGCTGCATGGGTATCTGTACCTGTACATGCAATCCAATCTCTGTTTGACTCAATGCCCAGGCGTATAACTGCTGTTATTACTGCCAGAGGTGGTTGTTCTGAGTACTGATTTCTCAGGATCTATCCAGCCAAATTTTTTGAAAATTTAATCACTTGTTATTTCTAGTATGATATATTTGTCCAATAAATATCATTTTTTTATCTGCATTTCTTCCTGGTGTAGCAATTTTAATGGCCAGTAGTGTATATATATATATTGTAATATGTGTCATTGAGATAATGTTTATGACACATATAACTAATAATAACAAATTGGTATAAATAAAAAATAAATTTCATTTAAGTCATTTTGTACTATAGATATATCCACCCACTAGTAATCATTATTAGGTGACTTTTTATTCACATTTACAATAAAATTGATATTATATTCAATTTTAGTTAATAAAAGATTTAGCTCCCATTATTTACCCCCATTATAACTTCTAATGTTTTATGTTGTTTAGTACTAATGATAGATATCTATTTTAGTTTTGCTCATAAATGGAAAGAAAATTTTTCTTGTCTTCAATTTAACAGTTTGTGTGTTTGAATCCAAACCTGGGTATCAATGCTTGCAGTAGTTCTTACTTTAATCTGTAGATCTCACTCTAATTAGCCCACATATCCAAAAGATGATAAGCAAAAAATAAACCAAACCTAACAAAAAAAATTGATAATTACATATATTTGTAATTTAATTAATTTAAGCGCTTCCTGCAATTTTGGAAATAATTGTGTCTATTTACATGAAAAAAAAAACATAAAATTCCATGTTTTTCGAGCCAGGAAAAACAATGATTTGTCAAAAATGTACCCTTTAAAAAAAAAAAGATACTCAACACATAATATTACATTGATGATTATTGAAGAATTTCTGATTTAAACTTAAAAAAAGAGCCTGATAATATTCTATAGTCTTTCATCAAAGGAACTCTTATTTTTCCTTAGAAATAATTGAAACTTCATACTTTTCAAATTTTTTTTCAATATTTTCAATAATTACATTATTTTATTTTTATTTATTCTTTTGTGAAGCCTCATCTGCCATGCTTCCATTATTGAAAATTAATCATCTAAAAGCATTTTATTTTCTCTTATTGTTATTCTATTACTAAAAGTTTTCTAATTACTTACTTTTGTTATTAAATGTAAAGAAATTGTTATAGTGACCTCTTAGTGAATAAAAATTCATATTATATTGACTTATATTAGGGAATTTAAATTAGCATTGTATTCAGATAATTGCTTAAGATAGTTATTTTAATTTTTTGCTATATTTATTTACAAATGTTATATTACCTATAATTTTAAATTATATCATTTGATATCTGTCATTAAATTTGTATGAAACATTATTTTGACATTTTTATTTCAAGAAATCTTTTAAATCAAAATATATTACTTTTTTTACTACACAATTTAAATTTTTTCACTGATTAAAACTCTTGTTTTGAAAATATTTTTAATTCAAATAATTTTACTTTAATTAATTATTGAATTCATAGCAAAATTTCCTATTAAATATTTTGTAGAATATATTTTATGTTAAAAAAAATTCTACATTTGTGATTGTATATTTTGTTAATAAGAGGCATTATAAATTGTATTTTCTAATACTATTATATTTGAGAGTGTTGCACTTATTTAAAAAATACGTTTGGTAGCAAATTCTAATTATAATTTTATGATTATTCATGTTAAAAATTCATTTTTTAAAAATTTTACGGAAATTGATATTTTATATTTATTGAAATAATTTTATCCTTCTATTAACAGGTTTATCGCTGATTAATGTTTTTTGCAATTTTTATGCATTCTTTTTACTTGCAATTTGTGTTTAAATCAACCTACTAAAGGAAATTGAAAAATATATTAAATACCTAGTTTTAATTTTTTTTTAACTGTACGTAAATGTATAAAAGTAATTTAATTTTTCATTTTCCCCCTTATGGAAAACGTGGATTCGAAAAATAATAATAGAGATCAAATGCAGAAGTTTCATGGCTTTTTCCTTTTGTCATTTTATTTTAACATGTCATATTTTTCTTAAATAGTGGATTTTCTTATAATGTATAATTGATTAGAAAGTTTCATAAACTTTAATTTCCTTGATGCACTTAATAAATTCTTTTTCTCTTTTATCTTAATACAATATTTTTGTAAACATGTTAACATAGAATTTTATAGTAGTCAGGATGACTATAGTAGTTTGACATATAATTTAGTTAGTTCATAAAAGAAAACATAAAACGATGGCTAAAACTCTTGAAATGAAATATTTTGTATCGAATTACATTATCAGCCAATATTTAATAACTTTATACCATGAACACTATAGTAAACATAATTATTAGTTAATTTACTATATTATTAATTAATCATATATCAATATTTACATGTCTCAGGATGTAAGAGCAAACAAAAAATGCCTTAAACTGTAGATCTCTTAGCCATAATGTGTTTCCAGGGTGCACCTACGGACACTGTGGAATCCATGGCAGTGAAATTGCCGATACACTGATAAAAAGGGTTGCATTGGCTTTACAAACATCTTTTTCTAGTGTATCTTTTTGCATAATAAAACGACTAATTCAAAATACATTGTATGAAAGATTAAAAAAGTTTCTCGAGTCTCGATCAGCGCAAAAGTCTTGGAAAGACAGACTTTCTGCCATCTCAAAATGGCCCAGACATTAAATGGTGGCTTAGTTTAGGCTCACCACCATTCATGACTGCCTTCTTAAACACTTGTACCATCTTGGACACTGTGGAATCCATGGCAGTATAGTTTCAAGTCCTATCTGCAACCTCTGTAATCTGGGACGGAACATGGGTCGTGACCATCTACTCCATTGTAAGGCGATATCGAAACGCTCATTTGCGAACCGCTACTGGGACACCAGGGGCCTTTTAGATACATAGACTATTGTTACAGCTGTTTTGTTTCATTTTTATTTTTGTTATTTGTATTTTTGCTGTAATTGTCTTTTTATCTGTGCCATTGGAAATAAAAAATATATATCAGTACTTACTCTTGAATAATTAAAGTTAAAAAGGAAATCGGTAAAATAATGACTTTAAACTCTTGTGTTCAGTGTATTTAGTATGTACAGCAAATCAACTAGTGTTTAGTAAGCATTTGATTAGAAGACCATTATGGTTATGCCCATATCATAATATGCACACACATAACTGAATAGCTAAAATTGTTTTTTCATAAAATTCTTTATAATGTAAAAGTTCTGATATTTTTCTTTCAAGTATAATCATTAATTGTTAATATAGTAGCAAAAGTACTATTTATCAATATTCAAAATGTAAAAAATTAGAAATTCCAAAAATAACTTTAAACCAAATTGAAGGTTTAAATTTCATTCTTTAAAAATTTTTCAGATGTTTCATTTTTCTTATTTTAGGCTTAAAAGTAAGAAATATTAACCTATTCTATTTCTTAGTGATAATATTTAGCGGAAAGGTTTGTGCTTTCTCGCATAATACTTAATAAGAAAAGGTTAACTTATTAAAAAACAAATTTGTACATATCTAAAAAATTTCAATGTAAATTAGTCAAGCAACACTATGACTTTTCCATTTTTTTTCTCTAGTAGAATAAAAGTAGATAAGAGATTTTAGACATACTATTCTTTTACTTTTTATAGCTAAATAGTAATTCTTTGACAAAAATGACAGGCATATGGATTTAAGTGTCTGCTAATCTATAGAGTATTCAAGAACATTGTTGTATCCATAGAACCAAAACATCAAGTTGGCAAATATTTTTCTTCTTAAGCAATGTAATAGGAAAACAATAACTTTTTATTGATAAAACATTGTGTAAAAAGTCCATGTTAACTTTAATTAAATAATACTATACTAATAATTAAGTAATATAATACTCTTGAAACTAAAACAACTATGTAGTCGGTTGGTATTACTAACAATTATACATGTTAATACTAATTAGTATATTCAATTTTTTTTTTAAATTACTATTTTATTTATTACATTTTGTTGATAAATAATTTTTTTCCAGCCTTATAATTCGATCTTTAAATATCGGGGAATGTAATGTTTATAGTGAAATCTATAATATCCATTCATCTTTTATTATTTCATGGAGAATTATAATATTGTTTGCTATTGCAAATAATCAGATAGTTGATTTTGTTAAAATTATTGTTCTTGCATGTACATCTCAATGTTTGCTAATACTTCATCTGTTTATAAATTTAGAAAAATATGTATTACTGTCTTTATAATTTTATATTACATTATGTATATGAATTGCTAAAAATAAGTGTAAATTGTTTGAATTTGATTTATTTTCATATTAAATTAATACTATGTTTGAGTTCTGAGAATAAAAAAACTTAAAATATGTAAGAATCAAAATAAGTAATAATGTTTCTTAGAAAATTCTAAAAAAAGTGATTATATTTTAAATCATTAAAAATTAAATGAGTGTTTTGATGTATAGTCAATAAAAAAAATCCAGCTTGTAAAATTATTTTATCTTATACATTTTTTGAGTGACATATTTGATGACTTTTCCCAAATGTATGTATGGATACACGTAATAGTTAATTTAGAAAAATACGTATTACTGTCTTTATAATTTTATATTACATTATGTATATGAATTGCTAAAATTAAGTGTGTAAATTGTTTGAATTTGATTTATTTTCATATTAATTTCATATCATTGGAAATTTTTATGAAATATTTTGTATTTTTATATCTTTGAAAACAATTTTATTGTTTGTTTTTAAATATGATTCTTTTATATATATAGATATATATGCATGCATGTATGTATGTGTATATATATATATATATACACATTTATAGTTTAATTTTGCTTCATTAAATATGAGCCCATAATTATTTGTATAGAAATGAAAACTATCACAATATTTTTAATTGTTGCAATGAATTCTTTTTGGAACATGTAACTGCATGTTTCCTATACATTTGGTTTTCAAATTAAAATGCAAATTTTATATTATGTATTCTCAGAATTTTTATAGATTTGTTCATTTTCAGTATATTTTATTTCGACTCATAGTTTTCCCCCTTTGTATTGAAAGATTTATTAATTTTTTTGCATAAATTTATGTGCTGTACATATATAAATGAATATGTATATCACAGTTTTTCATTCTTTTATTCCTGTATATTGATTTTCTATTTTTATTGCTTTCTTTGTTTTTTAAATTTGCATATGAAATAATCAAATAATTTCAAATCTTGTATTTTTTTTATAAAATTATAAATTTTAGCTCTTTATTTTGAAGTATATTAATGTTATTTAAAATTTTAGAAATTTTAATTCACACAGCAATTTTAATATTCAGTCTTTTCTGGTTTATTTTAGCAATATTTTTTAAATATTCACTTATTTTACTAATGATAATGCAAACTTAAATATTCTTTTAATTTGCAATAAAAATTTTAAGTTTATGTAATTTTTGCTATTGCTGATTTATTGGTAACCCATATTATTTATTTATTTAATAAATAATCCAATGAGTAATTTTAAATTATTATTTTAATCAATGCATTTAATTTTTTCTTGTTATTTCCTTGTTAGGTGGCTGTTCAAGAAAATTATCAAGTATGTGAAGAAAATGCTGCAAAATTGGAATCCTGGATGAAAGACATTGAAATTAAGCTTGCTAATATAGGAATTATTCAGGAACAAATTCCTGGATTACAGCATCAAATAGCCACTGTAAAGGTAGATGTATCTTTCTTCCCAATTTTTTTTACTGCAAATCAATAACCTAATTAAAAAAATATTTAAAAAAAATTTGAACTTTTTTTAATTATTAGTTTTTGGTAAATCCACGATTTTCTATTATTTTGGTTAAACTATGTGTTTCTTTATAAATACAATTAAGTGCATGCAAATTTTCATTAAATAATATTACTAATGTATAATTTCAAAATTAAGAATTTGTGGAGGTAGAAAATTTATATTTTAAAAATATCCAAACATTTCCTAGATTTCATTATAGGTTTCTTTGTCATAGCTATAATTTGTAAATTCAAATGCACTAGAATATTTCTTAAGTTCTCAAATATTTCTTAGGTCTCTCCTCATATTTAAACAATAAGATTGTAATAGGATCATTTAACAATGAGTACTTCCTTGAATTATTCAGAATAAGTTGTTATAAGAAAGCTGTTTAGCATTGTAATAATTATTTGAAACTTCTAAAGCAAAGTTGTTCTAATTTTCCTTTAATTTTTGGAAAACATCTATTGATTTTATAGATTTTTCCAATTAAAGAAAATCCTTCTGATGATTTTCTATTGTACTGTGCTAATGTAATTATAATCAAAATTAAGACACATAATTTTGCTGATAGAAGAAAAAATCAAAATTATAATAGTAGAAGATGCAACTATGTTTATTTCCTAGTAAAATAAAACCGTTTTATGAATGTTATTGAAAAAGATCAAATATTAAATGATTGCATAATGAGAACTGACACCAGATATTAAATGAGATGAACTTATTCTGATAATTTATTGAATCGATTGTTCATTTGAAATTTAAATATCATTCAATACTAATTTTAATAAAATATTTTCATGTGTGCAAAAAGTATTCTCGTATAATGTTCTGAAAAGAGTAGAGCTCTAAGCATTTACTTGATTATTATATATATAAATCTGGTATTGAATCTAAAAAGATATCTGTTTCAGATACTTTGACTTTCCCCTTTTCTCTGAAATAAAATTTTATCATTTGTATGTATTTCCGTAATATATGCTCTTTGAACCATCATAAAGCCTTTATTTATATTTGCTGACTTTGTTGTGATAAACCAACTTTTTTTTCTTTTTTGATGTCATTTTTTTTAAAAAACATTTTCTATGAAAACGTTTTGTATACAAAAGTTATTTATGAAAGGAACTTCATAAAAACTAAATAAATGCTTTTATTTATATTCTTTCATTCTTTTATACATTGAATTCTGAAGCTTCAGATTGTATTTTCAAATTATTTTTTTAATTATAATTTGTTAGATTTTGAAAGAACAGCTGCAGAGCCAGCAGATATTAATAACCACATGTTTGGATCAAATGAGGCAACTAGCTCAACGAGGCTTGGAAATTCTGAATAAAGGAGAAATAAATAACTTACAAAAGAATTTGATTTCTCTTAAAAAACATTATGATTGTCTCTTAAATGATTGTGATAGGCTTCTGAAGCGTTTAGTTGCAGCTTTTGATGAACTTCAAAAATTTAAAGTAATTTTATTTCACTTATTTTTATATCATAGTATTTTTTTTATATGTTAGACAATTTTAATAAATTTTCTATGAGAATAAAAATGATAATGAAATTACACTTTTTTTTCACATTAAGTATTTACTTAATTTAAAATTTCTATATATTTAATCATCTATTATAATTGCATTGAATTCAGTTGATGAAACAATAACATTTAATTTTTATGCTTTAAAAAGTGTAAGATTAAACAACATTTTATATCTGAATTATTTGAGTGAATTGTATGTTTTAGATTTATATTTTATCTATTTTTAAAATTACTTGAAAGCATAAAATTTATCAATTTTTCTTTAACATGAAACATATTAAAATCTCTACACTGTAGTTTTTAGTTTTCAATCTTTTATACTTATTATGTATTCTAAACACACCTAGTTTTCAATAATTAAAAAATAAAATAATTGTTATTCAAATATAGATTTTAAAGAAACTTTGCTAAAATAGTTTACATTGTGTATAACATCATTTGAGGAAATATTACCTGGAAATAATTATGATGCTTTAGAAATTGGTGCAGATGAGGGCTCACTTACTCCTGTTTAGACTAGCAAATATTCTTTCACTATATAAGTAATCTTTGCTAGAAGCAATATTGTAATGTAGAGCATGTCATCATTATGATTATCAGTTACATAGGAAGTTCCAGCCATTTCTCTGCGTTTATTCTTTTAGCATGTTGCTTCATATTACTTGAAAACATACCTATTGTATCAGAATGAATGAGCTTATTGGTAACAAAAATGTCATCAGCATAGAAATGAGCATTTGTGGTTTCATATATATAGATTTTTGAGATCAGTCACAAATCCAGAAATTCCTTTTCTTGTGTAAATATTCTTTTATTGTTTGTAACATTTTTCATATTCACTTTAAATCAAATAATGCCTATTGTTTCTTTGACTTGGGCTCTTCTGTAAAATGAACAGCTTTTCGTTCATCTACCATCCTGAGTACAAATTGAATTGTCTGACTCAAACATTTCTTCCTGTGTCATAATTCAAGCAGCAGTGATCTTTCTAGTCTTCTATTTTATAGACTGTTTCCATGGAATAAAAAAGTGATCTTAGAGCATCCACCAACCATCATATAGTCTTTCCGGCTTGGTTAATATTGACACTAATCATCTATTGGCTAAAATGAAAGAGGATGTGATTTTACTTATGAGTCACCGTTCCATTGTTTCTGTGCACATGGCTACAGGAATCTGTGACAAAGCATAAGTCAAATTGATTCACAAAATGTAACTTAATTCTGTAGATGCCTCATCAAATCTTAAAATTATTACTAATGTTAAAATTGTTACAGGATTTTTATTGGCACACAAAATTAAGCATCACTCACTTCTGTCTGTTTTTCATGTGCTTTTAGTCATTACAATCTTTTTTTCAATTGATCCTTCAAAATCTTTAAAACTGAAATGACTGAAGTTAATTTTATCAATAAAATCGGAAAATACATTCTTGGTACATAGTATGCATCATAATGCTTCTTGCATGACATATTTCTCTTGCGTTTTTAATGTAACAATTTTTTTGAATTATCGTTTATAAATTTAGTGTAAAATTTCTGTGTGTAATTTACTGCACTTTTTATTACTTGTTGAAATTTTATTATTTGTGATGTAATATTAATTTTGCATATTTTGACTCATATTCTATTAAGTCGTGGCTTTTTTGCTTAATAATTTGAAAACAGAGTAGTGCAGAAAGCATCGTGCATTTATTTAAACTATTGAGTATACTCACTTGACACTTTTATTTGTACAATCATATTTGTATATTTTATTCTGATGGACACTCTCTGAATCACCCAAGAATTTAAAATGTAGGTTCCAGACCAATTAACTCTATTGTGCAAAAAAATGCAAGGTGTCAACGAACCAAGTGCACTACTCAAACTTTTTTTTTAATTTAAAATGTTTATGAACTTTCAATGTTAATTTTAAAATACTTTTTCATTATAAAAAATATATAATTTTATGATGCATATATCATATTTTTTATGATGACATGTTTATATTATCAAAGTATTATGTACAATTTATTTGTATGTAGTCTTTTAAAAAAATATGACTTCTGAATTTTATTTTAGTATTTAGTCTTTTATATTGTTAATCAGAAGTGGAAACCAAATTTCGTGTTTCTCAGATTCTTAATTTATTGCTTACATTATAAATCATTAAGATTTAGTTGATCTTTTTGTGCGTATTTTAAGTTAACTATGGTAAACTAACTTAATACTAAATTTATTATTAATTTTTATGAATATATGTTTTCAGTCCGAAATAAAAATTTTGAAAGAATGGCTAAATCATGCTGAAGAAGAGTTTATAAAAATAGAAGCGGATATTGGTTCTCTTAGTTCTTTGGAGAAAAAATCTGACCTAGTTAGAGTATGTTTAAAGTTTTTCTTTTGTTGTTTCTTAATGATTTTGTTAGTATTACCAGTAAATAAAAGTTAAATATTGTTTACATACCAGTCAGGTGCAATCTTTTTGTATCAAAATTATTCTGGAAAAAAAAAAAAAAAAAACTGATGTTTTAAATTCCTAATACTATAATATCTTAATTTTATGAATTTCTTGGAATTCTCTAGGAAAAAAATATTGGTTTATTTATTAATTAAATAAATGAAGAAGAACTTCTTTATCTGATATACTTTTTGAAGTTGGTGCACTTTGTTTTTTTTTATGTGGAAATGAAAATTCTTCAAAATATACAACTGAATTAATAATACAATCGTTATGCCTTAAATTATTTTATTTCAACCTTAAATTAAAAATATCATACCTTATATTTTATGTACTTTAAATATTTTACCCCAACCTTAAGTCAGGAACATAAAAGCCTAAAGAATATATTAGATATTAGAAATATTACACCTGTTTTGTTTTAGATTATTTGTGTTTCATTTGTGTTTACTTCATTTGCAATTTGTTCTAATGAAACTTTTTGTGCAAATAAAATGACTATAGGACAACAAATAAATCAAATCTATTGGATGTAATGTTTTTGTATTGGAATTATTCTTAAACTGATATCTTAATTTTATATTATATGCTGTCATAATTTCTCAGATTACATATAAAAATTCCTATTTTCGTCTATTTATGTCTTTTATGGAGGTTTTTAATGATGTATCTTGTAGTAAATTGTTTCAATATTATTTATAAATTTTATTTATAGATGTTTTATTTAAAATTTTTTAAACCATTTATTATAATAAAGTAATTGATAATATTATGATATATTTTGTAATCAGTAAATCATGCTCCACACATACTTTAACCCCTTAACCGTCTAGGGGTTCTGTGAAGAAAGTGCTTCAGTTTTGTTTCATTGGTGCAACATTGTTTTCGCTTTCACTGCAATGCAAGTTTTCCCCCGTTAGTGCGTGTCAAGAATACAAAAGCCCCTAATTCTTGATGACACGTATTTCCATTTCACCCTGGACTACCTGACAATAATGACATTCTAATGATTTTCAGCGGAGTCCATCAGTTGCTGTCACCTGAAGAAACCAAAATGTGCTAGTACTTTGTGAATGTTGTGCTCAAAAATTTTTTCGAAGTATTATAATTTTTTATTATGCTAAATATGAATTTTATTTAATTATTTTGTAAATTATTAACAGAAAATTTTATTTATTTCTATGCAGTGTTTGTATTTAAAATCTTAAATAAATAAAAATGTATGATAGCTATCACAATGAATATCATATTATTATAATTTTAATATATATATATATATATACATATATATATATATATATCATTTCAATCATTTCTTTATATTAAAAATTAGAAATTTTTTTTAATTTCTCAGATAGTAAAAAATTTAACTATTTTAAATAGCTGTAATAAGTACATAATTTTCTGTTAGTTTTTTTATTCGTTTTAATAATTGCTGATACTTTTTAAAACATTACTATATTTTTAAAATCCTCAAATAATTTTCAAAGTCATTAAAAGAGATGCTTCTGTTTGCTGCAAATTGAAGAATTTTGACAAAATTCTTCAATTTCCAGCACACAGAATTGTATATTTTTAATTATTTTAAAAATAAAAAGCTAACTTAATTGCCTAACAATTGACTTCTGAGTATACAGTAAGCTACTGATTTTAGTTGAAATTTTAGTGAAATATTTTGAATGTAAATTTTTCATATTAATATCCTCATACTGAAAGATTTCCGTTTCTAATTACGTAAAAATATCATTCTATACAAGAATCAATGTTCTTATATATCTTTTAGTATTTCTTAAATACTTTTGCACAAATATTAAATTGAATGTATCTTTTGCCTGAAAATTTGTTTTTCAAAAGAAGGATAAAAGAAAAAATATAAAAACAAGGAAGCCATAAACTAAATATCTAGTATAGAATATGTCAAGATCACATTTTTTCACATATTCAAAATTGTTCTACATTAAATATTTTTTCTTTCTCAGAACTAAAACTACTTTGATATGCAAATCATTAAAAATAGTTAATTTAGAAAAATATTTTTTTTTTTGAAAAATGTATTTTAGTAAAATAATGATTTAACTACCTTCTTCTTTAAATGATTATAAAATAAAAATATATAACTAATTTTGATTTGTTTACCAAAATTTTTTTCGATGTACGTAATTTTGATTAGAGAAGTAAATATTCTCAAAATTAATTTTTGTAAGCATAAATTCACTAACCAGAAATATATTCTTTATCCACTTTCGACAGTATTAATTTTCCATTAAAGTTAACCTATTAAAAATACATATCATAGTTTATAAATGTATCACAAAAATAAAATTTATTTCTTATGTTAGTAACATCTTATTGAAGGTCAAATTACTTAGCATAATGTTAGGATTAAATCATTGAACTTTGTTTTTGAAATACCACAAAAATAATAAAATAAAGCCATAACATAGTGCTTATTTGAAACATTCTGTTTCAAGAGGGTAAAAGTATAATCTTTAGTGCAATGCTGTTAGATATTGAAGTATATCAGAAACAACTTAAAACTTAAAATGTAATCATTAAATTGTTTAATGAAAATATTTCTTTTGCATGATAAAGGAAATTTCATATTTTTCGGAATTTGTAAGCACTTTTAACTTTTACTGAATGATTTTAAATTTTATTTACAAAATTTTAAATTTTATTAGGTTAAAATATCCTTAATTTTACAAAAAGAATTTATTAAAATAAATTTGAACCTCACAATATTGGCATTAAATAATTTAACATGTTCTCCGATATTTTCCTTGTATTTAAAAATATTTATAATTACTAAATTCAAACATTTTTTTAAATATTTAAATTTTATCATTAGGTTTTGGAGAAATCATATTATAATGTCTCTGAAACAGATATGTATTTCTTAAACAAACATTTAAGGGAATATTTTTTGTAATTTTTCTGAAATTATCAATTTTTGGTATATTTTAATATCGTTTGCCAGTCCTGTACCAAAATGTAAATTTACTGAAAGTTAGAATCAAAATTAAAATTTTCTTGCTAAAAATAATAGTTTCCTTGTAAAGTTATAGACATTTATCGTAAGAAAATAATATAATTTAATGTGAAATAAAGAGTAACACAATTCCCATTCTAAAATTCGAAATTGCTACCTAATAGTATTTATTTTTTCATTTTTTTTTTTTTTTTTTTTTTTTTTTTTTTTTGTAATTACCTTGGTCTTGGTATTTCAAACAATGGTTGAAATATGTGTACTGAAAATTTGTGTGAGTTTGAAGCTAACAATATGAAAAATTTGAAAACATGTTTAGTCAAATTCTCAAGTAAGCAGGAAATTAATGCTCATGTAGTTAATTTTAAATTATTAACAAGTAGAATGAAGAAAGCAGAAAGATCAACTGGTGTTTCTGATTATATCAATTTGATATCAGTATTGACAAATTCCTAATTATGGGAACTTGGGATTTTAAAATTCTATTGGAGACCGTTAAATATAAATTTAAATCAAATGTAGCATTGTAATATAGTGTATGCACATTTCCAATTAAGATATCTTGGAAACATCTGTTTAATGATATATTTTATGTGAGTGTGTCAATAAATCGCCTTCAACTGGCCAGAACAAAATATTGAGATGCCATATTGTCACTTCACTATCCTTGTTTTTGTATATACACTGGAGTTCAAAAATTAAGGACGGAACGGTTTTTCTAGTGCAGTGTCACTCATCAGTGTTCCAAATCGATAAAAATCCTACCAGAACATCCTCCAGATGTAAGAATATTGAAAAAGTAAAAAAAAAACTCTCCAAAAATTTCTAAATCATTAAAAAGGAACTTTATTGAAAAATGAGCATGGAGCAGAATGACAGAGATGGCCGCCTATGTGACAGCTCTCTAGCAAGAAACATCCAGTTTTTAGTAGGGAATATGATCTCCCCTGACTGTTGTGCAGGATTCGTGTTCGATTAGGTTTAGATCCAGGGACCTTGCAGGCCTATCCATGTGTTATATATCCTCACTTTCCAACATCTCTTCAACAGCCTCTGTACAATGAGGGGGAGCATTGTCATAGATGAAGAGGAACTGGGGACTCATAGCACCTCTAAAAAGATGCACATTAGGAAGGATAATATCATTACAATAACGAGACCCGGTGACTGAACCTCCTTGGTCGTCATGAAGGTCAGTACAGGTATCAAGTATGCCTCCCCAAACGAGAATACGGCGACCTGGAAACTGGTTCTTTTCGACGATGTTGGAGGGGTTATTGCATGTTCTCATTCTCTCCAGATGTGTGTGCGTCCAGAATCGTTTGACTAAATCTGCTCTCGTCAGTAAAGAATACTCAACCACATTTGCTGATCCGTCCAGTTCTGATGTTCTCAGCACCACACAAAACACATTCTCCGATGGGCAGATGTTAATGGTACACAACGTACAGGTCGTCGTGCGAATAGGCCACCATTGTGCAGCCTCCTGGCTACTGTAAGCCGTGATATTGGTCGCCAAGCCATCTTTTGGAGGTGTTTCGCGATTTCTCCTTTCGTCTGCGGCCTGTTCCTTCTTGCCTGTAGAATCATGTACATGCAAGAAAAAACAGGCAGCTGACGAATGGAGTCGGGTATCGACTGCAGTGGTTGCTCGTGGACGACCATTGTTGAATCTTCGGACAGCTTTTCATGTACTTTGAAATGCTCTCCAGATTCGGGAAATGCTGCTGTTAGAGATTCCAATCTCTGCATCCACACGTCGACCTTCCTCAATCTTCCTAATGATTCGACCTCACATATGGTCATCTAAATGTCGTCTATGAGGTTACCTGTTCATTATTTCACACTGATTAAGCAGCTCTACGTTGCTTAAACTAATATACGCCACGCAATAGCTTTCTCAGAAACGCTGAGCATATACCGCCAACCTGATTTACACCCCTCCAACATTCCCCCTTTACGTCATGTTGCTTAATTTTGACATGCCCTTGTGTACCTGACCGTAATCGACCTCTGATTGGTCTTTCGGTCCGATCTATCTGTTTCACTGTTATGCTAATTTTTCGATTTTGTCTTTAAATTTTGCACACCAGTGCATATATATATATATATATATATATATATATATATATATATATATATATATATGAGTGGTGTTTCACTCTCAGAAGCTATTCAAGTAGCTAATTGTATATGTGAAAATATTCAAGCAATGAAGAATTTTATTTTTATGATGTAGATAACTTTTTTGACTTGTACTGTGAATTCAATGATCTTTCTGGGGCTCGTAATTGGTACCCAATTGAAAATTCAGCATTTCCCATTTTTTGTCAATCTTTTATAAATCATATCAGCATTTAAAATGATAATTCTAGTGACAAGTTATTCATTTTATAAACTAAAATTCGGTTTATTGTGAAATTAAGTAATGAGAGATCACAAAGATCAATTATTCGCAGAACAAATTATGGGATCTAATTTTAATAAAATGTAACTATAAAAAGTGAAAGAACTACATACAAAATTCATTACAAAATTGATTAAAATACTAAATTCTTTCAAAAATTAAAAAAAATATTTAATTTTAACTTACTTTATCCCTTCTAATTTTAAGCAAAATTTTAACATTTTAAAATTTATTATACAAAGAAACTAAAAAATGTTAATAATTTAAAAACTTAATCAAAAAGTGAAAATTATTATATATGTTGTTTATAAATTTCAATAATTAGATAGCCTTTAATTTTGAATTCTAAATGCGAATAAATATAGAAAAGTAAAACGTCATTAGCTGTTGCTTCCTTGTAACACTTTCGATTTTTGCTTCCATTAGTTAAATCAACCGTAATTGTTCAGTAAATAAGTTCTCCAGCTATTTTTTCCCGGTAATCTGTCAATTTTTGAGGGTGTAATTTAAAGCATTGCAGTGAAGCCAGTTGCCCCTACCAAGGGGCTCAGTATAGCCATAAAACTCATAGAATTTTTTGCCCAAGTTAACTCAGGATAGCTAGTTAAGGGATTAAATTAATTTTCTGTGTTCTTGAGACAAAGTTATAGCTTTTTAATTAGTCAAATAAAAATTGAGAATCAATCTTTTTTTACTATTGTTCAAGCAATTAAATTGATTCATGTGCATGTTTTACTCTATGTTAAATATATATAATAACTTAGAAATGAATTTTGATCTGGAAAAAGAAAATTTTCCAACCAGAAACTAAGTAAAAGTAATTTTTGTTTATTTGATTTTGAACCATTATTATATTGTCTCAAATTACTCTATGCAATTATAAATTTCATGTACCTTCTTGGCTTATTTCTTTGAAATGCTTTTAAATTTCAAAATTTATTTTCAGATGTAATTTAGATTAACTAATCATGTTTATCCTTATGAATATTGTTATGGCATTTCATTTTTAATGAATGATATAATGGACTTGTACATTTTTGATTGTTTCATATTTTTACAACTTAAAACAAAAATAATAAATTGCTTAAGTTTTATAAAATTAATTTTATCAGTTTCTAAATTTTTTTCAATGAAATATTTAAATTTTTCTCATTTATATTATCATTATGTATCATTATTTATCACTTACTATGTAAAAGTATATTAGGATTACATGCTAAAATTTAATATTTGTTGAAACAATTTTGATAATTCTAATCATTTATAAATTGGAAAAATAAAGTCATTTGAAAATTGAGAACATTTTTAGAATATACTTACTGTACTAAAATAGTGATATGATCCCTTGCTTCATAGTACTTGTTATTTTAACTTTATTAATCATCTCTTATAAGAATTTTGAAAGAATTTCTTTGGGTCTGTTGATATATTATTTATTTTAATATTCTGTATTTGTAATGAATAAATCCTATACATGAGATATACTTCTTATGCATATATGTGACAAATTTTAAATATATGTATTGTACTACATATGAGCTATAATAATTTTGACAACAGAGTCTTAATTATATAACAGAAATATTATAAAAAGCCAATTATAGTAGAATTGTGTTGTTTCTCTCTGATGTATTTGTTATCATAGCTTTAATTATTTTGAATTTGATAAATGAATGTAATTTTCTTTTATATTTCAAGTTAAATACTTTTATCATTCATTTGGAAAATTTTTAAACTTATTACATTTTTTTATTGTCGAGTACAGAATATAATTGAAAGCAACTCATATTTTTTATGCATTGTAATAAATCAAATTGGAAAGTTTTTCTACTCATTTTGTATCGCAGCATATAATTTATGTCTAGTATTTAAAATGCAATGTGTATGTCTGTGGAAGTATTTTATTTTGTTATTAATTGAAATAGGTGTTATACATGTACTCTTGTGATTTATCTTTTTCAGTCATTTACAAATGATGTTATTGCTCATCAAGCTGATCTCAGGTTTATAAAGTTGGCAGCTCAAAAATTTATAAATGAATCTCAGGTAAAGTTTTAGTTGTGTATGCTTCAGTTATATTTTACAAGTTTTTTAATCTTATTCATACGCTTTGTTTGTTTTTTTTAACATATATTTTTCTATGTTGCATGAATTTCTATATTTATAGGATTATTTGAAGGCTTTGAATACTATTCGCACAAATTTGCCTGAAAAATTACATGCCATTAGTTCAGCGGAAAGTGAAGTCAAATTAGAAGTTCAAGATATAAGTACTGCCTTTCATAATCTTTTAAATAATGTCAATAGACTTTCAGATAATTATACTCTCATCTGTAGCAAATACCGATTGTATGCTGAAACTGTTGAAAAAGCTAAGCTGTGGATAGCTGATATTAAAAAATCTACTAAATTAGCTGTAAGTGAACCTGTAGCTGATGAGCCAAATGTAATTCAAAATCAATTAAATAAAATAAAACTTATAAATATGGAAGTTGTGGGAGAAAGTAAATTGGTAGAAAAAATTTACACATCTGTTAAGGTTCTTACTGATACTTTAGAAAATTGTAACATTAGACAAATGGAAACAAAAGATTTTGAAGCTACACTAAACTCATTTGAAGAAGAACATTCTGAGGTTAGTAGTATGATTACTAATCGTATTAAGGAACTGCAAGCTGCACTTATTCATTCACAGGATATTCAAGCTGGTCTTGAAAGAATTTTGAAATGGTTAGAAGAAAGTGAATTGTTGCTGAAAAAACTTGATAAACCAATCAGTTTAATGACAGAAAAGTTAGATGAATTGGTAAGCTAATAGTTAAAAATATGTTAATTTATAATTTTCTTATATTAAAATTAAATTGTAATTTATTTTTCTTTATTTAAATAAGAAATATATATTGTATGTTTTTCAGTTATTTAAAATATTATATTTTAGGTTCAAGAAAACAAAATTTTAAAATCTGATATTAACAGTCAGAAGCAAACCATTGAAATGTTAATGTCAACAGCTAATGAAAAATTAGATGCTAATCCAAATATTGCTAAAAAAGTGACTTCAAAATTGAATGACATATCACAGCGATTAAACAAACTCTCTGAAAGTGTACACAAACGTTCACTAGTATTAGAAGAAGTAAGATATTTTAAAATTTTATTTTATAATTTCATATGTATACTTAGAAATTATTTTTAACAATTAAGAAAATATCTTAAAGTTGTGAGTATAAATTTTTATTGAGTCTACATTTTATTTTAAAAATCGTTAATCAAAACTTTATAAATTGTTGTAGTTTACTGGTTTTATTTTCGTGATTGCTTGATTGGATACATTATAAAACTTTATTAATTTTTAAAATCTTCTTTTTATTAAGATGAAGTATTATATTTTTTACATCTAAGAAATCTTTCAGAGGAAAAATTTGGGTTTTAAATTTTGCATTCGTTAAAAGCTAAATTTGTGTAAGATAATGACTGCCTCAAAAAATTTTTACCAAGCCTTAAAAATATTTGCTATAAAATTAAATTAATTCGTTGCTGTTTAATATTTTCATAACAGTTCTATAAAATGCATTACTTTTTATAGGTAAATATTGATATAGTTTTAATTAGAAGTGTTGAATTAAGCTATATATATTAAAATAGTTACAAATTTATTTTCCTTTGTGTTTCAGATATCTGAGTCTCTAAATGCATTTCAAGGAATGGCATTACGTTTTGAAG
Source organism: Latrodectus elegans (assembly GCA_030067965.1). Classification (NCBI taxonomy): domain Eukaryota; kingdom Metazoa; phylum Arthropoda; class Arachnida; order Araneae; family Theridiidae; genus Latrodectus; species Latrodectus elegans. Next base: position 1,964,557 of record CM057817.1, on the reverse strand, counting down.
AATGGTTTAACTCAACTTTAGATAGAATTGAAAATACTGACAGTGTACACCGAACTGATGTTGATGGCTTTTCATCAATTATAGAGTATATTTTTAATCAAAAGAATTCTAAAAAGGAAGATTTTGATGAAATGCTTAAGATTGGAAAAAATTTAATTTCTCGTAATAACATTTCTGATACTTTTGTCATAAATGATAAAATGGAAACTCTTAAAAATCAATGGAAATCTCTTGGAGATTCATTGAATGCGAAAAGAGAACTTGCAAAAGTTAGGTCTGAGCAGCTAGCTTCGTACGATAATCTACACGCTAAAATCTTAGAATGGTTAATGAAAATGGAAAGAGAATTTGAAAAGTTGGAACCACTTGCATTGGATCAGGCATTGTTACGAAAGCAATCAACTGAAACAATGGTAATGTGTTTCTGATATAATTATTTTAAAAACTTCAGTGATTATGTTGAATATTTTACATATGTTTTTGTATACTTTTTCAGTTTCAAGTAGTCCCAGTAGTTTTGGCACAAAGGACAAAATGATAAATTAAGAGCTGATTTTTCAATTTATTGATAAAAATCTCTGAAGAATAAAAACCTAAACTCCAAAACTAAAATAGTTTCAAAGCCCTCAAAGGAAGTTTGTATCCCCAATTCAAAATAGCAGTACAAACCTAATTATAATTTGTATTTCTATTGTACTTAATTTTTAAACAAAAAGAGCATCAGCCAATCAAAAAGTGGAATATTAACAATTTTTTTCACCTTTCTTTGATATGTAAAATTAATTAATTCTATTACACTTGTAGAAAATTCATCTAAATTAAAACTACAGAATTTTTTTCTTACCAGAAATAACTAAACTCTTAATCATAAATTAAATAATTAAATTTTTATAACTGTGCAAACTTGGACCCAGAGATAAATCTCTGGAAATGAAACTTTAAGCTTCTCTCTCATGTAGAAACTAATCAATGATATCCTAGACACACATACATAGCAGTGGCGGCGAGTCTCTGACTGTATCTTTAGGTTAACAGGTTTTGAATACTCTCCCATCACCAAGACCTTGTAATTTTGAGCCATAGTCAGGTGACGAGGGCACACCTTGGCTCGCACCCTCCTCTTTACATCCATGCCAAACCAATGGATGGACATTGGATGTCACATATTAATGTAAACATGTCTCCAACTCATGGAGCTCCAGCAACCCAGTAGAAGATAGTACGGCGTGGTCAATCTCCCAACCATTGCCCGCAGCAAATGATGTTTCACTTTGCTGGTTTTAACGGGAAGTGGCATGAAGCTACTGAGCTGCTGGAGCTCAATTTGCTAGACAGAACGCAGGTATAGCTACCATCTCCTCACCAGCTAAAACAAAGGGTGAGGGTTTTAAGACCCAGAAACTTCATAAAACTGGCCAGGCCAGCCGAAAGTTTGTTGGTTTCTATCATAACATTTGTTTCCATCAGCCAATCATATTCTGCATATATTGATCATTGATTTTTCATTAAAGTCATTTAATATGAGAAAGTCATAAAATATGAGAATGTTGTATGAACAAGATTTTATGTATTGCCATTAATTCCTTTCAAAAATTATTTATGCTCACAAAACTTCAAAAATTGTTCAGTATTCAATTTTCTGGTTGAATAATAACTAATTATCTTCTATTCAGCTTATTTCTGTTGTCATTAAACTTACTTTGTTTTACTTTTCTTTAAAATATTTTAATTTTTCTCAAAAACAATTTGTATTTTGCTTATTTGTTTGCATTTTAAAAACCTGTTCTGTGTGTGGCTAATTGTATTGGTATTTATGACTACAAAATATATTTTCTTGCAGCAATTAGTAAAAGAGCATTCAGAATTTTCAGCTGTTATTGAGAAACTGAATAATTTAGGCGCATCTTGTGATGCTTCTATTAAGGATGTAAAAAACAAGTCTATCAGCCCAGTTAAAAAGCCTTCCAGTCCAACAAAAAAGTCACCATCAAGTGAGTATTTGAGTATAAATTGCTTTTTCTTAATAAAGATTTCAAGTTTAATTTAAATTCAGTTATATAAAATTATGTGCTTTACATTATTTGTCAGAACATATAAAAGCATTTTCAATTTATGAGCAGTTAATTTTTATATGTAATAAAATTTATAATTTCTGGAATATTTCTAAAATTTAATAAATATAATTTTCAAATACTATACATCAAACTGTGATTTTCTTAGTCATGGCATCAATTAATTTTTAATGGGTATTAAAATATTGATGTCTTGTTATCATTCATATAAATACTAATTAAGGTTCAACTAAACTTTCTTGTTTTTTATTTAGTTAGGAATGAAAAATTTGAATTGCCAAGATATTTTATTCCGGATTATCAAATATTTTAATCCAATAATTACTATATGTATGTTCTTAATTCTTACAGTGGAATTCATGCAAATTTAATTCAAATCTTCCTATTCATTCTTTTATAAATAGTCTATTGTTAAACAAAATATTGTTTTTATGTAACATAATGTACCTGTATTCTTTGTTGTTTCAGAATTACATATTGATTTTTCCCTCCTTTATAGAATCCAAATCAAATGATAACTTTACGGCTTATTCAGCTCGGAGTCAAATTTCAACACAGAGTCCAGTATCAACTATTTCTAGTGGATTTTGCAGTAATAGAAGTTCTACAGACAACATAGGTGCACTTGAAGGAGGTAAATATAATTGTTTTTGCTTACTACTTTCAATTTAACGTGAGTATAAGATACATGTTATAAAAATTGTATTTAGCAAATTTCCCATGTTACACTTGACAAAAAATTCAGTGTTTCTAAATAAAATTCAAATACTGTTTTTAAATTGCCGCTAAAATAGTTACTTTAGAGATTTCATTTAAGAAATATATATATATATATATATATATATATTGTACCGAGCTTCGGGGTTCGTGTGGATTGAGAGTTGAAGAAAGCAACTACTCGATGAATACAAGACTTTTATTCGTAAAAATTCCACTAGAAATACCAACTGTAATAATCACAATTATGCAGATACAATTCGTCAGATACGATAAGTAACAGCTTCCAATCACAGGTCTCAAATACCTCAGGCAGAGAACAGCTTCTCTTAAACTAGCAGTCACGACTAATCGTCTTCACAAAAACTGACTGTGTGTACAAAACCTTACTAACTATGTCGGGCAGCGGTATTTATACCTGACTTGGAGGAGAAATCTACTAAATTTCACCAATGTTCTGGAAGCTTCTAGGCTATCTCGCTAAATATTGGTCCTAGAGCTTAGGTAATGGATGTTTCGAGAAGTATCCATTTCTCGCCAAGTCGCCAAAAAACTCGCCAAGTTTTCTCGCCAAAACATCGCCAAGTCACCAAATCGTTAGAAAACCTGCTTTTAAGGCTCTTCCAGACCTACGTGAGAACTTCTGTTGTCTTGCCGCCCCATCTGGTGTTAGTTCTCAAAGCTTGTAGAGGGAAGTATCCCAAACATTATTATTGGTTAAAATCGCTTGTCAATCAATCCTTCGAAGTTAGGGAGTCTGCCAGAATTGGCGCGTTATATCGTGAAAAGTTAAAGTACTAACGCCATAAAAACAGCCAAAAAGAGAGTTTTAAATTTGCTCGTAACAGATGTTTACCTCAAATTACCCTCAGTCTTCTTAGAATAGGGGTGGGGGAAAGTGGGTCAGTACAAATGCTCAACGAACTGACACCGGAATTACCTGTTGCTGTCTTATGGAAAATGAGCTGCCAGTGATACTAAAGAAAATATTATTTATTTATATTTTAGAGTTCGGTTTTTATTATTCGCACTAAAGTATATGAAGACAAATTGCAAATGTTGAGTGATTTTACAGTTACTAATTAAATGGTCAAAAATGATTATCAGAATTCAAATAAAACCTAAAATACTATATGAATGATTAAAAAAATATTTTTTTAAGTGCCTTGGTTCAATTTGATTTTATGAGACTTGATCCATTGGCTTAAGATGCTTTTGAATATGAATGCAACAAATAATAAAAAACTATTATTTTAAAAACTAACTCAATGTAAAAATATTTAATTTTTTTCAAGTTTTTTTTAAACTAACACACACACACACACATATATATATATTCTAATTATATAAAAATAGATGAACTGATTATATAAATAATTACAGTTACAATATATATTTTTACGAAAATAACGTTACGATTTTCTATCTATCTATATAATCATATCGTAATTTTCATAAAAATATTGTAACTGTAATTATTTATATAATAATCATTACATCTATTTTTATATAATTAGAATTACTTAGAGCTTGAAAGAGAGATTCATCTCTTATCTTTCATCTCACAAGTCCCTAACTTTATTCCTCTATATAATTAAAATTAACTAAGTTATAATTAGAAGTACACGTTTTTTAAAAACTTGATATTTTGGTGTAAAATGTGTTGTGAAATTTACTTTAATTCTGAAGATTTTAAAACTCTTCAGTTATTTTATTAGATATTTTTCCCTGGCTTGATAAAAGCAAAATTAGATTAGCACTAAATATGCCTTATAAAAACACACAGGTAAATTAGATTAAAATAAGTTTAGAGTAAAATTGTGAGAAATATAAATTAGGTTTATATTTGTCAACGTATAATCAAATACAAATGCAACTTATAGCATACGAGAAAAATATAATTTCATAGTAATACGAGTAAAATATAATACAATGTCATAAATTAGGTTTATTTGTCAACAAATAATCAAATGCAAATACAACTTATAGCATACAAGAAAAATATAATTTCATTGTAATACAAGTAAAATATAATACAATTTCATGAGCATATGGGGAATTTAGTTAATACTTTGAAATATATATGAGGTAAAATAGTAATTAAAATAAGTAGGTAAAATAGTAATACACACACACAAAAGCACTCTATATACAAACATAAACATACAAAATCGTATAGTTAAACTTCTATTTTTTTGGACTTTAATTTTTCAGCTTTTTTTTTTTTGCTCCTCAGTTATATAAGTTGGCTTTCTTATGTCTATTGATCTAGGATAACGTGGATCGATTAGTTGCGGCAAAAGACAGTCAAAATAAAAATCATTTAATTTAGTTTTCATTTGTGTCTCCCAAAATACATCATCTCTAAAAATAATTTCAGTTTTAATTCCTTTTGGGGACCAAATGGCAAACCAACAAAAGTTTCTTTCACTAATATGTAATTGTCCTTGGATTTGATAGTAAAATTTATGATTTTTATTTATGCCATTAATTTCTTTTGTTTTTCCATCTTTTTGCCAGAAATTGAATTTAGATTTCTTTATAAATTCATTGGGATGTATATTGTGACATGTATATGGGCATTTAATTTCAACAATACCCTCTTTGCCAATTATTCCATCTGGCGTGGCAGCTAAATGAGGCAAATTTTTATCTATGAATATCCCACATGGTTCTATTTTAAGTCCTATTTCTTTTTCTAGTTCGAAAATGGCAGTTTTTTCATGAATAATCCCGTATAAAATTGCTTCATTGTTTATAGTATTGTTTTTACTAAATTTTGGCATCATGTAGAGGGTAACTTCTGACATACAGCACCAAAATTTGACGCTGTCAATCGAATTCTTCTTTCTTTTCTCCAAACTGCATTCTCACTTTGAAGTACAGTAGCTCTTTCTAAGTCTTCTGTTTCTTTCAAAGTAAGAGCTAGATTAGTCAATAATTTCGATTTTTTTCTTCATATTCATTAGATGATAAATCTGGCTTTTCAGCAGTGGGCCATAATTTTTGTCAGGACCTGAAAAAATATTTGCTAATTTCCCAGGCTTTGACTTATTTTTTGCTTTATTTAATTAATTAATTTATTTTATTTTCAAAATGTTAGCAGTATTTACCTGGGCTATTTTCGTTAAGTGCTTTGTGCATTTCAATATATTTTTTTTAGTATTGTGGGAAAGAACTGAAGCATAGCATCTTGTTTGGTAGGAATTCTTTTGACAATAGTTCACTCTCTTCCCACCCGTTAACTTGGCAACAATTGAATTAAATTGTTCCACAATGTTAGTATTAGCGTTATACAACAAACTTTTCGCATGCAGGGCTAAGGACTCTAAAATTTCTAATATTTTATATAAAATACAATTGCTTTAAAGAGGCTGAAGATCACTTTTTTTACTATTTTCCTTAAAAAATACTTTTTGCATGTTTTACGATTTTCAAACACATGATTTGGTATATTTATTATCATTGTTTTTGAATTAACTATTTTTTGATCAAAGGTTAGCAGTTCTTTGCGCCTATGGCTCTCACTGTCTACCACATCTTTCCTGATTCTTAAAATATTTTTCCCTTGCTGTTTCCTGTTATTTATATTATAACCCGATTTTGTGTTTTTTGCTACTTTTAATTTATTACACATATTTCTAAGCAAATGATTCTTACACTCTATTTTTCCAACTTCCAAATTGTCGTAGGGTCTAGTATCTAATATTTTTTTATATACGTTACTGTCTCCATCACCTATCATAGTGGCATATTTTAAGCCGTACATATTTAAACTGTGACAGAAACCTTCAACAATTATATCAGCTTCCATGCCAGATGAACTGCCATTCCAATTCTTAAAACATTTGTGACTTTTGGGTTCCAAGTTTCTTTTTACTGCTGTAGCACAAGAAGAGCAATATTTGTTTCTGACACCAAGGTATAATACCTTTTTTGTGTTATATCCAATTATGGCAGCCTAAATTGAGAGAGAAAAAAATAGGTTAAAAATATTCCGCAAAATATATTATATCATTAATTAAATAATATTTATGACTAAGAATTATATTTAAGGCAAAATTATCATTTCATTTATCATTTATCATTTAATTTAAAAAATATTTTTCTTTAGATTTTGTGAATTATTTTTAGTGTATTAGAAACTAAGGACTTTAGACATTTCAATTTATCGCAAAATCACGTAATTCCTCGCCATCTGATTTTTGATGAATGGATCAAGCAAATAGAAATGAGTATATAAATATTAGAAATTATTACTGTAAAATAAAAATACATTACAGTGATATAGAGTAACTATATAAAGATCTTTCATAAATTTGTTTAGTTTTATCATATGATATGCACATTAGATTTCAATGTGTTTTCAAATTTTTACTGAATATTTAAAAATTCCTGAAATTTTTTAATATGCGTCGAAATTTTTTGATATCTTTAAATTCAATTTTGAATTTGGTTATATTATTATTATAATATATTAGCCTTTTTTAATTTTTAAAGTTGAGTTCTTTTGATCAGCAAAATATTTTTGATTAATATGCATACTAAAAAAAAATAAGTGCCTATTTATAAGAATTATGAAACATAAAATAGTTACATAAAATCAACAATAATTTAATTCCTGCTGGTAATTTATTTATTTTCTCGTTTACATATCATGTATTTGCTTTTTGTAGATAAAATATTTTTACTGAGCTCTATCAGCAAATATGACCATTCCATAAAGTAGTAATGGATAGAAATTTACTTATAAAATAACAAATAAAAAAGTAAAAATCATGAACTCATAATGTATAGCATGCGAGGTAAAAAGATTTTTTCGCATACATGAAAAAAGCAGCATTCCAAATAACAACAGGCTTTAAGTATATTAGAAACTTAATTAAACTTCAAATATAAATTTTGTTTGGCCTTTTAACATGCTTTTATTTAGTAAAATATTTAAGACTTACCCCTCCTGATAGTGACTATAAATTTGTCTTATATGATCTTTTGGCATATGTTCCATCCACAACAACAGAAATCATAGGAACTCCATCTTTATCTACAGAGTTCTGTTCTAAAGCTATGCGCTTTTCTTCTGCGGCTGCTTTTTCCATGTCATCAAAAGCTGCTTTTATCCAACCAGCTGAAACTTGCTCATGCTCCTTTGCATAGGTTTCATATGAAAGGCTAGGTATATCTAAAACGGAGAAAAGTTCTTCGAGAGCTGAAAATCTACACCCTATTCCGACAGTTCCAGCAACTGCTGCCGTATTCACTGGAATTAATTTTGATTAAGTTGAGTTTTCTGTCCAAATTGTAGACAAGAAATTGCATAACTTGCATTTTAAATTTCAGTCCAGATCTAAAACCTTCCCTTTCTTCTGAAATTAAAATCATGTCTTTAAAGGAACATCCAAAATTACTGTGATCTGATAGTTTTTGCAATTCCTTCAGGAAGAATGATATATCAATTATATGTCTGCCGGTGATAAAAAGCTCTTCATTTGAAACAGTGTTAGAAGATGAACTTGCACTGAAATTAATGTAAAACTAAATTAATACTAAAAAACTTTTATTTACAACATTAAAAAAGATTTTGGATAGCTTTACTAAAAAATAACTTACCCTGATTTATACTGAAACTGACTTATATATTTCATTCGATTTTTCATCGATTTCCTTGTAGTGGAAAGATGAAGTTTTCTTTTTGTACTGTAATCATTTTTTTTCATGTTTAAAATAGACTAATTTTACAGAGTTCAATTAATGAGAAAAATATCCAAATACATTTAAAATGGTAAAAGTGTTGAAATGAATTTACGAGAATTTTTAATTTTCGGAAAACAGCATTCAACATCAATTGAGAAATGCGTCAAAGTGAATAATATGTTCAACAGAATCTTGCGGTTGAATAGTTTGGAATGGCTGCATTAGAAAGCTGTTTGGAGACGGTATTGTACTACGTATCCCATCTTAGTGACAACAAGGTGATTGATGATTTAATTATTGTTGTAGCCATACAGAGAAAGAAAGTTGTTCAATCACACGATTTCTAGACTAGTCACTTTGAGCATATCTAATTGATTCTCAATCTCCTTCCTGATATTCTCTCTCAAGCATATCTTCTGGAACATCAATACTATAACTTCAGTTACATATTTTATATCGCCTTAAGTGCTACAGGATATTTATTCATTCTTTTGATATTTTATTACTTTTATTCTTTTTTTGTCAAAAATAATGTCATTTGCGTTGCGCAGGACAATATTCTTCTCAAATAAATTTCGTGAGCATAAAATGATTCCCCTAAGAGCATTGATGTCATCTGTATTGTAGTGTGTTGTAATGTATTGTTATCGTTCGTTTGGTTATTGAAATGCTTTTACGTTTTTCCGCTGAAGTTATACTACAAACCCAATTTTTTTTTTCAAAGATATATATCATTTTTCAAATTTAAAGTGTTTAATTTCTTATCAGACGCAATATGCTAGTATCGTATGCTTATTAATCATACCTTATAATGTATTTCTTTTTCATGACATAAGTTGAAAATAAAATTAAATGTCCAAATGTTTGTAAAGGTAAAAACTCAATAATTTTTGGAAAATGATTAAAAATCAAATTAAAATATTTGTCTCATTATTATTCTAATAAACTTATGGTTCTTATTATTAGATATTTTATTTTATAAGAAATATATATATATATTTATTTATTTATATATGTGTATATATATATATACATAAATATGTATATATATATATACACATATATATATGTATGTGTGTGTGTCTATTGTAAAATGCATTTTTTTACATCTTCACACATAAAGTAATTTAAATTTTTAATATGTAGTTAGTGTTATTTCAAAATCGTAGTATATAATATAATTGAACAAGGTAACACAAAACAGTTTATAATATTTCATTTTGAAAATTTACTTAAATGAAAATAATCAAAGTTGGTTTAAAAGTACATATCATAGCTATTTTTCCAACGCTAATAAACAGAAATCTAACATGCATTATTTACAGATGCCTTTTCTATTTCATGAGTCAGAAAAGCTAATTCGTCTTGCTTGATTTGGAATTGTTTGCCAACCACAGGGTAAAACAGCGGGAATCATATCGGGGGAAGTTTTTCTCAGAAATTCTTCTTTCTTTAGGTTACCCTAGTGAAGAAGAAAACTCATCCAAGTTTGGCTTTAAAAATTTTCCAGTTTCATAGGTGGCGTTGTGTACAGAAGTGGATTTTCAGAAATAAGAATGAGTTTGATTTGTAATCAAAATTCGTATCAAAATATTAATGCAATCAAAAATATTTTTAGCTTTAAAAAAACCAAAAATGTTCATTTTGTAACTGTACGGAGAAAAAAATGAAATATCTTTAAACCAAATTTCTTACAACCTCACTGAAATTAGAATTTGGTTAAAATTTACTTTGCTGGAGATTATTTGACATTTTAAAAATATTTGAAAAAATTTTAAACGCTAAAAATGGACGTTGAAGTGACAGTAGCTCTGTTTTTTGTAATTTGCAAAAGACAGGAAGTTTCTATCATGAAAATAGCACTTGTGAAACATTAAAATATTATCCATAGGATTAACATAGGATTCGATTTTCCCCAACGGAGGTCTAGCAGGGCCTTAACATATAACACGTCTAAATACCGCAATTTTTGCCTGAAATGTGAGTATTTCCGATCTGTCTGCGATATTTTAAGACATATACAATAATTATTTATAAATTTGTAACAATATATATATATATATATATATATATATATATATATATATTTCTCTCAATTATATACACTGGGTTAAATTATATATTAAGTAAAACTAAAGCATTGAAAGCTATTTTTTCATATAACATTAAAATTGAGAAACTGATGGAAAAAAGTTTTCATGTATATAGTTTTTATTTACTGTTTTTATAAGTTTTGATTTGCCATTCTGTCAATTAGGAATCTTATAAAAAATTTCTATTATTTAACAAAGGTATTTTGTGTTTTCAAAGTGTCTTTTCATAATATCAAGAAAATTGTTTGGGGAATACTTTTTCTTCCATTACAATTCTAGCAGTAAATTTTATGACAAAGTTTCATCTTCAATTAAATTTTCAGCTTTCTATTTTTTGGTTCTAATTTTTAGTAATGCATTTTATATAACCTATTACAAACTATTTCTACACCATGTTTCATATTGATAGTCATATTAAAATTCAAAAAATTTATTAACTATTTTAAAACTTCTTACTTTACAATGTATAGCAATTTTAGTGGAATTCATTCATATAAATTGGAAGTGTTACTTACTTTATATCTTATATTTATGTAAAATTGAATCTCTTTCTAATATATATATATATATATATATATATATATATATATATATATATATATATATATATATATATATAACTTTTCTTGCTTGTATTTGTGTTTTAAATTTCTTATATTCATGAAAATAATGCTTACTTAATTCTTTGTAATCAGTACTATGATATTAAAAATCATTCATTTTTTAGATTTATCTGCAATTCAACAACAATTATTGCTATTGAATGATAGATATAGCCTTTTGGGAAGTAAATTATCTGATCGAAATCAAGAAATATCTGAAATTATGGAAGAATTGAAAACGTATTTTATGACTATTAAGAATCTTTCCACATTGGTGGAATCAAAATCACAACAGCTTCCAAAAGATGGATTGCCTTCTTCAAAAGGCATGGTTGAAAGTCAACTTAAAATGTTAAAGGTACAAAATAAGTGTGATATTTTAAATATATATTTGTTAAATTTTTATTATAACCTAAATTTAATAGAAGTATTTTATTCAGGAAATTCAACAAGAACTAGTTGAGAAGCAATCAAATTTAAACAATCTAAAAATGAATGTGAATAATTTGCTTCACAGAAAAAAAGTTATTAAAGGGGGTTTGGAACTCCAAGAAGAAACACTTGCCATAGGTAATTACTTTTTACAATTAATTTAATTACTTTGATTCTCACTCATTATATGTGTATATGGGTGAGAGAAGTTTTAAGTTTTATTAAATAGATATTTATTTTGAAAGATAATTTGTTTATGATTTTTTATTTACATTTAATTACAATAAAAGTAATTATTATTCTAATTTTTAATTCAATTTAAATTTTTTCATAGAAATTTAATTTGTAGCTTTTGTAACATATCCAGTTTCATTATCCATATTTTGTTTTCCATTGGCAATAAACCCTGCTATGAGAACTGAATGTCCTGTTAAAATTTTACTTTGTGTCATTACTTCATCATTTGTTCTCTGAAAATTTAATTAATAATTTATATATGTACAATAAAGTTGTTACATGATGTTTCATACTGTATAATATTTGGCATGCTTAAGATATTAAATGTTTCATACAATATTTTCTGCAATATTAAAAATGTTGAGAAATTTGTTTCTATCATCCTGTTTATCAATTAATCTATTAAATTCTATGATGGTGAAAAGTATGATAGAGATAAGTATACTGAGAACTTATAAAATGTTGTACATTGTAAAATTTAATAAATCTTTTGCATATTAAAGTTCAATTCATAAATCTTCTTTATTTTTATTTATATATAGTATATTTTTCTATTTCCATTTGAAGCTACCCATTTCTTTTTCAAAGGCAATATCTAATTTGATTATCATGATATTTTAGTATTACTTTTTACTGAAGTGTTTATAACAGAAATAATCTTTTTAATATTTTAAAGTCTTAATCATTTCTTAAAATCATTGTGATGATTTGATATATACTAAATATCTGTATTTTAAACAAATTTGAAATAATTATGTAGGTATATGTGATGTACTCTTCATTTGTTATTTGATTTATTAAAATTGCTAACCTAAGACTCTGAGTGGTAAAAATACTTCATTACACCATTATAATAAATGATCAGTTAAAAATTGCATATTACAATAAAAATATTTTATTTTTTTTTTTTAACTTTTGAAAAATTCATTAAATAACTGTTAAAAATACTTTTTTTGCACAAAATCATTTAAATGTGCTGATAATCTTTTTTATAAATTTCAATAAAGAATTTATGTTAATAAGAATTTTTTAAACAAATAATTATTTCATCTTATAAATGTTATGTATGTACTAAGACTTTATCATAGGAGAAATTCAAATTTGTTATAATTATTTCTGATGAGAAAATTGCTATATATTCATTTAGCTCTATGTTACAGTGTCTATATAACTTAAAACCATATGCATAAAATTTTGCACATGCATTTATTAAATTTTACTGTACAAAAGTGTTATCATTATCATGAAAACATGTTGTATTTATTATCTTTATTTGAGAATTTTGTACTCTTTCTTTAACCAAGTAGACCTTTTAATTAGTTATGCTTACCTATTTTATATTTTTAGAGCGCAAATGGACTTCTCTATTCAAAAATATCGAAAGGAAGTGCTTATTTTTAAATAATTTGAAAGAATATCAAGAATGTTTGCAACATTTCCAAAACTGGCTGTCAACAAAAGAAAAAATGTTACAAGTTCTTGGTCCTATTGCGTCAGAACCAAGAATGGTACAATCTCAAGTTCAACAAGTCCAAGTATGTTTCCTATTTATAACTGCTTTAATTTAATTATTAGAGTATTAGAGAAAATTTTAAAGATAACCTACAAAATTTGAAAACTAAAAATCTGGGCGTTGGAAATTACATTTCATTTATTTCTGAATCAGAAATTATGTTTAATTTATTTTTGAGAATTGAAATGAAATTTTAATGTACAGAATCTTCAAAACTGGAATTGGTCTCTTTAAAAAATTAATGCTGTACAGGGAACAAAAAATTTCAATGATTACAGAAAAACGGAAATTCCAAGAAATTGAGAAGGAATCAGAAGTTGATGTGATTTACTATCAAACAATGTAAAATATTATAAAATACACAAGAATTGTTTAAAGGTTACAATTTTTTTACTCAACATAGGAAATCGCGGATCTCATCAATTTTCTTAATTTCTAAGAAATAAGCATGAATAATTTGAGGTTTTTGTTTCAAATAATTTTGATTGATTTCTTCAAAAAAAGAAGGAATTCTCACATTTTTCTAATAAATAGAATACTTAAAATAATTCCGTATCTTATGTTAATATTCTAAGAAAAAATTTGTTTATCAAGGTCCTATTTCTTGTATTAAAAGACTGTATTACAGGGGTGGCCAACCAGCGGCTCTTTGGAGGATTATTTGTGGCTCTCGAGAAATGTACACGAGTTTCTTTTTCCTTTTTGTGTTATTATATTTTAAAATATTATTATTATTCCTTAGGTGTTTCAAAATGTTTTTTAAATTACTGACAACAAATATGAAAGAGTAAGTGCAACATTGTAACAACTTTCATTTCTGTCCAAGTTAAGAATGATATGGCTCATCGAAAACTGCGCGAACGAACATAAACAGGGACCGACTTCAGACCGAATTTGAATTTGTAAACTTCTATTACAATGGATGGTTGACATTATACTGTGGAAAAAACAATTTGTATTGCTCCTCCTACTGTATAATTTGTAATCTATAATTTTCAGTAAGTTAACTATAATTTGTTTTGTAGTATGTCATAAGTGTTGTTATTGTTTTAATAACACAAATCTTATATATATATATTTTCTAAATTTCATAATTTATTTCCAGTTCTTTTAAAAATGTGACGACAGAGAAAGAAAATAAAAGAAAATATGTACAAGAAAATAAAACTTTTAATAATGAGAGGGAGGAGAATTTGTTTTATATTAACAATAATGGAAAAGCATTATATGTTATTTGTAATTCTGCAGTCAAAAATTATAAAGCTAGCAGTTTATGTTGGGATTATGAAACCACTCATCCTCAGTTTTTCTAATCAATATCCACCAAAATCCAAATTAAGAACAAATAAACTTGCTTTTTAAAATCAAATTTAAATAAACAACAGTTAGTGTTGTTAACCCTTAGCAATAACGCTAATAACTTGACTGAAGCCAGTTTTGTAACTGCTTGGAATAGGAGAAAATAACTTGTAGGGGGAGGGAAAGTTTATTAAAAAAAAAACTTGGAAGATATACTTAAAATTTTAGGATTCAAGTACTGGAGCACTGCACTAAGTTGTTTTGTAAATTCCTATCTCGAGACACATAACTGCAATTAATACATCTCTTGGAAATAATTTTAAAAAATGATTTGAATAAGGATATTGCATTCAGCTTAGTTCCTGCCAAATGTCACAGATCTTCTGCAATTGTCAGTTTTCATACATATTTTTTACCTGGCTTCATTGTTAAAGAAGAATTATTAGATTAAGTAGCATTTCCAAAGTCAACCTGTGGTATTGATATTAAAAATGCATTGGATTCCATAATGAAAACTTTTGAAAGGCCTCTTAAACTTGCAAGCATTGCAAATGATGGAGCTCTTGGAATTCTGGATATAAAATCGGTTTTACTGGGCTCCTTAAGAGATTATTCACAAATTTCACAATTTATATTGATTCACTACATTGATTTATATTGATTTACACTGAGAACATCTGGTTTCAAAATATTAAAGTATCCTGATGTTATGTAAACAGTGTTACGCATTGTAAATTGCATTCACATCAATACAAAAAATCATCAACAATTCAAAAATTTCCTCAAAGAATTAAAGGATGAAGAACTTTTAAATGACATTAATTTCTTTTGCATTGTTAGATGGTTATCTAGCTACAACGTATTAAGTCGATTTGTAAATTTGTTTGGTCCGATAACTGCATTTCTAAAAGAAAAATAAATAACCTATTCAGAATTAGACGACGATGAGTGGTTACAAGACTTAATGTTTTTGACTGATGTCATATAACATTTGCAAACACTGAATATAATTGCAGAGTATATTTAGTTTTCAAAATAAATTACAATTTTTTTAAAAGGGCATTAAAAATAAAACATTTTTGATTTTCCACAAATTAAAAAAAATTTTCCAATATTAAACTTGAAAAACTCAACGAGTGTGCAAAAAAGCTAGAAGAAATGTTGACAGAATTTCAAAATAGATTTCTATACTTGAAATATTTTAAATCGTGTCTTGATTTTATTTTCTGAATCCATTTAAAATTAACATAATTCAAGATGAGTTTTCTATTTCCAATATAATTAGAACCCCAAAAAACATCTATAAAATAGGAATTAATAGAGATGCAAGAAGATCAAGCTCTACAATTAAAATATAAATTGATGCTGATTACTGAATATTGAAAGTTTGTACAAGAATCAAAGTATCTGGAATAGAAAAAGACTGCTTATCAATTATTTCAAAATTCAGAACAAAGTACTTGTGTGAATAAGTTTATTTCTCTTTAAAATTTGTGAAATGCAAACACCAATTAATATTAACTAACCAGCCTCTCATAGAATTATTAGGATGTGCTGTCACCAAAAAACAAAATTTGAATTTTCTTATGTTTTCAGTAAATTTAATTTCTGTAAAAAGAATCTCTAATATCTTTTTGGCATACTTTTTAAACATTTATTTAATTACGGCTCGCAAAAAATTTCAAAATTTGAAAAAATGGTTCAGACAATCAAGAAGCTTGGCCACTCCTGCTATATTAGAAGACTCTACAAGATAAAGTTTATTTATATTTTTAAAAAAAATAATATTCTCGTTTTAAGACAATTTTCTGAACTAATGGTTAGGGAGGATTACTTGATTTAAACCTTATTGGAAAATTGATGAGATTTGTTTACAATTTTTAGTTGAAAATTGATGAGATTTGTTAAACAACTGAAACATCTGAACATTGACTTCAAACAAAGGCTAAAGTGAACTTTGTATTGCTATTTTATATATTCTATTACAATCTATTGCTT
The DNA here is from genome assembly GCA_030067965.1 of Latrodectus elegans. Taxonomy (NCBI): domain Eukaryota; kingdom Metazoa; phylum Arthropoda; class Arachnida; order Araneae; family Theridiidae; genus Latrodectus; species Latrodectus elegans. Next base: position 1,947,900 of record CM057817.1, on the reverse strand, counting down.
GGCAATAAATTAAGTAGTAAAAAGCTTTATTGTTCTTTTTTTTTATTTAAAATATTAAAAATATCAGAGCAATTATTTATTTAACTTTTGCTTCATAATTATTCAGAATTTTTGCGATTGCTATAAAAATCTATTCTCACATAATTGTTTTTATCTATGCATTTTGTGATAATTTTAATTTACTTCTTATATATTAGATATCATTGTATAAGATACTTTGAAACCATCACAACAAAATAATATTTATTTTGATTGAGTGGAAACAATTCATTATTCAATTGTTTTTTCTTTTTTTTTACGTCCTTATGTTGGCTTTTTTGAGAATAATAAGTCTTGCAGTCCAATAAAGAAATGAAGTATCTCCAGAAGTGGAGAGTGTCTTGAAATGTGAATAAGTGCGGGCTTCCTGGAGGGCAGAACATTTCCAAAGATGCTTGCCATCCATGTCAACATGTTCCCTACATAAAATGCATTCGGGTGAATCCACAAGCCCAATGAGATATAGATGTTTCTGGAGAAAATCATGCTCAGTAAGGAACCTGAAGCAGGAGACCCCTATAGATCTAGGTAGATCTCTGGGAATGCATGAGCTCAGCAGGGTCCTCCATGAGGCATCAACTGCATTCTCTTTGTAATAAATTTTTCACTGGTGATGGATAATCCGTTTTAGAAGGAGTTTGACATTTCTCAGGCCAGTAGGAGTATCTGGAGGGTTTAAAAAAGAAGCCTCTTTCGCGAGATCATCTTCTTTTTCATTACCAGGCAAGCCGCAATGGCTAGGGAGCCATTGTAAAGTAATTTCCTTTCCCGCAGATAGTAAAGTGTTAATGATGGTCTTACAATTAAATTCTATAAATGTAGGTAGGAGAGTATAATTTACCACTGTATGAATGGCAGCCTGACAGTCAACCAGAAGAACAAATTTCATTTCTGAGAAATCTAAAATTTTTGGAGAGCCATGTAAATTGCATATATTTTTCCATCAAAATTGTCTGAGTTTTTTTCCAAAAGGCTCTTTGAGTTGGAAAGACACCTGCTCCCGCTCTCCTAGTGCTTCTCTCAGCTGATCCGTCAGTATAAATGTGCATCCAATTGTCGAGTGTGTATCTCTCATTAATAGAAGCAAGAGCAGCAGCCCTGAGTTCTGCCTGAGGATTATTCAATTGTCGATTACACTTTAAAGAATTTTTCAATGCTTTCTTGTGTATGCTATGAATTTTGAAATAATTAATATTGTGTACACAGTATATTTGATTTTATTAATGTAGTTCTGTTTTATGTTAATGTTTGTTTTACATTCCATGTATTATTTGTTAAATTTTTGGAACTGTAACTAAAACAATATTTTATTTGTGTTATAATGTGCAATTTTTAAAAAAGTATTTTTCATTTATTTATATGTGATTGAGGTCAACCTTTTCATTTTGTATTGCATCAATAATGTAATACAAAAAGTTTCTTATAAAATATATTTCAGGTGCATAGTAACATTAATGTCACGTCGATGAAATGAACGTAGTAAAGCCAATAGAAACGAAAGTGCTCACGATTAAATCAAGATTTTATTATTCTTATTATCTCAATCCGTCGCTACTTATATACAGTTGTGGAACCTTCCAGACTTGGAAGGCCCGTAGAAAATTGGAAACTGAAATTTACATGAATTTGCATAATTAACTTAAATTAACAAAGCAAACAGAAAACTTTTTGGGCAACTTGCCTCGCTTGCTTTTGAACCTGCAAACTCTGGCTTACTAGTCTGCTGCCTTACCGACTGAGCCACGAAGTCCTTGATCTAGAGGAATAATTTTCGCTACAATATGTGAATTACCTTCAAGTCTCTGTTTATCTTTATAATACTTTAAAAAAATTATAATGAATTATGGTAAAATCTTACAAATAAAGTGTGCATGTGCTAATAACAATGTGAGTATTTTCATGAATAGATTTATTAATTTGTTCACTAAAGGGAATTTATGGAGTTTTTCTAACTTATAACAGTTATATGTTTCAAATATGCATTTGCAGGTAATGAAAGATGAATTCTTTTCTCAAGAAAGTTCTGTTAATCGCTTGAAGGAATTGTCTGTAAGCATTATGGAGTATCTAGAACAAGCTGGTGTAAGTTCTGTAAAAATTCAAGAACAAATCAATAGTATTGAAACTTTATGGACTGATATGTCTAATAACTTAATTGATAGAGAAAAAAATTTGGAAGCTGCAAGTCATGTATCTAAAGACTTCTATAAAAATCTTCTTGAGCTACAAAATAAATTGCAACAGATAAGTAATAAATTTGATAAACTTGAAGAAGAAGGTTATAACACACAGAATGAAGTCATATTGAAGAAAATATTAGTAAGTTTTTACATTTTATTCTGTTTCTCAGTAAATAAATGGTCTAGCTTTTCGGTTCTAATATAATTTTAGATTAGTATTAAAAAAATGTTAAATTTACTTTAAAGGAACTTGAAGAGCAACTTGAAAAACAGCGACCACCATTAACAGATGCATCAAGCATATCTGAAAAACTTTGTGAGATATTAAGTGACTCGTTATCCAAAAGTGAAATCAAATATAAAGTGAATGTTTTAGAAAAATCTTATAATACCATTCAAAAGAAAATTGGTAAATAAATTTTTAATGTTTTTCTTACACATTTTATATGATAGAACTTGTTCATTATATTTATTCTCTTAATTTATATAATACTTTTACTTATATTGATTTAAATTAATAATGTTTAATAGAAAATCATAAGTGTTGCACTGATTAATTTGTATAGGAAGAAATAACATGTATTCCCTATTGACTATAGAACTTCATAGATCATTTCATTGCAAAATATCGCTTCACAAGTAATGAGCTACAAATACTACCAATTAAATATTTTAGGTTTCTATATAATGTATTAAAATCTTAAATGGATTGATAAGGATAAAAGGAAATTGATTGATAATAATAAAAAAACATTCTTATGATCCTAGAATCTATTTTGTTATTTTAAAATCAAATGGAATTTGTGTCATTAATTTTATGTATGGACTTTGTATTATATAATATATTTGCTTATTATTCTTTTAATATGTATCCAATTTAGTTACTATTGTTAAAACAATCTTCATTATTAATGACAATACTTTAATAAATAATTTTTTGCATCATTTAATTTAACTATTTTATAAAATGCACAGATTTATTAGAAAACTTGTATTTCTATATTTAATATGAATATTTTATTCAACTTGAGCTGTCATAACCTAATGCCACTGTAAGATTTTACTTTTATTTTTAAATTTTTTGTCATTGTATTGATTTATTCTATCCTTCTTAGATTTAAGAAAAGCCGAAATTGAATCGGTTTTGAATGAAGACAAAACATTTTACAAAGCTTGCAATGATATCCAGAAATGGTTGAATGAAACAGAATCAACACTTTTTCGTTCTTTTCCAATTTCTACAAATGTTGAAAAATTGTCTAAAGAAATGGCAGACCATGAAGTAAGATTCTATACATTTAAATTTAAACTGAAGTTCTTCAACAGTTTTTCATAATGTAATACTTTTATTTTGTTGAAAAAAATTGTTCACTATATTTATTGTGAAAAATCTAAATTATACCTAGTAATATTAGTGACTTTTCTTTTAGGTTTTAAACAATTTTTCAAAATAAAATAATTGTAATAATATATTAAAAAATCTATATTCTAAATTAATAGATTTGGAATTTAATGTTGGGAATATCTATTAAATTATGTCTCCTATATTTAAGTTTGAAAGATCATTCAAATAGTATAATTTTGAAAAGTTGTATAATTTTTTTCATTTCATTTTATTTTAACAGTAATATTTAAATAACATGTAATTAATAGTTTAATAATGCAAAACGACTATGAAATTTTTGTATTTTTGAATGACTTTTAATAGATTGTAAATCCTTTACTGCATGAGAAGTTAAACAAATGTAAACTAGGTTAGTTTAGCTTTCTTTTTAACAGAACATAAGCAGAAGCTTACTCATTACTTCTCATAGATGGTAAACTGTATTTATGTGTCATAAGAAATCAATTCATTAGTACTCTCCTGTGACACATGACTATGGCAAAATTTATCCATTCTTTTATGCTGCTTTGCACATTTAACATAAGCAGAAGCTTACTCATTACTTCTCATAGATGGTAAACTGTATTTATGTGTCATAAGAAATCAATTCATTAGTACTCTCCTGTGACACATGACTATGGCAAAATTTATCCATTCTTTTATGCTGCTTTGCACATTTAGAATTCTTAGTGCATTATTTCTTATATTTATTTTATTAATATGGACTAACTATTGTTCAGTTATAAAAGACAATTATTGTTTGATTTAAAACAAACTTTCTTAGAAATCATTGGATAGATAACGTGATCAATGTCCATTTAAGTAACAAGAGTAATAAATCTATTTTATTTTTTAAGAGCTTGGAGAAGCTTTTGGGAACCTCTATCCTTTCTTTTTCAAAGACTAGTCTTTGTGCAAAAGTAACCATGATGAAAAATGAAAGAGTACTCTTCTTACGACTATTAAAATACCAATAATTCAATGACTTTTATTCTAATTACCAAAAAGTTTTATTAACTATCATAAAAAAGCAAACAATATTAAGAAATAACACTTTTCTTTTTGTTTCTATTCTTTTTTAACTCATAAACCGTATGTGAAATATGTATATTAAATTTTGATAATTTTTTTAATTTTTTTTGTATATTTCAGTCTTGCTACAAAGATATAATGAATCGGGAACATGAAGTTTATTTGTTGTTAAGTAAAGGCAATGACATGTTGGCCAAACTATCAGGAAAACAGGAATATTCTTCTGTGAAGAAAAAGCTTGACACAATAAAAAAACAATTTGAAAAAATAAAAAAGATTGCTATTGATAAGTAAGTATTAAATAATAATGGGCTAATTTTTTTCAAAATTAAAAGGCTACTTATTTTATTTTACTACTATTAAAGCTATATAATATTATTAAATTTCTTGATTTATATATTTGATATTTTATATATACAAACATGCATATATCAGTGGCTTGTGGTCATTATGTGCAGGGTGTGCTGTGCAATCCCTGTCAAAATTATGGAAGACTATAATTTTCTGCACCAGTGAATAACTATCTATATATGAGGGTCCCTCTGAAATTTTTGAGATACAACTAAGTTTTTAAAGTTATACTTACAAAATTTTAGGTGTGTTCAAAGTTGTCTCCTCCAGCATCAATGCACTTTGGTAGATGAATTTTCCACAGATTAAATGCCTCAAGCCATTCATTTCTTTGAATAGATGAAAAAATGCATTTATAGCTACATCTCTCTCTTCGTCTGAATAAAAACGATGTCCACGTAAGTTCTTTTTTAGATTAAAAAATAACCAAAAGTCACACATAGCTAAATCAGGTTAATACGGCGGATGTTCGATCGCTTTAATTTGTATTTGTTTAAGAAACTCAACTGTTAATCCGGCTGTATGTGAAGATGCATTGTCATTGTGAAGCATTAGTCCCCTAACATTCAGTTCTTGTAGAATTTCTGGAAGACATTTAGTGGTATACCAGTTTGCTGTCACTGTCTTTTGTCTTTCCATCTTGATGGCTTTGACCAATCCCGTATTTTTGAAGAGAACGGCATGCATTACTTTTTTCAGTTCGCGTTGTTTTTTCACAATTGTCGTCGTGGGATCATCTTCAAAGACCCATACTTTGCTTTCTGGACATGTTGGAACGTCAAAAAATGGTATTTACGTTTCATCACCTGTTACAATTTTAGAAATCATGTGGTGGCCACCATCATTTAGCAATTTAAGAGTTTCTTTACTGATTTTGACACGCTCCTCTTTTTGGTGCTCAGTTAGATTATGGGGAAACAAAAGGCAAACTACTTTTTCCATATGTAATTCCTTATGAATGATTTTGTGTATGACTGCGTATCCAATGTTAAGTTCCTTCTTTATCATTTGATAGGTACAGCGATTATTATCCAATAACATTTTTCGTAAGGGAGACACAATATCCTAGATTACTGCCAACGGGGGCCTTCCTGTGTGTTCTTCAACCTGAAAAAAATTGCAACCTCTTCTAAACCCTCTAAAACAAACATAGCTTCCTATTCCTTTTGATGTGTATGCCCTGTGAGCTAACAGAAGATTAGATTTAAGATAGGGTGCTTCTTATAGAACCTAGCACCACGACCATAGGTCTATTGTACTATACCCCTTAAAAAGCCCTATTTGAAGAGTCCAGTGGCTGAAGCAAAATTCAGCAGACATTTTACAGGAATTTCCTGCAACATCCAAGATTCAATCAAGTGCTGACCCAGGTGTTCAAATCTATGTGCCGAAAAGGTTTCACATACACATAAGATGTGTATTGAAGTTTCTTCCATATAATGACAACCTCTACAAGTGGGATCATCTGAAACTCCCATTATGGTGAGATGTCTTTTAAGGTGGCAGTGTCCTGTAAATAGTCCCACTGCTTTCCTTAGACTGCTTCTATTGAGATTTAATAATTCTTTTTGCCCTTTACTAGGGCACGTGCTATTTAATAATCTTGCTTTTCTTTGATCATTGGCATTGTACCAATTCATAAACTGTTGTTTTCTGAAGAGATCAAAGACATTCTTTCTGATCAATTCTTTAGAAATACCTAGCACTAGTTCAGGACCAAAAAAGTTGGTTGTTGATCCAGTCCGTGCCAGCTCATCAGCTAATTCATTGCCAAGAACACCAGAGTGCCCAGGCACCCACATTAAAGTGATGTGGTTATTATTAGCTAATTTACACAGAGTGAGATAACATTCCCAGACAAGAACAGAAGTTGCAGTAGACTTTTGTAGAGCTAGTAATGCTGTCAAAAGAGATAATTATTCTTTTACAAGAATAGTTTCTGTCCAAGCATATTCTATTACACATGAGAATGGCAAAGACTTCTGCTTGGAATACAGTTGTATATTTACCCAAGGGGAATGATAACTTTGTGACATCAGCTGGGCAACAAATACCAGCCCCAGTGTTGGAATTCATTTTTAAGCCATCAGTATACCAGTAAATACGGCTTTCACTGATGGCAACATTATTCCAGTCTTCTCTCAAGGGAAATTTGATTGTATAAGGCTTATCAAAGGCAAACTTAACACTCATGTAATCAGTAGGCATACTTATAAAAGGATGACTAGTTACATCAGCATTGAGATTTTTTCCCAGGATAAAAACCTAGAGTAGTCCTTCCACTGACCTGTATTTTTAAGCATCTTCATGCTAAGTATTGTTTCTGCTTCAATACGCATATAAAGATGATGCATACCAAGCAGAAGCTTCTGTGTAGATGTGGGAGTTGTTCATATACACCCAGAGATAGCTACACAAAGCATCCTTATTAATTTTGTTAATTCTGCTTTAGCAGTTTCATTTTTGATTTTAGGCCATCAGACCACTGAGCCATAGGTAATAATGTGACAAATGATCATAGTGTAAATCCAATGAATAACTTTGGGATTTGAGGGGAATCCTTCCTCAAAATAAATCTAGAAATGTGCTTCAGCGCCATCTAGTCGAGTTGTTTGGAGGCAGTCCCTCTTTCAAAGACTGAAAAAACTGATTGGTGAATTAAAACTCATAAACCACGCCAACTCACTTGTTTACAAAGAATAAATAGTTTCTAACTCAATGGGGGAGAATTTTAAGAGGGAATGAGTAGACCAATTAACTACAATAGTGGTAAAGTGGACAATATATCCCCCCCTCCCTGCATCCTAATTTCAATCATCATGTTCCCGTACAGATTTTCTTCGCATATATGGTCAATTTGTCTTGAAGACTGATTGTCCCCTGCCAACTGCCCTCATTACAGCCTCGGGGTATTCCTTCCGGGAACTGTATGTCTGTAAATCTTATGGGTGAGGAAAAAGAAGGGCTGCCTTGAATGCTTCTCAAATTTGACACCAGGAATATCCGTTTTGAGCTTTTAGTCAAGCAATGAGAGAGAAAAAGCTCTGCTCGGAGATTTTTAAAAGAAATATTATTCGATTTACTGTTTTGCAGAAAAGTATACAGATGCATAAAAAAAATTAACACAATTTTGTTATTATTATTCATTAAATGATTCTAACTTAATATTAATATTTAAATAAAAATAAAAGTATAAAATTTACTTATTTTATTTTTCTTGATATATTTCCATTTGCTTTGATCTTACAAGATTTGATTCTTTTTTAATGGGCCTTATGAGAAAGCAACAGTTGCTCTTCTCTCTAAGTACTTCACTTGTATAGATATTTTCAAATAGACAAAAATGTTGAATTTCTTATCTCTTAAAAAAAAGAAAGAAAATAAGGTAGTTTATTTATTAACTTTGGAATAACTCTTCTTGCTTTATAAAATATTTAGATACAAAATTTACGGAAAATTCCATGTATTTCGCTTATAAATTCTATCAATGATTTTTGTAGGAATGGAATACTTCTTCATTTACATAGATCAGGCATCTTGACATTGTTTCTTAATATATTTCTAAGCAAACTTTAAAAACAATATAACCTATTACATAATTCGCACTTTTTAGTGCAAATATGGCGATATCATCATTCGCATCTGAATAAGTGATTTCACTTCAAGAAAAATAAAACCTTTAATTTAAGAATTAAATAATCTTCACTTTGGGAATAAACAAAGGATTTGTGTTTGTGTGTGAATAGAGCTTAGCCTCTCAACAAATTAAAATAGAATGTGTTTCTCTATAAAATCATAAACATTACAAAATACTCTAGTATTTCACTCCTCGAAATGTCGTAAAATAGATTACGGTCTCACATTTCATCTAAATTCATTGTCTTTACCATTTTCAAATTTTTAAAATTTTCTTCATCTATAACAAAATATCAGAACTCCAGGTATCCAACATCAGAGCTCCAAGCTTGCAGCAAAATTTATAACATCATCTTTAAATATTGTTTTCATATTGATTCTTAGTGTATTTATTCTCATTTTAACTAGCCAAATATCATAAATTTTTGAAGATAATGACCTTATAGTGTTCATTTTAATGTATCAAGTGACAATTTAGCTATAAAATTTTCTCGTCTTTAGGTATATAAGTAAATAAATTATTCTTCTCCATAAAACCTCCATAAACATCACCCTCAAATTTATATTTTCTTATTAAGTATTATAATATGGAGATTTCAAAAAATACTTGACTTTCCAAAAGTCTCATTTAAAGGTTTTTCTTTTTAATATATTTTCCTGATTGTCATATTGATCCTATACGTAATATCCGCTGAACCCTTCAATATCAGTAGTATAAGATTCATAGGAATTGTGAAATATTCCTACAGAGAGAGAATTAAAAAGGGGAATACAATTTTACAAAAATTTGTTATATGTAATGCATGTCAAATTTTTAGCTTTTAGAATACTAAAACTGCATACAATGACTAACAACATGCCTTTTTTAAATGCTAGAATATATTTTGAAAGATTTAATTTTGGTACATTGATATCATGTTTGAATTAATAAAAGTGACATTTAGGATAGTTTGAGGATATTCTATAACACATTTGTTCAAGAGTGTATCCCATTTTCCTACACTTTACAAGTTTCATAATAACTAATGAAAGGGTTATTTTTCCTAAAATTCTGAACTGTGTAAGACCAATGAACATATTTATTATTGTTCCAAACATCATCGAAACCAATACGTATTCTGATTTAAAAAGGAAAGCTTTTACTTACAAAGAAACCGAAATTTAGCAGAAATAACCTCAAATTCAAAACAAATATATATACATACATATATGTATATACATACATATACACACATATATATATTTTCGATATTTTTCAGGGATATATAAATAAATATTCCGTAGGTTTTGTTGAAATATTCAAGTTAATTCTGCATCCAAACTCAATAAGCAATAAACTTAGAATCAAACATAAAATTAAAAAAACAACAAATTTTAGAAAATTTTCATAAAATAAAGATTAAAAAGTATGGAATTGATGAACTCTGCAATGTCTATAGATATGTATTGCAATATTATATCATGTACTCATACTTCTTGAAAAATTACATCAAAAATATAACTAAAGAATTTTAAAAGCTAACTACTTAAGAAATGTATAAATTTAACTTTTTTTTTAATAGATTTAGCTGTTTGAAGTCCATGTATATATATATATATATATATATATATATATATATATATATATATATATATATATATATATATATATATATATTTCAATCGAAAAAATTTATACATTTCTCATGTAATGAACTTTTTAAATTCTTTATTTATATTTCCTCTCGTATATAGTAAGGGGGATATGCCATCTCTGAGGATATATATATCCTCAGAGAAGGGACATTTTTCCCCCTTTACTATATACAAGAGGAAATCCTCCTCAGAATCTCTCCTATATAGTAAAGAGGAAAGAAATGTCCTTTCTCGTGCCAATTTAGAAACATATTTTTACAGAAACACCCGCATCATTTGCTAGGGATGACTGAAGGGAACTCACAAATTATCTCCTAGAACTACGAAAAACCATACTTCAAATTTTAGCGTGTGAGGAGGAGCTTGCTGACTAAAGCATGCAATTGATTGGATTGATTATTCAAACAACCATATATTCATTCGCCATGTGGGCGTTCCTAATTTATGCGAAAAATTTTAAGTTTTATGCTTACAAATAAAAAAATTCTATCATAGAGAAAGTAAAAATAAAAATTTGATCTCATTTATAAATATATTTACAACTTAAGTCAGTTTTTAAAATTTCTAAATTCTATGACTTTTTTAAGTTATTAATGTTTTAAGCATATTATCAAATTACTGAGCCAATTTAAAAATAGTTAAAATTATTTTAAAATAAATTTCAAAGCAGAATAAATTATTATTTTTGTGCATTATAAAAAACTACGAAAAGTGAAACTGTAGTTATAATAGAACTTGAGAAGTATGTTTTTAAATTTTCCCATAGACTTAACATTAGAGCTCCTTTTCAATATGGCGCGGAAGGAGTCCCCTTAAGCCCCAAGCTCTTCCAAATGCATTTTTACATGACCAGAAAGCTTTTTTTTTGCTCTTTGAATGCAAAAGTTGAAGTGCTTGTTCCAACTTAAGTTCATGTCAAAAAATACTCCTAAGAATTTAACTTCTTTGGAGCAAGTTAACTGTTGACCAAAAAAGTAATCTTTCTCAGATTAAGATTCTTTTTCTTTGTGAAGGCTACCATAATGGTTTTTTGAGGGTTTACAGAAAGGCCTTCTTTTTTACACCAAGTCTCAACTTGTTTGAGGGTGTTGGACATGATGCTAGAGATTGTTTCACCAAACTTACCTCTTATGATTATAACTAAATCATCTGCATATTCAATGGTGGTTATACCTGGTTTTTTTTTAACACCCCTATAAGGGAATCTACAACACAGCACCATAAGATGGGTGAAAGAACCCCTCCCTGTGGACAACCAACTTTGGCTCTGCTCATCATGTTTTCACCTAAAAATGAGGCACTGACAAATCTGTTATTGAGCAGATTTTCTATCCAAGAACAGATTGTGTCATTAACTCCCTTTCTAGCAAGGGATTGTGAAATAGTTTCAATGGTTACCTTATCAAAGGCACCTTCAATATCTAAGAAAACAGCTAAAGCAAAAGTTCCATAGCTTAAAAGTTCTCCAAAGTAAAGGAAAGGTTGTAGATTGCACTGTCAGTGGATCTACGAGGTTGATATGCATATTGAGTGTCAGAAAGTGATTTTCCATTAAATGGACTTCTGTAATATATCTGTCTATCAGCTTTTCAATAGCCTTTAGAAGAAAAGATGTTAGGCTGATAGGTCTAAAAGATTTAGTTTCATAGTTATTATTTTTCCCTATTCTAGAAATAAAAATCGCTTTTGTAAGCCTCCAACAATAGGTATATGCTCAAAGGCTATGCTTTCCCTAAAAATTCTACAAAGAATTGGAGCAATGCACTGGACTCCCTCAATAAGTAGAGCCAGTACAATTCCATCCGATCCTGGTGACTTAAAAGGTTTAAAGGACATTATTGCCCATTTTGTTCGATCATAAGTTATGATTTTTTTGGCAACATCCCATTTACTTCTATCACAATTTGATGTAGAGAGAGTAAAATTAGGAGTTTCATTTATTTCGTTGGAACCTGGAAAGTGAACTCTGAATAGTTCAGCCAGTCTCTCTTTCCCAGATTCAGGAAACTTACCATTTGTCAATTTAAGAGTGCTTAGACAGCAGTTCCTCTCTTTAGACATTATTTTAACGAGTCTTGCAGTAGCAGACACAGTTTTAATGTCAGTGCAGTAATTTTGCCAAGAATTCTTTTTAGAATTCCTGATAGCTTTATTATAAGTGGTAAGTGCCAGTTTATATTTCTGCCACTCACCATTCCTTTTGGCTCTATTAAAGAGCTTTCTACATTGTCTTCGCAGTTTACTAAACTCTTTAGACCACCAAGGAACTAACCTTGGAGAGCAAGTATTGCTGACATCACAATTTTGATAATATGCTTGGAGAATGGCATGTTGCATGTGATCAACGGCAAACTCCAAATCTGCTACCGAAGTCACCTTCCTTGAGGAGATCTAGATCTTTTTTGTAGGAACCCCACTTAGTATTTTTTGGTTCCTACCTACCACCTCTAGTCTGTTTGCTCCTAAAACAGAAAAGCAAATGTATTGGTGATCAGATAAGCTTATTTCATCAGACACTTTCCAATCTTTAATAAAGTCAGCACACTTACTGTTACATAAAGTGATGTCACTGACTTCTCTTCTATTTATAGTGATAAAAGTGGGTTCATTACCTCTATTAAGAATAGATAGATTATAATACAAAATGTATTCTAAAAGATCCTCACTATGTCTGTTGCAATCACTACTTCCCCAGTCAGTGTGGTGAGCATTTGCATCACATCCTATGATGATTTTCTTACTCAAATTGTTATAATCTAGAACACTGATAATTTGCGCATTAAATGTGTCTTTATCTTCGAAAGGAAGATATGAAGACATAAAGATGATTTTATCTTTGATTCCTTGCAATAAGCAGGATACTTTTACAGCAACATTATCCCCATTTAGGTAATTAACCAGAATGAGGGCATTTAATTTGTTGCTTATAGCAATACATGCTCTTGGTCTCAAACAACATTTATCATAAAATATGTTAAAACTCTTAACTTGTCGGCCCAAAACAAAACCACTGCAAGTCCATGGCTCTTGAATTAAAACAATGTCAACCTCCCCTCTAGTCATCTTCTTTCTAAGAATAGTTGAAGCTGATCGACTATGATGAAGGTTGATCTGTGCTACTTTGATGATACTTACCACTGTGGCACCCAAAGAAGCTAAGAAGCAATGCTTCCCATATCTCCGTAAGTAGGGGACTTACTTGAGTTTCCTGCAGAACCTTTTCTATCTCACTCTCAGATAGAGGAGAGCTAGGTTGCAGGGTTATATCAGAACCAGAATCTAAATTCAGTTCTTCAATGTTATGTAATTCACTTTCCTTACTAGAAGTAGGAGAGGATTTATTTACTTGAGAGGAAGTTGCTCCTTCTTGTACAACTTCCATCTCTTGAATGTTCTGTACATCCTTCTAGTTTGGGTCCCAGAGAATTTTAAAGGCTCCTCAATCCAAACCAGTATAGGCACCATTATTTGCCATTTTAATGGCTTCTGAGGCTTCCATATCAACCTCAAAGATCCATCTAATGGAATGTGTCTCTACAGATTTCTGCAGAGTATGCCATTCTAAAGATTTCAACTCTGGGTTGAGTCTATTTAGCCATTTCAGAAAGACGGCAGGATCCTTGGTATTGGTGTCCCTTGTCTTAAAGGCCACCTTTACTGGTTTAGGTAGATCACTGGGATCCAGAACACTGAGCCCCTCACCACCAAACAGACTCTTGTTACCATGGAAGGATTTTTTAATCCATTCCACAGTTTCAAGGTCATCACATAGGAGAATTAGTGCCACTGACACTAAGCTGAAGCCTCGAACCCTAGGCAGATGATTTACTATGGGGACCTCATCTGTCCTGGTCAGAATCTCTAGCTGTATGCAGTCAACATCCTCCTTGTTGAGTTTGATAGTTGGGAAACCATCCTTCACAATAGCTGCTTCATGGCTTTTAACAGCCTGAGCAAAAGTCTCAGGTTGATGATCATCCCTGAGTTTTGGGAGGCAGTGTTACTGGGAGAAGGGGTTGACACCTCAGACCTAAATCTTTTGGTGCCACCCACCTTCTGGGCAGTCTCCACCTGCTCCCTTGTTTCATTGTGAAGCCTTAGATTGCGTCTTTATGTTTTTGTGAGAACTCCTGGTTCTCCAACTGTGGTGCTGTGTGTTGCCTTGTGGTAACTCCACTTCCTCCAGCAGCCAGATTGCCAGTGCTCTCCTTTTTGCCGGGATGTAGTTCCTTAGGAACCGTTTCACCGGCTGATTGGATAACACCAGGTGATTTATCCAATCCTTTTTTATCATTTTTATTCTTTGTTTTTGTCATTTATAAGTGACCTAAAAACTGGGAGGAAATATAAAGTCACCACCTACATAACCTCCCTGTGCAGGTGGAAGGCAAACATATGACGAGGTTTTGCCTGGTTTCTCGAGGGGCCCGTTAGCGACACCATAACCCTGGTGCCATTTATCCATCAGCACGGAGCCTAACACCTTGGATTGGGTTACCTTTCTGTATTAGCACAGTCTTCTCACCATGAGTAACCCTACCAGGAACCTAAACCAAGGTTAGGTTCCAGACGTACATCACCTGTGCTACCTGTGTACACCCTCACACCACTTTGAGGTTACAGAATAGGATTTTGTGACGGAGAGCTAGCAGAAAATAATGCTTCATATGTATGGGCTACTGGAGAAGTATAGCAGACTATAGCACTGAGACACACATTCAGAATCATCTGAAGGTATGAATTATTAAGTGTTGTTTTAGAGCGGGCACTTGCATCCTAAATAGCTTTTTTTTTTTTTTTTTACTGATTTACTGACCATACAATTTTGCAGACGGTTAAATATTTGAATGTATTATTGAAAGATTTTGTTTTTAAGAAAAAATAAAAGAAGTATTTCATCAATATAAAGGTAAATGTTTTAGTGTGGTAAAATAATTTCTCCCTGTGATGTGTTATATTTATCGAAATAATTCCCTGTGAAACAATTTTGCTTTGTTAGATAAAAAAGAAATGAATTTTAATAGAATAGTTCAAAGTTTACCATTAATTGTATCTTATAGATAATATATAAGAAATATATCTGTAACACCATATCCCGGGTTTTGTTTTTAAAAATTATCAAGTTGTTTTTTGCAGAATACATGATTTCCAAATTTTAAAAACAATTAATATTATTAATTGTGGATGTGGATTAATCAGTGGAATAATATATTTATTAATTTAATAAACATAATGTAATCCACTGACCGAACAAGAAACAGTTCATTCTATTGTCCCAACATATTGTGAAATTCTCTACGTATGGAATAGATATTCGGTATGTCGGCATCAATGAGCCTACTGATGAGGGACCGCAGCAGTGGGCACCATTTTGTGCTACGTTTGTTGAAAATATAGTTTTTTTGTAGAAGCCCGAAGCGTTGCTTTTTCGCCGCCGATATTACACCATACAACACAAGACATGATTTTTGCTTTAGTGGTCATAAGTTTAGCTATTTTTATAGTTTTATCACATCTACTCATAGGTAAATATTTTACTTATTTTATTCTTTACATTTATGTTTGTAATAAATAACCCATTTCAGAATCGAGAACTCAGATGTCTCAATAAATAGATTTATTGGAAAATCCATTTCCGAGATGAGACGTTACTACCAAAAATGAAATAGTAGACTGATACTTCTATCGCAAAACGTTAAGATTAAAGGACAACAGTGTGTACGACATTTTCAAAAATCTATCTATGATATATTTAAATAATTAACTCGTTGTAATGAATTAAATAAATTGTACTGTTGGCCATGTTTAGTTTTTGTTGTAAGTGAAAAGGATAAGAATATTTGGACAAAACATGGCTTCAGTGTTTTAAGTCATCTCCATGAAACTGCAAAAAAGCATGGAGAAACACAATATAACATAGATGCCGTAATACTAGTAGAAACATTTAGTACTGTCAGGATAGATTTAATGTTAAATCAACAAAAGACTTCATCGATTGTTCAACAGAATGAAAGAGTTAACAAGAGATAGCAATAATCTGTCAAGAATAATAGGTGTATTTTGTAACTTAGCAAAAAAAGAATGTGCATTTTGTGGACACAATGAGAATATAAATTCCCATAATTAAGGAAATTATATAGAATT
The DNA here is from genome assembly GCA_030067965.1 of Latrodectus elegans. NCBI lineage: Eukaryota > Metazoa > Arthropoda > Arachnida > Araneae > Theridiidae > Latrodectus > Latrodectus elegans. Next base: position 1,931,499 of record CM057817.1, on the reverse strand, counting down.
AATATAACTTTAATTAGTAAATATGATGACCTTTTAGCAACCATCTAAGAACTGCAACTAATAGAACTAATAGAACAATAACTAATAGAATACAAAATGATATTATTTCATCGATAAAAAATATTGTAATTTGAGAAATTTGAAATAACATAAAAGAAACGCCATTAGTTGCTGTTATCCTGGATGAAGCATCTGACATATCTCAATTATCGGTTGTGCTATGATTTGTTACTGATTCTAGTGCACCAGTGGAAATATTTTTGTTTCTTAAAGATGTTAGTGGTGATCATTCAGTGGAAGCTTTGTGTAATGCTGTGAAAGAAACAATTTTGAGTTGGGGTGTGAGAACAAACTGATTGATCAAACGCACGATAGGGCAGAAGTCATGGCTGGAACGTTGAATGCAACACAAAAAAGTAAAAAACATTTTCCCAGAAGCTATGTTTGTGCATTGTAGCGTACATGTACTTAATTTAGTTCTGTCGCGATCTATATTGTTTATAAGAGATTGTAAATTAGTTTTTGCACCAATTTCTGGCATAGCCTCATTTTTTTGTGTCTACAAAGAGAAATCATGTTTTAAATGAAATTATTAGAAGAAAATTTCCAAAATTAGCTACAACATGTTGAAAATATTAACCTTGTTTATTAAATACCATAAAAAGTGAAAGGCAAGGCTTATCTGATTTATTTGAAAATAATATTGGAAATCCAGAAGTCTGAGATAACGATACAATTAATATTGGTAAGAGTTATCACATGTTTTTTGAAGAATTTAAAGGTAATTTTCTTCTAAATATATTTTGCCGAAATGTTTATAGTTATACTTATGTTCTATTTGATATTTTACAAAAAACTAACTTAGATATAGCATATTCTAGTCAAAATGTAGAGGAAGTAAAAGATGCAACTCAAAATATGCAAGCTTCTGTTGCATTTGATGAAGTTTATGAAGAGACTATTTTTGTATTGGGTCCCCCAAAATTTAAAACAGAAAAAACAAAAACATGTGTAAATTTACAAAACTTAAGTGTTGACCAACATTTTAAAAATTTATATTAGGAAATAATAAACACTATTTATTGTCAGTTAGATGTCCGTTTTAAAAGTTAAATTTGCTCAAATTTTTTTAACTGTTGAATTAAAATTTTTTTAAGAAATATCAAAGTCAATTTCCGGATGAATGTGTTAATTGGTTAAAGAACACTTATGCAAAACGTTTTGATTTTGTAAAGCTAACCAATGAAGCTAAGCTTAGTAAAGCTAACCAAGTGCGTTCTTTATCATAGTGAGTCATACCACTAAATGAATTTCTTGAAGTGTACTCAGCATATAATGCTGAATGACTTGAAAAGATGCCCTAAGCAAAGTAAATAAATAAACACATTTAATTTGTACAGTTCCATTTTCAACTGCTTCAGTGGAGATATCATTTTCAGCATTGAAAAGAGTAAAAAAATGATGCACGCAATACAATGAGCCAGGATAGATTGAGCAATTTATCTCTAATAACAATAGAAAAAGAACTGTTATATTTATTACAGTCAAGACCATTGTTTTTTGAACATGTAATTGAAGATTTTGTTAGTAATACGGATAGACATAGGGATTTTGTGTACAAATGAATAATAAAATGTTACCACACACCACTTGCATATATTTGTGTATATATGTATATACACACACATAATAAGCAGCACATTTTATGTGCATCTCAATTTGTAACCAAAAATTATAGCTTCTTTAATAATTTTGAGAACTGTAGCAAATTCATATTTCAAAGTACTTTTTTCCTTCTGTAGTTAAAAGTTTATATTTTTATTTATTTATTTTGTCTCTTGCAGACAAAATAATATCCAAATCTTCATAAAAACCATTTTCAGTATTATTAAATGCATAATATATTAAGGAAAATGTCTTTAAACTGTAAAAATCTATCACAATATAGGAAATTTTACAGAAAGATGTTAATCATTGTATGTGTATATTCATAAAATATATCATTATTTTATTCTACTTTATCAGTTTAAATTTCCCTGTACAAAATTTCTTGCTTACTCTGTGAATAATCACTAATTGTTGTTCTATTATATAGTGCAATTATATTTGATTTTATGTAACGTTTATGTATATTAAGCTAAGCAATTTTTTCATGGAATATTTTTATTATTGATGTGGCAGTCATCAGTCTCATAGTCTATATCCAATTCATATTGTTGCAGCACTATCTCACTATCACTGTGTGTTTGTTACCTAATGAAACTTAGCTATTAACTTCCACTATCTTTTAAACCTAATTATACTCCTTATGAAAACTAAAACATAAATGGAGATAGAAGAATTTTTTCAGTTCATTTATTTAAGCAAACTAATAAAAATGTTATAAAAATCATACTAACAAATAAGATTATTATGTAATCTGTCAGTGCTTTAATATCAGCTCATTCATTCGCTACTTAAATATCTCCTCATTATTGAAAATGTAAGCGAATCCCACATTGGTTATTCTCCATTATGATATAATTATATGAAATTCTAAAAAATTGCTATCATAATATATGTGATGCAATCCCTTTAACGTGAACACACCTTCAATTCTATTACTGCTAAAGTAAACTGTGATGAATCTTTATGTTAACATTTTACCAGATTTGAACAACTCCTTGCCTTAAAGTGTGTCGCATTGGAAACTTTTATTTCATTTGCTTGTTTTTTTGTGAAATCATTAATGTCTCATTTCTGAAAAGTCTAACCATAAAGCAACATGAAAATTCATTCGAAGCATTCACATCTGAATTACTTTGCCATGAAATTTAATTACCTTGATATAAACTTTATGTATTTAGAAACTTAAAGAGAAATTCTGTTTTTAATTAATTTATAAAAATAGAATTATTCAATCCAAAGCTTTATGTCTATTTTGATGATTTCACCAATTCAAAAGAACAGTAAAAAAATTTAACAAAATAAAGCATAGCTAGTAAATGTATCTAGTATGAAAAATTATTTTATTAATATGTTTGAATTTGAGACTTAATATCCGAATTTGTTTTAAATATTAAAAAGTCATAAATTTCTGTATGAAAGAGAAAATCATTAGCTAAAATGTTTCTTTTATAAAAATTTGTCTAAAAAAGAAACTTTCCATAATTTGTATATTTTTCTGGTTTTATTAGTTATTTTTTTTAACTAAAAAACATGTATTTATTTTTCTAGCAAAACTTTTAGTTTTAGTTTTTCTTTATTATTTATAATTTTATTTTATATTTGGGAACTTCCAAATTCATTTATGAATTCATAAATGAATTTGTAATTAAATATACATGTATATCTGAAAATATTTTTAATAATACATTTATGTTTTAAAATAATTGATTTGTAAAATTATCTAGTTTTTTGCTTATTTTGAAATAAAGGCTTGTTATTTGCATAATGTATTTTAATATGTTCTGTTTATCAAGAATTCATTTAAAGTGTTGACAAAATTATTTTGTACAATGTTTTTGAATATTCTTTAAAATTAAATATTGTATAATTACATGACTTGAATATAATAAAATGTTGTACAATTTATTTTAAAGAATCAATTTATTTTTGTACTTACCTACTGATATAATTTTTAAATAATTTTCTGGTGTTTTATGTTTTTCAATTTTCCTTATAATAGGAACACTGCTCTTAGAAGTTGCTTAGAGAATTGTAAAAATTATTATTCATTAATAAACACATTCCTGCCTTGGATGGAGACTGAAAAAGAAAAAATTAAAGTTTTGGAGCCATCTAGCTTAAAGCGTGAAGTGCTACTTAAACAAATGAAAGACATTCAGGTTGTGTAACATTTTGCACAGTTTTGTGAAATATAAATTGTTTTGTTCTAAAGTAATAAAAAATTTACAGAATATATAATTAATTCATCTATTTTTATATGATTGCTCATAAATATATATGCAATATATTGTACTGATTTCATTTTTTAAGTAGGTTCATAATGGAAATAATTATTGTATTCATTCATTTAAAAAACTAGCATTTTCTTTCCATTTTCTTTATTCACTTTTTAATTACTCACTTTTTTAAATTTTCTCTACTCACTTTTTTTTTAAGTATTATCATAAAATCATAGAAAATTTTTATGTGCTCTAACAAAAGCTATAATTATATACTTTAACAGATTTTATCCAACTGACATTGTTACTATAAATAATTAAGTATCCCTTCGTTATTTTATTCTAAAATCTCTTTATTAGAGATTTGATATAAGATGTAGAAATGAACACTCACTACTAGTTGAATTTCTGACTATTTTTATTTACAAATTAATTTTCACTTGCTCATAAAAAATGCACCTCATAGAAAATATATTATTTCTGTAAAACAAGCTCTTTTGACATTTTAATTCTATCCATTTCATTAAATATAGTTGTTTTAAATTTTTGAATTTACAAACGAATTTGACAGTTTTATTTAAATATCCGAACGTTTTAATATTTTCCATAATATTTTTTCACTGATTTAATATATTTTTCATTAGTTTAATTGTTGTTTGCATTTAATCAGATAGTTTTCCGTAATTTTTAATTGACAGTTGGAATTATATAATAAATTTTGTAACTGTGTACTTGTATAGAATTGTGATGGTAGTTGGATGAGTTTTTTAATTGCTTATTAATTTGGTTATTGGGAAAAATTTATAGATGCTGTGTGTGTAGAAATCGCTTTCATTTAACACTCCATAATAAAGAATACTTCATTTACATATGCACGAAATATATTTGTTACATTTACGCAACTGACATGATGAAACATAAAAGAACAATGGATTCCTGGCCAGCCAGTAATAATTCTTAAAATATAAACATGCATTGTTTGGTGTTTTTGTTTGCTAATGGAATCTATTGCAACAAATAAATCAAATTTAACAAGAAATTGTTTATAATTGTAACTATATTTATAATGTTAAAATTAATAAAAAATTACTGGAAATTTCAAATAGTTATGCTTTTATACAAAATAAAAATTATTTACTGAGGACTTTACTTTGAATGCAATTATTTTAATATTTGCTGGCTTTAATAGGCATTACGAAGTGAAATATCTATGCATTCTCAAGAATTTCATAACATTAAAAAATTAGCAGATGAAATTCTTTCATCTTGTGATGCTGATAAAGAAGTTGTGAAAAACCAGTTTGCCACACTTAACAAAAATTGGAAGAAACTAAATGCTGGTGAGTTTTTTAAAATTTTTTTAACTATAAAATTTATTGGAAATAGTTTAAATATGCAGTATATATTCTGTACCACTATGTATTAGTTTATATTTTATGGTTAATAAAGTTATGGTACATTGAAAAACTTCAGTATCATAGAATACTAAAAATTTTGTTATTAATTATGTTATTATAATATTGAGTATAATTTTCTTAAATATTTACTAAAAATCTGAAAGAATGGCTAAAATAAAAACTTAAACACTGAAATGTTGCTGAACAATGTTAAAATATTTTGTTAAAAAATATCTGAGGCCTAATATGTACATTTTTTTAACATTGTTGGTGAATATTTTAATAAAAGACACTCTTTCTAAAAAAGATTCACGTAAAACACTTTATCAATGTTAACTATCTGTTGTTTGGTTTAATTTTTTGTAATATTTAAATTAGCAATTCATCTTTTGCTTTCATCAATATTAAATTTCTGTATCATATATAAAAACACAGAGTAAATATTTTCAAAAGAGTATACTTGACTTTTATTCTTGCTTTAGCTATAAATGCTATATTCAGTGTTTCAAAATAAATTAAGGTAAAAGACAAAAGAATAAAAAGGAAAAAAAAATAAAACATGAGGTGAAGGATGGAGAAAAAATGAAAATTGAAAATAATTGTGATATTGCCATTCATGGGTATTAAACACAAAGTACATGAATGCTATGTAGATAAATAAGATACATATTTTGTTGTGAAATTTTAGTTCTGTGAAATGATCGAAAAAACAAGAAAGATGCTTTAGTAAAACAATTTGGTTGTATGTGCATGAAAACTAAGATTCTAATTTTCATGAAAGTTTTTGATAGACTTTTAAGAGTACTACTCTACTTGCCCTACTTGTCTAGTGGCCATCATGCCTGACTGCAGATAGGGAGGTCCTGGATTCGAATCCCTGTTCGGGCATGGATGAACTTTATCTATCGTGTCTTAGTCCTTTCCTTGTATAAATGGGTTGTGAATGGTTGCCTACCATATAAACAGGTACCTATGGTATGTGTGTACTGAGGAAGTCTGACTCTACACCAAAATATGGTTCAGTTGGAAAAGTGGAGCAGCACACCCCATGATGCCAACCTAGCTTAGCTGGCAAACGACAACAACAACAAACACATTCTACATTAGTATGAGCAGTCTTTAAATTTTCACTAGTAAAAGATACTTTTGAACTTACACTAATTTTTTGTCCTATTGTCACTATGCTGGTCACTCTATATATAGACTTCTTTCAACTTTAAGCATTTTCTTAAGTTTGGCTATATGATCTTTCGCATATGGATTAAAAGAAAAAAACTACAAATAACTGACGTGTAAAATGGCTAACAGCTAAAACATAGAAACAGCTAAAACATAAAAAACAGCATCTTTTGCTTTTTAGCTATTATGAGAAAATAAGGAGAATATTATGAGAAGATAAAGGAGAGTAATTCGCTATTATGAGAAAAGATATAAGTTTGTAACTTTTCAATACAATAATAAATTAATGCCTAATATCAAATGAGTATAAAATATTGGTTTCATTTGAAACACATATTTTATAGTTTTAATAATTTAAAGCCAATGAACTTTTCAAACCAGATTTTATAATTTTTCTGAATAAATTTTTTGATAATTTTCTACTTATTCTTTATTTAACATGTTTTGAATTTCATGTTTTAAAAATATTTAAACAAAAATAAATGCAAATGAATCATTTTTGATTTGCTCAGACATATTTAATATGATTGAAATAAAACTGCATACATTTAGTTATTTGATTTTACTAATTGTTCATGATGTTTGAAAAATACTTTACTTTCCCTCAAATATCACCAAATACTCATAAATGAGTCAGTTGTAAATTATGTTTACTTTAGTTTTTGAAATGTTTATGGAAAATCTTAGACTTGCAATTTTTTTATAATTTTGTAAAATAAAAGCTCTTTAATGTTAGGAAGTACTACTTCTGTAACTACAAAGGGTATTAACACATTTTTACAACGATTTCGATAATGAATTTAAAAAAATAAATGTTTTAGAATAAACATTTTTGGCAACAGCTTATTATTTTAAATGAGAAATATCGTCTGCTACTTTTAAATTTATTCTTCTTTTAAAATATCGCCTGTAAACAAGCTGTGGATTGAAGGATATTTTTTTTGTGCCTTCCGAAGAGAAATATTCTTATTTCAGAATTCAAGGACGTGAAATGCATGGTATTAAAATTTATAAGTATGAAATAAGCAACATTATTTATTGGACGGGTAAATACGGTCAATCATTATTTCTACAAGGAAAGAAGACTCCAAACGTATTTCCGAAAGAGGTACGTGCTGTTTCAAATGTTTCTAAAATGAAATCGCTGCTAACAAGAGAAAATTTGCCAACACAGAAATCAATTGCAAAGTCTTTAGATACATCTGTGGCAACAATAAATAAAATAATAAACCAAGATTTACAACTTAAAAAAGCTAAAAAAAAAACATAATGTTCACAAGCTTTTGCCTAGATACTTGTCTCAACTGAAACATTTTTTGTGTGAAAACCGTTTAGTAGGAGAAAAATGGAAATACATTGTGACATTTGATGAAGCATGGGTTTACCTAAATGACTGCAACAAAAAAGATCTATTTACTAGAAAAAATAAAAAAACGAGGGAAAATAATGTACAAACCGGGTTCTGTCAATGTAAAGGAAGTTTCAATAATGGACTTATGATTGTCACAGGTTTCTCCTACAAGGGAAAATTAAAGATAAAATGAATTTGAACAAATATCGAAACCAACTCAGCATACTATCAAGAGAAGGTTTTACGTCCAATATTTACAGAAGAAATTCCACTTCTTTACCCCAATGACTTTCAAAGTGGGAAACTTCATCAAAACAAAGGTATAAGTCATTACTTTGAAAACTACCTCTGCGTTCTTTCAAAAAAAGGAAGACTAATACCTGTATCACATATATACCTTTTCAACATATTCCTGCAAAGTCCCTGTCGTTTCACCTATGGACTATTGTGCCTTTGGCCTGTTAAAAAGAGCTCTTTTTAAACGTAAACCCACCATGATAGATGGACTCTGGAAGGTAGTGGAAGGAGAATCAAAAATAATACCCCTGAAAATTTTACGAAAAGCTCTTCTATCATGTAAATCACAGAGCAGATGTATAGTCTAGAAAAAAGGCTGTTAGATCAAACATTAAAAAATATAATCTTTACATTTTATACATTAATTAAATGGCCCCGAAATCGTTCTAAAAATGTGTTAATACCCTCTGTATATTAAGAATTCAATGTTTTATTCATAAATATTGTATATGATACGAAAAAACAAAATCTTAGATTTATTTTTTCACATTCGGATTTGCATTTATGTCATATACATTGCTGTTTCCTCCAAAAGTATTGAATAACAATTCAACCTTTCAGATAAGAAATATTTAATTTTTTCTCAATCAAATTTTTAGTGTATGTATAATTTATTTCTCTAGAAATTATTATTTTTTTTGTTGAGAATATTTAAAAAAAAACATAATTTAATTATTTTTTAATTTTATTAGCTTGATTGTCATTCTTTTTAATTATCTCCCTGCTTTGTATATTTATTTATTGGAGTCCCGATATATTAACCATTAATTACTGTATATTTATTTCTAATTTCTAGATATAATAACCAGAATTCAAATTTTGGAAGATCTTTCTCAATTAATATTAGAATTTGAAGAAAAATATCGAGATTTGCATCATATGATTCAACGGTTAGAAGATCGAGTTCACTCTCATGGTTCTTTAGGAGAAGTTTCATGTGATCGAATACTATTAGACAGACTGGAAGTAAGATTTTTATTTATGCCCTGCTGGTTATTATATGTGATATTAATCAAACCATTGATTAATAATATATGACAGCTATTTGGAATAATTTATATGTATTCGAATTTATTAAGTGCACTATGAAAAAACACTAGATATTCAAATTTAAATATATATAGTATTCTATGAGCTTTGTATATAATCATCATATATAAAGTACATAGAAAAATCTTTTAAAATTATTCTTTGCATGTATTTCATTGTTATAGTAATTACTTATGTAATAATTTTCAATCTGTTTGTCATTCAGATTTCATCATTGACTGAAAATGTTTGCAATGTATTAAGAAATAGCTATATATATTTTTAACAAATCAGTTATAATTTTGTTCAAGTTTGACACTTGCATCTCGAATTCAGTTTCTATTAAATTATATAGATTGTTATGTTTTCTTGTTTTCAATTTCATCAAATTTAATTTAAATAAATCATTGTATCTAATATGACTCTACCATGAAAGTTACTTACATTAAGTAATACTGTATAGACATTAAATTGTTTGTATTCTGTGAAGATTGCATTATGTATAATCCATATTCCTTTATATTACCATTAGTTGGTGGGAATCAAACTACAATATCTGCAAATTAAAATATCTTATAAAGCTTTTCCTAATACAAAATTCATATTTTCTTTTCAGTTTGTCATACTTACTTATGTTTCAGGTGGAAAATGTGTTATTACGCTTTATTAAATTTATTTGTAATAGTATCATAAGCTATTAATATTGATTTGTTTCCCCAAGCCATAACAATGATCATCATAACATCACATAACAAAAAGAATCCAGAATGACTACACCAACTGCTATTAGCATTTATGCAGAAACATACTTTTTATATATTTTAGCATATTGTGAAGAGGAAATTAAGTCATTTGTAAAAAGATAAGAATCTGAAAACCATTACAGATATACATTTGGCAAACAATACTTCTATTTTATTACTTATATATTTCAATATAAGTAATAAATCAAATTTATTATTAATGTATTATAAATATAGTTATTAAAATATGGAGTTAAATTAAAAACATGTATCTCACATTTTTCCTTGATTTAAATGTTTAAAGGGATATTTATATTTAGAACATTATCTTAATTTTAATATTTAATTATTCTTATAAGTTTCATCACCATCATGTATGCAGACCTTATTACATATGTATTATGTCTGGTAAAGCAACATTTCTTGCCCAGAAGGTAGTCTGAGTAAAATAAGGTTTCCTATTTCTAATGCCAATTTGAATTAAAAACTTATATCTTCCTTCCAATGTAAGAAGATGAATTTTCCTTTAAATAACATGCATTAAGCTCCAAAAAGTTTTTTTTAATTTTAATATGGTCAATATACAAATATTTTCTTCAAATCTCAAAACTTAATGAGAATACATTGGGAATATTGGAAAATCTTAATTCGAGTCAGCAATTGGCTTAAATGGCTTTATGATTGATGCTTGCATTTATTAATCTTTGTATACATTCTGGTTAATTTAAGCACAGTCACTGTTTTCCACATCTAATGTCTAACTTTCCTGATAGCAAAAATTTATCCTTGAAGCATATCTAACCCCAAATTTTGGTACTCCAAAGCAGACAGCATATTACTTTGACTTTATTGAAAACACAAAAAATAGTCATCTTTTTATATAATCAATATATTCGAGATTTATTGTCCAATTAATAGATCATTGGAGAATAGCATTCAGGACTCACAGGCCTGAATTCTAGATGAGAGTTGTTACAGCATAAACTACTGTGTTTACATTTACCATTTGCATTGTGTTTAGCTTAATTAGATTAAGCATGTTTTTACTGCGCTAAACAACTTGTCTTGGTAGTAATTTCTACATATTCTGAACTAAATTGATTGTTAACTTTTATTTTAATTTCTCTCTATGCTTCATATGTATGAATTATATTATAAAATGTAATAAATATCTTAAAATAATAATATATAAGTAAAGTATATAAAAAACAGTATTTATTCTGCATACATATAATTAAACTTTATAAAATATTTCTACTTATCTTTCTTCTATATTTTAATTTATAATTATCAGTATTCTGTTCATATTTGTTGAACCACATCACTCTTTTAAAAAATATTCTATTTGATTTTTAAACTAAATGACACATGTATTTGAAATTGTAATGTTATTATATAATACTTCTAGGCATTATTGAAAGAAACTATTGAAATAAAGGAAGAAATAAAGAAAGTTAAAAAGTTTTCAAAACTTGTTATTGAGAAAGCTGATTCAAATTCTGATTCTACAGAAATGCAACAAAATTTGGATTCTCTTGAGAAGAAACATCTAGCACTTCAGAAAAAATTAGAAGAAAAATGTGCTTCAATGAGTACTACATACAAAACTGTGTCTTCATTTACAGTAAGTATTTTTTGTTTCATAATTCTAAATTGTTAGAAAACTTATAATTTCAATTTTTAACTGTGAAAAATGTTATTTAATTAAATATCTTCAAAAACTTTAATATAATGTATTGCATTTCAGAATACTTAAATTATTGATTTGAATGCTATAAAATATCTGTATCTTTAAAATATAGATTATTTTTGCTTTTTTAAATTTTGTGAGAACGTCAAAATTATAATTGCAGTGTAACATTGTTTAAAAAAATAAATAAACAAAAGTTATTCTCAAATTGGTGTTTCCTAACATATTGGCATTGTAAACTAGTCTTTTACCTTTTCACACTGTCATACCCATTTTAGAAGTACTGAAATAATTTGCATCATTAAATTTAATTATTGTACAAATATGTGCTCTGTAAAGTTTATTCTTTTTTATTTTTATATTCATTATTTATTTTATTTCAAAAAATATATTACTGAAATGTAGTTATAAGCCATATTTCATTATATAGCTTGAACAACTTGTAGCAGAAATTTAACCACATTAATCTGATTAAAATTGATTATGTAATTTTTTGATAATCTATAATAGGGTTTTGAAATTATAATTAAAGTTATAAATATTATTTGCATGTGCATAAAAAACCATTATTAAAAACAGAAGATCAAAACTTTTTAAGTCTTATAATTTCTCTCTTCATTGAATTCATCATACCATTTATTTTTAAGCCTTCTATTGTTTTTTTTACTTTGTATCAATAAGAAAACATCTGTGGGAATATAATATTTATTTTTAAGCCATCTTATTCAGTTCCTTATCGTATTCAAAGTTGTGTAGAGTTACAAACAAGCAAACATATGATATTACTTGATGAATTTTACAATGCGAATGATTTGTTACTAAGTAAATATTTCAAATTTACTTCTTTCAAATAACATTTTGAAGGATTTTTAAAATCCAATAAAAATTCTTTTTGCAAATTTCTTTTAATCACTAAAATTAAAAATTAATTTACTATTATCAACTTAAAAATTAATCTTTTATTATCAACTTTCATTCTCTTAACTTTTCTATGTTTTATACTATTGAAAGCAATAATCTTTTGTACATTGATTTTAATTTTTGTAAAGAAAATGTGAGATAGTAAAACAAAATTTAATTTCCGTTTGAGATGTATTAAATAAACTTATATTAAAATTGTAAACGTTCAAATAAAAGCATGTGTCTCCATTAATATTGATAAAAAGCAATAAGTTAATTATTCAGTAGCACATTTTTTACATATGTAAAAGTTTTTAGTAATTTAATTAAATAAAGGTGTGAGCATAAAAAAACTTTTTGTACATTTATGTACATGGAAACCAATTACGTGTAAGAAAGTAAATCAAGTGCAAAATTGTTATATTGTTGAAACTCTTATTTTCAATTAAAGGTTACTCTTCAATATTAAGTAATGTAATTTATATATAACAATTTTCAATATTTCAATTAATACATTCATATGTATATTCCAATAATGTTTAAAAATTTCAGGAGAGTGTAAAAGTTTTACTATCAGAAATTAATTCTTTGGAAGAAGCTTTTGATGAATTGCATTCAGTTTCCAGAGATCGACAAATACTAAAAGATCAATTGAAAGAAATAAAGGTATATCGTTATGAATCTAATATGTATACTTGTTTAGCTTCTAATATTTGAAAATGTATTACTTGATTAAAATTTCTTCATTTGCTATAATTTAAAAAATTAAATTCAAAAGCAATTCTCTGAATCAGTTGTTATACAAATGTTTTATCATTATCCTTTTCTTTTTTCAACATATGCCTTTATATATTTACTTTTTTCATTTATGGAATTTATATTCTTTAGTATAAATACATGCTATATGTATATAATAAAAAGTCATTTTAAATATCTAATAAAGACATTCTTTTTCAGGACTTTAAATCAAAAATTTCTAAATTAAAACAAAAATTTGTTTCTTCAAAGCAAACTTGTGACGAATTAATAAAAACAGATGTCTGTGATACGAGAATATATTTAGAGCAGGTATAGTATTATTATGCCTCATTTGAAACTGCTCTTAGTTTTTGTCAAATGTGTACTTTTGCTTTGAGTAAAGTATGCATCAAATTATAGTTTTTTATATGGATCATATTTTTAAATAAAATGTTAATAGAAGTCATGCAAATCATAAATTGCATGACTTCTATTAATTAACATTTCATTATAGCCTATGTGTACTGCATGATACTATGCATCATAAATAATTATATCAGCATAAATCATTAATTTAAAATATGATATTTTGCATATATTATAAAATCAAACAAACCAATTAAGTAGTGAAACCCAAAGCTCTTTTGCTTTTGAACAAGATTTAAAGATCTTGTTATTTATTTAATTTTCTCCATAAATATGACGTTTTCTCAAAATGCTTTGGTTACTACACTATTTTTTTTTTTTTTTGCCAAATAAATATAATAAAGAAGGATATACATATACTTTGTCACTTGTAAATTTATCACATTTCAAATGATTTATTAATGAAGCATTATCAGACATACCAATCATATTAGGTACCTATTTATATTTTATATCTTAATTATTTCTATCATTACAAATGCATATGTTTGTCAGTTCAACTTAAAATTTTCTTATTGAATACTGGTTTGCTATTTCCCTTATTTTTATTCTTTATTTTGTTTATTATTCTTAAAAAATTTATTATAATGAAGGGTATTTAAAAATGAAATTAATGCAAAATAAGCTCGAATTAAGATTTTGTTCTTCAATTTTGAAGCAATAATTTCATGATGTCTGACATTATTTTAAGCTCTGCAAAATAAAATGGTTTTTCAAATAATTTTATGCACATTTATTTATGAATTCTACTTTTTAAAAGATGTGATGCTGATTAAATATATCTGTTATAATTTCTTTAAAAATTATTGCATTAAATTAAGTAAAATGTCAACATTACTAACAAACTACTTATTTTAGAATAAAACTCTACAAGTGTGAATTACGCTGATGAAACTTGTCCTAACTTTTGTTCAGAATTTTAGAATTGCACACAAAGTATAGTTCTGTAATCTTTTCAACTGAATATTTGTATTAATCATACTGTAATAGAAATATAGTGAACACTTTTAAATTAGGGCTATTAGTAATTTTTTCAGGTGTATATATTTGTTTCTCAATTATATTCAAGTTCTTATATATTGTTAATTATTTGCATTTAGGAAAAAATAAATGTATAAAATACAAACTTTTCACTTACTTAATTTTTTGTGTATCTGGGGTGATGAAATGATTTTCATTTGTATCTTAAAATACCTTTTAATTCAAAGGTATTCATTTAAGGGCTTGATAACTTGAAATTAAACTTAACATTTTTTCACTTATATTCCTGTAAGCAGTATGTTATGTAAAAAGGTCATTAAAATGTTCTACATATGAAAAGTCCAACAACTGTTCATATATTAAATATAACATTGAAAAATCGTCAAAGGCAATGTAATGTTCTAATTCCTTTCTTTTTAATATAGTAGTTCTTAAAATAATTTTGAGTTTTGAATTGTTAACCTAAAAATTGTTTTGAGTTTGGAACCGTTAATCAAAAAGTTGTTTTGAGTTTTAAGTGCAAGTACGTAATTATATTTTTTTATTTTCTAGATGAATAGTTTTAGCAAAAAAATTACAAGATTAGAAGAACGAGCTAAAGAAAGAGAAATTTCTGTTGAGACACTAATTACAAGGCTTGAAAATTTTGAATCTGCTTACACAGAAACAATGAGTGAAGTGAATTCATTAATAAAACAGGAAAAAACATTTGGAAATGTTTCTGGTGATGTTGGAACAATTCGATCACAACAAGAAACATTTAAAGTATCATTTGCTTAGTTATTAATTTTATTCCTTTTTTACCTGCTCGATATCTTATTTTATGAATTGTATACATTTGAAATAGGAAATTATGTTTAAAAAATATGACCATATATTATGGAAAAGGAAATCCTTTATTATATTAAATATTAAAAAATATCATTATCCTAACTTATTTTATTATTTTATAGCCATACAGTAAACCAAGAAAAAAGGAAATGAAATAGTTAATTGATTATTTTATAAATTTTAGAAGCAAACTTTTATTTCATATTTTTTTGTGAACATCACATTTTTTATTTGTTACAGAAATACTTGAAAATTTAATATAAATTCATTTTTAACATAAAATAATTCCATAATACTAACATAGTTACTGTGAAGTTTCATTCATATCTAAAGTAATTACATACTTATGCTATTCATAAAATATTCTTTTGAATTATTTAATTGATAAAAATATTAATAAGTATTTCTGTAAGGTGTTCTATATTTAAAATATTTGTACTGCTCTGAATTCTAAATCAACTGTATCAATTAACTCAAAGTAGTCTTTTTATTTTTTTAAATTTTATCATTGGGCATTTTGTTAATTGTTAATAGAACACATAATTCTAAGTTTGGTCAAGTAAGAAACTAGCATAGAATTTAACTTTTAAATGCATAAAGAAAACTCATCATCTGTGATTGATGGAATCGTAATTATTTAACCAATTAAAACTTAATTTTTTTTTCATAATACACAACATTAAGTCTTCTATAAAATAAATAGTTTAAAAATATTTGCATCCCACTTGTAAAGTTTAACTTTAAAATTATTTAGTTGTATCTTTGTGAAGGAAAGAAACCCAATTTTTTTCAATAAAATTTATATAAATTTAAGTTTTATATAATTTACATTAATTAATACAACAGAATTTTTTGCAATAAATGCTATTGTTTCTACTAGCTCAAATATAATCCAATTAAAAATATATGTTGATTGATACTTTTGTTAAAGGCTTTATATTACTAGTTAAACATTCAGCTGCAAAATTAAATAATAGTTATATCTTTCCTCAGCATTTAATGCAGATTCTATCATTTTTACATTTATATATTAATTGTCACTTTAGGTTCATTTGCTAATGTGTATCAGAAGAATATAGTAATTATCAAATTCACTTTTAAGGAATAATACTTAATACACATAGATTCCTAAAATATTAAATGTTTGAGAATTCTTAGAAAATTATACTTCAATCAATTAATTATTTTTCCATTAATACATTATCTTAATTTAAGTTGACGAATCAAAATAAAGTATTTATGCTAGTTAAATGAATATTTTTTATGTGTAATTTATTCATACATAGTAAGAAATATTTTTGTTTCTATATTCTGTTCAATTATTCATGAGGAAACATGCAAAAGTTTTTTCTTTATTAAAATTAATAGTTAATTTTTCTTATAAGAATTTTATATACTTGTAAATTGTATTGATCCAATTTTACTTCTTGTTATTCACTTTTATATTAGTATAAGCTTTTGTGGATGCAAAAGTGAAGCATTTATGAAGGCTATTAATAAATGTGTTCACTGTATTATAATAAAGACTTGAATGTGCTTAACTGTATTCTAATAAAGACATTGTGTGTAAAATGTCTTTTATGTATTGATTTCAATGTCTCTAAATAATTGATCAAATTGTGTTTTCATTTATTAAATGCTTTTGAAATAAGATGTCTTAGAAAAAATTTTTAAAAAGGTTTTCATTTCATTTACTATTTTCATGTAATATTTATTTTAGAAAATGTGTGACACTGTTGTTAAACCCTTAAATAAGAAAGTTGAAGAAGTTAATAAATTAGGTCAAGGACTTATTCAATCTGCTTCTAGTGATGTTAATACCAGTAAAATTGAGGAAAGTTTAGAAAAGATTAATAACACATGGGGTGTTTTGCAAGAATCTGTGAGTAAATTTACCTTTAATTGTTATTAAATTTGTGAAATACTACTTCTATAGTAAAATTATTTTTTATAACTTATCTAAACTATGAAATAACCAGCAACACCACTTATACAAACTATAATCGCCGAAAGTATATAATATTAAAAATTATATTTTGGCTTAAATTTTATATTTATGTTCATTTTATGATTTTTTATTTATATTTTATTATGTTTAATTTAATGATATTTAAAATTATTAAATAAGTTTTAAATAATAAAGTGAAACCACACACAGCTTTTTACACTCACTATTTTGTTAAATTTAGTATTATAATTACCTGATAAGGATCTTAAAGAAACAAGATAAATATACTGCTGGAAAAAAATATGACAGTCATATTTTATAAATTATGCTTTAAAGTCTAGTGTAATCAATGTAATTTTTCTTCGATATTTTACTAAAATAATTTTTTATTTTTATTTTCAATTAATGAGTTTTATTTACCAGTAAGAAAATATTATAAAATAGTACTTAAGGATTTATGGTCTGTGAAAAAAGTAGAAGGACACCTGCAAAAATATTCTCATTTTGGAATTTATACCAGTTTATTATGTTGAAAACATAGTCCTTTTAAACTGTCTTTTCAAAAGATGTATTTTATTCAAAAAATCCTCAATTTTTGTACAGTTAAAAAGTGTAGGGGGAAACCTTTAAGTGAATTTCAAAAAAGCCAAATTGTGGTGTGTTAAAAATGAGGGCAAATGTCTAAGAGAAATTTCAAAGCACCTACACATTAGTTCAAATACTGTTTCTAACTTCTTGAAAAACCTAAAGAGTCAAGGGAAACTAAAATTGGCATACTTAAAAAATAGACTCTACTTAATTAAGGAAAATTCTTTAAAGAAGTAAAAGAAAATGTGTGGAAGCATTGAAAAATCACAAGACCCATCTAGCTTCACACATGTAAGCAGAACTACTACATAAAAAGATCCGATACCTTCATATTCAAGAAAAGAAAGCACCAGCCTAAATTGAACAAAATGCACACTGAGTACCCGCTACAGTGGGTCAAAGGAAATGTCTTGGAATTCCCAGTGGACTTCCATTATTTTTTCCTGATGTAAAAAAATTCAATTTAGCTAACCGAAACAGTTCTCAGTATTATTGGCATTGTCTTTGTACACACAAAAAATACTTATTTTACCTGACAGCTTGAAAAAGACAGTTTAATAGTTTGGATATCAGTTGGCTACATTGGAAAGACCAATTTAGTAATTCGGGATGAAAAATAGAAACATACAGATTACATTCAAATTTTAAATTCAGGATTTCTTCTCTATGGCACCTAGCTAACAGAGAAAATTGTATATTTCAGTAATATGGAACATCAATCTACACATCCAATGGCTTTAAAAATTGGTTTGAAACAAATAACGTTCAGGTTTTGCCATAGCCTGCTAAAAGTACAGACCTCAATATTGTTGAAAATATATAATCAGTAACTGTTCAGTGCATTTACACCAGAGGCAAACAATATGAATCTTTGAGTGAGCTTTGAGAATCTTTGAATTGTGTTTCAGACAATTTTTGTCAAACCAAAATTCAAGACTTATGATTTAATGGTAAATAATCTTTGAAATAGTTAAAGCAAATGACAGAAGAATTCCTTATTAACAGGTCTTTTACTTTCATTATTTAGAACTGTCCTACTTTTTTCACATAGTATGATGTGAATGAAATTAATTTTTAATTATAATAAGCAAATAATTTTTGTATTTCATGTTACAGATATAGTTTTCTGGTCGTAAATAAATTTTTAAATTTGATGTAATGAAATTGATTTGTAAAAATTCAAAGTTCTATTATTTGAGGAAACTCTAATGTCCTACTTTTTTCCAGCAGTGTACATCTTCAACAAAGCAAGATTAAAGAAGGTGTTTTTCATTGATTTCATTGACAGTTTTAAAACTTATTTATTATTTTTGTAGGAATGATTTATAGAATTTAAAAAAAAGAAAGTTTGTTCAATATACTAATGAACTTGTATTTCATATTAATGGGATATATTTCATTGATCATAATAGAATCAGAAGCAAAGTATTGATAATTTGAAATTTAATAATATTTGTGAAATTTCTTTATGTTTTCTGAACTTCATGAAATATCTTAATATTTTTTAATAATATGCTAATGTTACTTTAGCTTAGAAAGCATTATTATTCATTAGAGAAATTATTCATATGTTCAGTCTTTTTTCAAATCAGCAATTTACCATTGATAAAGGATTTTAAAGCATTATTTAAAATGCTGTACTCTTATCAGTAAATGTCACATCTACAATATATGATATAAATTAAAAAGAGTTTCATCTGATTTATAAAAGTAGAAACCAAAGTAGAATATTCCTAAAGAAATTTTAATAATTATAATTGTATTCAATGATAAGTTTTTCTAAATAATATAGATGTCACAATGTAGTAGTCTTTAATAATAATTTTTTGGTTGTTAATCATATAAATATTATATAAACTCTTTGATATGTTTTAAAATTTTGCCTTATAGTAATTGCTGTATAATAATTCTTTGTAACATTCAGAATACATTTTTATATAAAATGGTTTTCTTTCTTTGATTTCACAAAATGTTTTGCATTATAGCTTAGTGTTTCTTAATCACAAAAAGTAAATAAATCTTTATGATTAATTAAATCATAATCCATTTATTAAATTATGTTTATTTGCTTCTATCACAGATTAATGAACGAGAGAAGAAATTAGATATAGCTTTACTTCAGTCTGGAAAATTTCAAGAAGCTTTAAGTGGTGTTCAGAAATGGCTTAAAGACACTGAAGAAATGGTTTCCAATCAAAAATCTCCATCATTTGATTTTAAAGTTGTAAAAGCTCAGGTTCAAGAGCAAAAAGTATTAATAATATTTATAAAATATGTTTTTTTTGTCTTTTTTTCGCATATTTTAATACTTTAATTTAAATTGTGATCATTATCCTCTTGATGATTAATAAGAATAGTATGAGTCACTTACCCTCTGTTGCTTTAAATTTTTTATGACATCTATTTAAAAGTGTGTCAGAAAATTCTGTAGAACAATTTGGATTATTACTTTTTTAGAGTGACAGGTTTTTTGGTTCCTCAAATTCCTGCAAAATAGTCAATATATTGATCAGAGACTATTACTTGATCTGCTTTTTTTCTCATGTGCAAGATCACCTGTCGCTGTTTTGAGAAAAAAGTCAAACTCCACTTAATATTAAGTAAACATTGAACAATACATTAATTGTTATAAACATTTTTTTATGATTCTGAAATGTTTTTCAATGTGATAGTACTTTATTTCAAAATGGTGAGAAGCCTAATTCCTGATTAATGAATATCAGGGTGTTGTGGAAAAGTAATTTGAATTTTATTTTGTAATAATCAAAATTGCTTTTTTCACTCCATAAAATGAAATTATTTTAAATTTCAAACCCCACGATTGAACAGAACCTTACTGAAGGAAAGTAACACATTAGAAAATTTTATTTCTGTCTGTAAAGTCATTTTATTCAAAGTATTAAAGTAATATAAATTAAAGAAATTAGAAAAACAATAATTTTATGGATGTTGCTCCAAATTTAAGCCACCTCATTACATTTTGTTTCCTTTTTGTTGATTTAGTTTTTAATAACATTCATTACATCAGTTTTATTTGATTAATTTATTACATGTCACATTATTATGGATCAAATCAAAATAGCATTTGTGTATTCACAAATATCCTAAAATAGTTTTTGGTAAATGCCGTGTTCTCAAATTTTTCAGTTTAATTCAGATTTAACATGATGTTTTAAATTAAATTGCTGAAAAAGATCTGAATTATTGAAATATTCTACCGCATCTTGACTTTAGTGAAAAAATTTCATAAGAAATTTTGTCAAGTTTTATTAAAATGAAATTTTTAGCTTCAATTTAGCTTGAAATCTGAATTACTGGACTCCATAATTCCTTAAAAGTTTTTAAGGTTACAATTGATGCAATTCTAAATCATAATGCATGAATTCCAATGTTCTTTAGAGATGAATTAAAAGCGTTGTATAGTGGCCAAATGTTTCACATAATATGGAGCTAAAGTGCTTTTGCGAATTTTACTAATCATAAATTATAATTAAAAAATACAACATAAATTTGCCATCCTTAAAGTATACATATTAAAATGAACTTTACAATATGTAATTTGCTTATAAGTTTTATATAAATTGACAACTGCTTATAATTATTTGTTTTTTTAATAACTAATAATTCATTTTGACCTCTATTTTATTGATATCAGTTTTAAAGCAAATTACATCCTTATATGCTTTATTTGATTTGATTTGATATCAGTTTTAAAGCAAATTACATCTTTATATGTTTTATTTGATTTGATTATTAGAGGCTTACTGGTGCAAGGTTCATTAGTGGCAATTCCTGCACTGTACAATGTTCAAAACTAAAAATAGAAATTCTGTGTTAAATGACTAGTCAAATGTATAAGATGAATGTATTAAAAATTCAAGAAAAGCTTACGTAAAAGATTAAAATGGATAAAAATTTTAATTGAATTCAATTAACCACAGTTGCATGTGAAAATGCAAACAAATTTCTAAATAGTATAAGCCCAATTAAGGCTGATAAAATTAAATTTGTAGCATTAGGACAGACAATTAAAATGTGATGTACTTTATATGGTACATTACACATGTCACAAATGGGAACACTCTGAGACAAGAATAAGTGGCTGTGTGTAACTCTAGTAAGTTCAATGTGAAAGCATGTGAGTTTTGCATCAACTCTTCTCATGAAAACAGCTGGGAATGAAGGAATGTGAGGAGATATATTATAAAATTTGTTTTATATATTTAGCTGCAAATCCCTAGTTTTCTGCCAGTTGGTGGAAATAAATTCTTTGACAATTTGTTTAATTTAAAGAAATGTTATGCTTTATGAAAAAAGTCAATGACATTTTTAACAGCATTATCTGCAAGTTCATTCCCAGCAATGCCAACATGACTTGAAACCCCACAAAGCAAGATGTCAAATTCTTTATTTCTTAATATCTTTAAAATATCTATTATTTCCATAATGTTTTTGTCATTAATGGATTACATTTGTCATTAAAATGGTATAATTGCATGACCACACTCATGCTATCTGTATAGATACAGTATTTTCGATGAGAGCTTGATTGCATTAGTTCTAAAGAGTAAAATAGCAACAGCTTCAACTATGTAAGAAGAATAAGATGCATGAAGTTTATAGCTGTAAACTGTATTTCTGACAACAATACCACAACTAACATGATTTTGAGCCATCAGTATATACAGGGATGTGGGAGGAATAATGAGAATGAATGCGTGAAAACATCTGTTGCAAAATAAGGGCAGATGTGGCTAATTTACTGTATCCAGGGAGGGATTTATTATATTGTCAATAGAGATGTTCCAAGGAGGAAATTTTAGAGCATCTGTAATTTGGATTTGTAAATCAAAGAACTGAAGTGAAAACAGGAATGAGTTTGTACGCTCATGAAATGGTAGTATGTTATGTTGCTGTGCATTATATAACATTTTAGAATGGAGCAAACAATCATTGCTTTCAAAGGGTGTTGTGATGCAGATAACATTTTAAAATAGTATAGAGATGATTGCTTATGTCTCAGATCAAGAGGTAAATTTTTTAGTTTGTCTAACAAAAGTTGTTAACAGAATAAATACGCTTAGTTAATTATTAAAAAAGAATTTTTTGGAGAATATATTAAATGCAATAATTAATATATATATTTTAAATTACTGTTTCAAAATTTTCATTTAGATAATTCTTGACAAAACTCAACGTTTTCAACATTATTATTTTCTCTTCTCAATTTTGTGGGTAAATTCGTTAGATTGATATCATAAGATATATTTTGATGACAAAAGTGAACTTTAGGAGTTAAAAAGGAGAATTAATTTCTATTAATGAATGCATTCTAAATCCTAACATATTTAATTTTCTTTTAATTCTTCCAAACAGGCATTTTTTGTTTGTCAATGTTTCAGTTATTGATACATTTATATAGAGAACGTCTTATATCTCTCGTGTAAACAAATTAAAATCATTTAATGTTTTTGATAAATTTTGTTTCCATATCCAAATATGAATGTGTTGTTGTTTCTCCAAATTTGTGCGGTATTTATTGACCTATCTATTAAATCTATTGTTGATCTATCAGTTATCAAATGTTTCATTCTATAGAAAATATTTACGCAAATTTTAAATAAAATTTTCCCTATAATTAAAATTAGTAACAGCAAAATATGTGCTCAAAATAATTTAAATTTGAAACAAATATTTTAAATTTGAACTTGCATATCAACATTGATACACCTTTTCAATTTGTCATTACAAATCTAAATTTTGTCTTCCAGTTTTTGAAAAAAATGTTATTGGATCGTCAAAACAGTGTTATTTCATTAAATGCTTTGGGATCAGAGCTTGTTAAAACAACAAAAACTACAGAAGTTGAACAGGCAGAAACCCTGATGAAAAATATAACAGCTCGTTTTGAAGAATTAATATCAACCGCCGAGGAAAGAATGCACTCTCTTGAAGAAACCATTCCTGTAGCTCAAGAATTTCAAACTATTTCTTCATCACTCACAGAGTGGTTGGAAATTACTGAAAAGAAACTATCTACAATGTCATCAATCCCAGTTGCAGAAAGAAAAATTCAATCTATGATGAAAGACCATCAAGTATTTATTTATATATTTATTTTAAAGCTTTATTAAGTATTCCTTTTGTTAGTTTTTTCATTTTTTAATACTGTTTTTCCCATTGATCTGCTTTTTCCATACTTCCTACACTAGTTATCCTTTTTTATATTTCTGTTAAATGTGTTTTAAGTTCCTACTATAAGGGAAAATCAGTGAAGAAGGCACAGTTCTTTCAACACTCTTTTCTACTTTTGAATTCATAAATTTTGCAATATTACCTAGGTTTTATTATTTATTTTTGATTACCAAATAGCATGCATTTTTTTATTAGCAAATAGATTAGAATCAGAAGTGAAATTCATTCTTTGGGACAAATTCAATAGTTTTTTAAAAAATACTGGGATGCATAAACAATAAATATCTCAGGTAACTCAATCTACTTAGATTAATTAAAACATAGTTAATAATTGGTAAAAAAAACTTGCATTTAATTATTATTTCATTAAAATTAAACTTCATATTATCACTAAAATATTATTGCTGAATTTCAACATTTTCTGGTTTATAGATGAAGAAATGGTATTTTTAATATAGAAGAACAAAATATTTTTTATTAATTTAAAATTTTTCAAGATCAAATATTTTTAGCAAAACATGAATTTTCAAAGAATTTTTGTTTCTATTCAATTATTTTGAGCTTTTTTCAGACCAGAATTTTGAAATTCTTTGCAATAGGTATTTAAAACAATGACTACATTGACCTCGATTTTTTAATCCATATTATACCATAAATATTGTCATAACATGTTCAAACTTATATTTTATAGACTATGAAAACATGGCTTAATTATACTGAAACCCAGTACCCTTTTTAGTACAAGTTATTACTGCAAAAAGTAAAAGAAATTGATATATTTATTGCAGTGTAATATACTAAAAATTGTTTACTTTTCCATTCATAAGTTTATATGATTTTGTATGAGTATGTAATTTTTTATATATAGTTGGATTACAAAAATATATTGTAAAAAGTTGCCAGCATCTTCACTTAACCATTATTGAATGTTTTTCATGGCTATATTATATAACTATCATATTTTTTCAGTAATGCCTATTCCTAGCTTATAAAAGTTGTATCTATCCCTTTGTTTTAGACTTGTAATATGATAAGATAAAACTTTGTTTTAGACTGATTGACTAACAGCTACATCTGTTGTTTTTGGAATATTTGAAGTCTCAGCTACTAAAATTTCATTGTAGTGATTTGTAATGCATCTGAGAACTGAACCAACCAGTTCTTTAACATTTTTATATTATTTTACAGTTTCTTTTTAACAACTGTCGCCCTTACACAATCCCCACGTTGTATAATTTCAGAAATTCTTTTGCTTATGATCTGTAAGTCAGGGTTTACTTTTACTCTAATTTCCAGAAATCCCTCTTTTCAGTGATGGCTACTTGCCTTTAAAATGGTTAAAATGTATGCTTTATAATATGTGTATATGACTTTGCTCCTTACACAATTTTGCAATATATGAATATTAAAATTCAAATTTGAACACATCAATTTTATTCTACCTTGTACCAAATAATATTTTTCATTAGGTTCTGAAAAAGGACACTCATTTGGTGTCATAACATACACTTGGTGTAATTCATTTATAAATAAGCTATTTTTTTAAAGTGCTCTCATATGTTTATTTTTATTTTAGGTTTTGGCTCGTGATATTGAAAATCATAAAAAATCTCTAGAACACATAAATTATATATCTGAAAAACTCAAAAAGATGATCAGTCCAGCAGAATCTGAGTTGTTAACACAAAAAGTCAAATCAGTAAATGAAAAGTTTGCTACAGTTGAAAACATAAATAAAAATGTTGCATCAGATCTCAACAAAGCCCAAAAGGGTGTTACCAGTTTTTTTATTAGCTATACTAAAATAATTACTCATGTTGAAGAAATGACTACACAGTTAGCAAGTTTTCAACATTTAAGTATAGACTCAGAAAAACTTCATTGTCAACTTGAGAAACTAAAGGTAATTAAAATTTGTATCTTATCTGTTTAGCTATCTTAAATCAGTTGTAAGTTTACTTTATTAAAAATATTTTACAATATTGATTTTGGTCTGAATAAAATATTTTAAACTAATTTTCTATATTATGTTTATAGTTTACATTCAATATGCTTATTAATCATTAATTAATCTATATAATTATATTAATCTTGATAGTTATTTTAATCAAATCTTTATGTATTGTATATTAGTCCAATATCCGAATTTGTACCAGCATGATTCACAAATAAACATTTGATAATATTCTACAATATTTCATTGTAAATTAATTGGTATCTTGTATTGTGCTGTAATTATTATAAGGCATTTTAAGTGCTTGACAACTTTCCCATTAAATCAATATTCACTTTCTGTATAAAGTATTATATTTTTTATTTCTGTATAAATAGCTTTAGAAATTAATTTTTAAACAGCATTTTGTTATAAAGCACTGAGATAGTAAAACAACATGTTGAAGAAGGCATAAATGAAAATTTTAGCACAAAATAAAATTTATAAAAGTGGCATTTTTTTGTGGCAAATATTATTTTGACTTTGGTCATATGGCAAATATTGTTTTATATAAAATACTTCACAAGTGAAAAACACAAAACTGAATATTAATCAAGAAATTGTGGTCAAAATATGCAGTACTTGACTTTATTAGACAGTCCATTATGCCATTCTTTATTTGATTATTATGACAACTCTACTACAATGATCACACAA
Organism: Latrodectus elegans; assembly: GCA_030067965.1. Classification (NCBI taxonomy): domain Eukaryota; kingdom Metazoa; phylum Arthropoda; class Arachnida; order Araneae; family Theridiidae; genus Latrodectus; species Latrodectus elegans. Next base: position 1,904,669 of record CM057817.1, on the reverse strand, counting down.
AAGGTTAGTTTTCACTGAATCAGGTGATATTAATTTATTTATTGCTTCAAGTAATCTCAAAAATCCTATAAGATATTGGCAATCGATCAATTGCTCAAGGTTAGTGAAGGCCTTTATAGAACATATCTCACTTGCATCTGGGGAATGAGTTCAAAATTATTATGTGTGCTATAATTAATGGCTATTATGTGTGTAAAATAGCTATAGTTGTAATGCAGATATTTACCTAATTTCATGTGTATACTGATTGCTGTAAATTTATTCTTTTCAGTGATGCTCTCATAACTCTCATAAAACTAAACTTCTTGCATAATTTTCTAAAAAATATAAAAATAGAATGCATGTTTTATTGGAATTAGCTCTCTAATATCAATGATTTATTGCTGAAATTGTTTTCATACTTTTTAAAGAAAACCTCTTTTTTACTTCTGCAAAGTTAAACTGCAAGAATATTGAATTGGTAATAAAAGTTTCTCAAATTAGTTCGTGAATAAAAGTTAAAATTACATCTCCTTTATTAATTTAAAATCTGATTAATAATATTTTTATTATAAAACAATATACTAAACATTTTCAATTAAACATTATTTATATGAAGAAACAACATAATGTTTCATGAAAAATATTTATACTTTTTATTACACTAAAGTTCTTAGTTAACTTTTAATATGTTTAACAATGAATCCAGTATATCTATCCTTGAAACCACAAATACTTTTAACAAATAAATTTGCTTCTGATCATTGTCCTTTATTTTTAGCATTTGAATAATAAATTAGATGAAGAAAAAACTGAGATCTCTAAAGTTGTAAAGTCAGGTGAAGAAATAATGAAAATGGCTTCAGGTAAACTACCTTAATTTTGCACCGTTTATAATAATTTCCCTTTAAAATTATTATTTTACATATTCATGTTGCTGGAATATAAATGTCATTTAATTACTAATTGAATTTGAAAAAAAACAGAATGGATTACCAGTGATATGACCTTAGCAAATGTTTCCTACTGAAATTGAATATGAAAATTAAATGTAATTTCATTTATGAATTGCATTTCTTTACATAAAAACACTTATATGTGTACTTACATATATAAACTACTCAGAAAATATCTGCTTTATTGAGCACAGTACTTGTGATTGTTAAAAAACAATTTGATTAGCTATATTCCACAAGCTATAATTTGGCTTTACCTAAGATATCATTAGTAAATCATTGAAACTTGGTGAGTAATTACTTGGTTACTTTAATCGAAATCTACCCATCACATTCCTATGGAAGTTCACAAACTTTTATCTTCATTGGTAAATGTGTTAGCATTCCTTAACATATTTTTTGTTGATTATTTCTATCTGGTTTATATGAGAAAGCAGCAGAAGTAAAAACATTTATTGACAAAGGCGGTGACTCCAGACAAGAACAAGATAGATATGCTGCTTTTTTTTAAATGGGGAGCCATTACAGGCATAAACTTCTTTCCCAGTTTTACAGCCAAGGCTTATTCAGGATTCAAACCCGAGCTCACTCGTTGAGAGCCTTGGGTCATAACCACAATTCTGGCTGAGCTGCTTCCTCAACATATACTCATGTGTTTACAGGATTAGCTTCATTTCTTAGCAACATCTGTGAACTATTTCTCATTAAAACTCATTTAGAATGTCTCCTTCAACACCCAACAATCTTACATAGTATAATACTTGATAAATGCAGTATTATAATACTTATGATGTGCAGTATCAGCTATTGTGATTTTTTATATAAATAAATTGCTTTCTTTTTTTCAATAAACACTGGGTGATGTGATTTAGCAAATTTACATAGATGATATATCAACATATATAATGATTCACATTATTTATTTATCGACTTTTAAAATTTATAAGGTTTTTAAAATTTATTTTTCACTTGCCCCTTTTTCCTTGTGTTGCAATTGCTTCAATAAAATATGGATTAGCATGTTATATACTTTATTTATCTTTTTAAGTACCTTTCTTAATCTCTATTTCAATTGCTTATGATTAAATATTTCTTTAAAAAAAAACATCAAATAAATAAAAATCAAGTAAGAAATAATATATATATATATATATATATATATCTATATATATATATATATATATATATATATATATATATATAAAGATCAAATAAATTTAAAATAGATAACAATTATTTTTTATAGTTTTAGTCTTTTCCAAATATATAATGAGTAGCTTTTAACTATTTCAGTTAATAATATAGTTAAATTTGAAACTATTTAAAAATGAAATCATTTGTTTAATTAAATTATTTTGAAAGTATTTTATACTTGTTTTCTAATTTGTTGAAGTACTTTGATTTTAGGTGAGGATTCACTTCAGATGAAGGAAAAACTTGATGCCTTAAATATGAAACTCTCTGGATTTTCCAATAAACTTAATGAAAGATTAAAAGCAGCTGAAGAATCCTTACCCTTAGTAGAATTATTTTATTCGTCATTCAATAAAATTACATCATGGCTTGATTCACTAGAAAGAGCTTTAAAATCCTTGGATAATAGTTCTCTTGATGCGCAAAGCGAGAAAATTAAGGTTAGCAACTTTTATTAATCAGTATTTAATTCATATTTCTCATTGAAAGGATAAAAGTATTTTATTCAGTTTATTTTTTTATAAAATAACATTTCAATGAAATGTATATTTATGTATGAATTTAACTTGTGAATAAAGTTAAAAAGAATGTATATGAAATAAATAAAAAGTGAGGTAAATTTCAACATAGTAATTTTTTTAATAAACTGTTTTTAGTAAATAAATTTCCTGCACTTTTAGTAAATTATATTCTTACAACTCTGCTAGACATTTAATTAATTAAAAATGATATTTTGACTATGAAAACTGGCTGTTATATTTTAATCAATTTTACTTGAATAAAAATAAATGGAACAAAAATGCTTTAATGCATTATTTTAATTTTCATACAAGTATTTTGTTCCTATTTCATAATTTATTTAGCTGAAATAAACAAAACTTCCCATCAGGAGTGCTTTTAATTTTTGATATAAAATTATTTTCTATTTTCATCTTAAATGAATGGCACTTTAAAATTAGATAAATAAAATTATATTTTTGAATATTTGATACTATTGTTGTTGTGCAATCTTTGTAAAAAAATCTTTATTTGCTTTTGCATTGTTTAAAAATAAAAGTAAGAATAAAAACATATCGATGCAGAAATAATAACATTAGCTTAAAAATTCTAAAATTGTATTTTTAACATTTACTTTATTTCAAATAGATTTAAATGATAAAGTACAAACAATTATTCATGATGATATTAATGGTAGGTCACAAAATAAACTGTTCTTTTCAACTGAAAATGATATAAAAAGATTTCAGATTAAATTTAAAATATGATATCACAATAAAAGATCGAATTGAATAGCTTGAATGCATTTTTATAAAAAATTTAATGTCTGTAATATTTATTATTTCAAAAACTAGAATCATTTTGGTGATAGATTTACTGGAAACAATAAGATTTAAGTATTCTATATATTGTGTAAGATAAATGAAAATTTAATGGTTTACTATTCATTCTCAAATATTTAAAAACTTACTTTAGTGAGAAACGAAATGCAAAAATTCATACTTTTTACAAAATATATGTATATCCTATTTTTATACTTTTATGTCTATTTTTACAATTATAGAAAAATAAATCAAATCTATATGTAATTTGATGCATTAGGAATAACTCTTTAAAGCAATTTTATAATAAAATTCTAGTACTGAAACATATCTAAAATACACAAGTAAATACGCCATCTATGATTTTAATTTATTTTTTAAATTTATAATTTTAAGGTAGTATATTTTAAAAATTTAATGCACATTATATATCTTTACAGATAAAAATTATATCGGTATCTTACTTGAAACTAAATGGTATTTTTTACATTTTTCGGTCTTATTTAAAGAAATAGTATTTTTTCCCCAATAGGATTCAGAGTCAAAATCCATTAATCGTCTTTTTAGTAACATATTATAGCTCTAAATTATAATTTATGTATTATCAAACATTCCAAAGGGAAAGTATGTTGTTTCAGAATTAATATAAAGAATGCATCATAACACTTTGTTTTTATGTTAGTTAATTTATTATGAGTACTATAGAAAAAATATTTATAAATTCTTCAATTTGTCCTTGTTAGCATTTGTTTTTGCATGAATTTGAAAATTTCAGGAATAACAACTACAGTGTAAATACTAACTGATGTGACCAAAATTATTGTATTGAAATAACAAAAATTTCTTACTATGTTTATAACTAGCTTCTGAAATGTTTTAACGTGTTGTCATTCGAAATACCTAAAAGTTTCTGTAAATTTGTAGATTTTTCTTATTGTTTTTTTACACTTCGACAAGCCATTTAGACTGATAAAAATGGAAACTTTATTACTTAGAATTTTGTAGAAAAGACTGAAATATCATTATAAATATATTCTTATTTTCATTGGTATTTGAAGTATACCAAAATTTTAAAAGTATCCAAAAAAGAATTTATTACTTTTGTAAAATATTTTAAGCAAATTGAATGTAAAGGATATTGAGCTTCACAGGGGCCTAATGATAGCACTGTTTTTCATGGAATGCTAATTCCTGCATTTGATCTCGTACACTCTTGGGCACTCAGAGATCTGTAGATGTTGCATGACAAATTTCTGCATGTACATCTGTTTAAAGTTTTCTAAGTTTTCTCTTATGACATTATATTACACCCCACTATCCATTAAAAGACATCATCACACTTTCTATTATTATGTGGCAAATGTTCAAATGAAACAAAAACCATATCCAGTTATGTTAAACAATCTCTTAATGTTATTTTATCCAATTTGTGGTTTCAAAATAGTTTGATCTGTAAATCTAATCTGGATGAATATAAAATCTTTTTATATGAAAAGCTCTTATTAATATTGTAACCCTTGCCAAATGTAAAAGCATCCTCCAAAAGTTAAATGTTTTACAGAAAGGATATTATACTGCTATCTTTCATCTTGCATAAAATTGATTGTTTTTAATGTGTTAACACTGCATGGTAAAATCATACTTTAATATGAATAATATTATGTCAATATACTCTAAAGACTAAGATTTAAAAATAAATTATTCCATGATTTCAACTTATTGATTTTTCTTCTGTGACATTTATATATAAATGGAATGAAAATTCATATAATATTGGAAATTTGTATCACTTATGCTCATTTTCTGTTTTTTTTAGTTTAAGAATTAAATATTGCAAAATAGCCAACTAATTCATATATAAAAATTTCTTGTAATATCGTTTTCTTTGCTTTATGTCATAGTGTCTTAATGGATGCAAGCATATAAATATAATTTTAAATTTGCTGCAGATTGAATTTTAGTTATGATAATATAAGTTAAAAAAATTTTATTAAATAAATTTAAACTATAAATTTTAATGTCATCATAAAGTTGCTGCCAAAATCTCACTATTTTACACAAAAAGATTACATTTGTATTGAATTATATTGAATATGTTTTTAATCTACTATTTATTCTGTTTTAAAATTAATTATTAGTTTTGCTTACTCTTAAAAATGCTTGATTTCTTTTAAGAAACTGGAGGAAAGTATACCAGAATACCGTACAGTGTTAGATAATATCAATAACACCTCTGCTCGATTGCATCAATTATCTCCAGGTGAAGGAGCTAACGTTATTGAAAATCAGGTAAATCGTGCTAATCACAGGTTTGAAAAGATGTGTGAGCAAATTCAGCGAAAAGCAGAAAGGGTTCAACTTATGATGCAGCGAAAATATGATGTACGTATTAAAAAATTATAGTAAGTTAATAAAAATCAATTAACTTACTTTATCACTGAAAAAACATTTTTTAATCACTCTGAAATATTTTTCCCTTAGGTCATTGGTGATATTGAAGAAATTTTTGATTGGTTTCATGAAACAGAAAAAAAATTAAATACTGAGGCTGAAGGTCTTACTTCTGAGCCAAATAGTTTGACTACTTTGCTAAAAGAGCAAAAGGTTTGCATTGATTTCTTATGAAGAGTAGTAAATTAAGATTTTAACATCTATTAAAATTAGCAATAAATCAATAAATATTTGTCTATTCTTGTAGTTCTCAAAAATATTTATTTGAAGGTTTCTTATAAAAAATAATAATTATATTATTCTCTCTGCTAAATCTTATCTGTGAAATTCAATTGAGTGCTTAACTGAATAGAATTTTATAAAATCTTATTCATCAGCAATTTTTAGTGTTAAGATATGGTATAATGTATTTAATTTTACTCTAAGTGTGTGATTTTTAGTTTACATATGAAAAAATTTGCCTATTTATGCAATATATAGTTAATGAATATGTTTAGTAGTTACACACATATAATTTTATTTTATATATTTATCTATAAACATAAACATTTCTATATGACTGTGTAAATATTTCCAGGCTTTATGTGAAGAATTAAATGTACAAAAAAGTAGAGTAAGAGATATAACAGCAGCTGCTAAGAAACTTATGAGAGAATCTTCTTCTGAGGATTTATCATTCATAAATGAAAAAATTGAATCATTGAAAAATCAATCAAATACTGTTTTTCATCTATGTCAAGAAAGATTGAGTGCTTTAGAACAAGCACTTCCTCTTGCTCAACACTTTTTTGAGGCTCATTCTGACTTGGGACAGTGGCTGGATGAAGTAGAAGGGGAGGCGGAACTTTTAGAAGCACCTGCCCTTAATTCAGTGCAAATTAAAAAGCAACATGAAAAAAACAAGGTATATTTCATCATCTCTGAATTTTAATGTCCCTAATATAAAATTGTCTTAAGATATGATTTTTTAGAAATAATTAACCAGTGCTTTTAAAGCATCTATAGCTCTGAAACAATGTATGGATTATCTTTCACACTTTTGTAAATAAACATACTTTTCTTTTCCTCTATGAGGAAAAGAGTATCATTTAAAAATTCATCAGAATGATTCCCTAAAATTATGGCATTTTTTACTTTTAATATAAATTGATTTATTACTGTATCAAATTAATAGTATATTTGTTACTCTAAATTGTAAAACTTTGAAAATCAAGAAATTTTATTAATATTCAACATTATACCATATTTTTTCAACCACACCTGACTATAGTATCATATTTTATTTTGCATCATTAAAATTGAATAGCTCTACATTTCTTGCAAATTCAAAAATCACGATATATTTTATTAAATTGGCATGTGCGTTTTGTCTTGGTGTTAAACCATTGAAATCAGAAATGATATAATATTTCTTGCTAACTTCATTTCTTAGATTTAAATATATTGAAATCCAACTCTCCATTATTAAAATCTAAGGATGTATAAAATGAACATTTTTTGATTTTCTACTTTTTCTTGATTTCCTTTTTTGTGCTAAAGGCATTTGTAATTTTATTATATTAAAGAAAAAGAAATGCAATTTTGATTTTGAATTTTTTATAAACAAATGTAGAAGTGTTCTTTTCTTTCTGTAAATTGGGATTGCTTGATTTCAGTTGTTATTATCGATTTTTACATAATAAATTTTCTCACTGAATATTCCAGATACACAGAAATATATTAAATTTTCAATTATTGTGGGATACACTGTTCATTAATCATTTAAATTTTTATGACGCTGAGTATCAGTTCTGTTAGTATGCATTTGTGAAATCCTATAAAATGATGAATTTTACAAATTATGTAGAAAAATAAAAACATGTTTCTTGGAATCTGGGTCTTTATTAAAATTGAAAAATCTTATTGGCTTATAAAAATATTAGTAGCTTTTGTTAATTGCTGTGTTATATACAAATGTTATTTTGCTGAAAATATTAATTCCTTTTAATCTTTACTTTTTATATATTATTCAAAGGACATTGCTCAATCTGTTCAAGATCATAAACCATTAGTTGAGAAGCTTAATAAAACTGCTACTGCTCTAACTAAATTATGCAGAGAAGAAGAATGTGATAAATTAGAAGTCATTCGAGAATCTGATAATAGTAGATACAATGCCCTGCGAAAAATTCTTAGGGAACATCAAGTTGCTTTAGAAGAAGCTTTGCAAGCTACATCTCAGGTTTGTTTTATTATTTTTTCTTTTGTGGAAAATAGTTTAAATGGAAAAAATTATATGATGCTTTTTTTTAATTTCTTGTAATATTTTTACTATTTGTTTTCAAAGAAAAATAATTTCATGATTTTTTTTCATTTCAATAAATTAAAAGAAATAGCTAAATTAAACAAATTACAAACTATTTTATGTATTGAGTTTGTAATTTTAATGCATCTTCTCTATTCTATGTATTACATTCAAAGATTTATTCCACAGACACTTTAACTATCTTTTTTGTATTACTTTTAATAGGGATAAACAATACAATTTTGATCTATCATTTATTCATATATACAGTTTATGAGTGGTTAACGAACATGATCTGCTACAAGACTATATTGTCTGTTAACCAATCATCGATTTACCATAGTTTTTAAGGAAATCGATTAATTCGGTCTGGAGACCCTAAAAATAAAATTGAAAAAAGGATATATAATTTCTTATTAAGTTTATAAAAAGAGATAGCACATACATATACTCTTACATATTAATCAGTCTTTTTCCTTTTATGTTTAAACGCAGTTAAAAAACATGTCCAATATCGATTGTTTTTCTCTATTTTTCAAAATTTTCCGGAAGTTATTAATAGCATTGTCATTGTAAAGTGATTTCTAATATTGTTGCTGTCATCTGGAATTCTTTACTCAAGACTTCTTATGAGAGAGTAAATAAACAAGGGGGTAAATAAACAAAATGAAAACTGAAACTGTTGTTCTGCTTTGACTGTAAATATTCTATTGAATGAACTTTGATGTTCAATAGGCTAGCAACATAATTCAATAGAGATGAAAGACAATTTTCGGTCCTTAGGGTTTGGCAACCCTACAATTTATGCTCTGCAATACAAAAAATAGTTAGAATTTGTTTTAGTTCATTATCCGAACACAAAAATTGTTTGTGAAAGTATTCAGTGTCTGATTTGTTTGCAGTCCAAACTGTTCATTAATTAATCACCTACTTTACCTTGTTTGATAATGAGATATATAAGATTTTTAAAAACTGATAATGAATAATATAAGGGTATAAAAATATTGCAAAATGGCAATTGATTAATATGATCTGGAACAACTTCGAATATTCAATTTTTTTAAGAAGAAAAAAAGATATCTTATATAGCTGCACAGAAATCTTGCATTCATTTTCTTTCACAGCTTATGAAAATAACAAAAGGTAGTATTCTTGAGTACTTAATTCCACACATAATGCTGTTGACCCATTCGGTAATACTTATGTTGAGGGATTCTTCACATTAAGATTTTCATGACGCTTAGTATGTTAGCCATAGACAATATAAGAATGGGAATTAGTTGATTGTGATGTGCTGCAGTACCATCAAACAAAGTAATATAATGCTTTGTAAATTATTTATATTGAACTAATTGCTGCTGTTCTGTTTAGTTTTCCTGGAAATCTGTAAACTGTGCATTTTTGTGCTGTATTTGATTATCATCTATTTTATTTGGTTCAACAATCAATACTTATCGATGTTCTCTATGTTCGTGTATTTTAACTTTTATATAATAATTTTCGTTTTTTACTGAATATTTTTCCTCAGTTTTCAGATAAACTGGAAGGAATTCTTAGCGCATTAACATCTACAGCTGATCAATTAAATAATGCTGAACCCATATCAGCTCATCCTGATAGAATCCAGGAGCAAATTAATGACAACAAAGCTGTTCTCCAAGATCTTGATAAGCGGACATTGACACTTGAAGCAGTAAAGAAAGCAGCTGATGATGTAATTGTAAAAGCTAGTAAAATTGATGAGCCAGCTGTTAAAGGTATATTTCTTATAATTGTTTTTGTAATCTCTAAAAACCTTCAATATTACCATTCATATAAGTTTGTTTTTGTATATTGTAAGTATGTTTTAATAAATTTGATATATTCAAAAAATAAAAAAATGGGTAAATGTTTTATGCATTTATTCATTTTATAATTAGTTTCCCTATTTTGGATTTCTTAATTCAAATGTCATTGTCACATCCTTTGACAATGAATATACTTGAAAACTACAAAGAAAGTAATAAAACGATATCCGTACTTAAAAAGCATTATAAATGTATTATAAATAAAATTTTGCACTGAAATTGTATTTCACATTATAGCATGTTTATAAAAATAAATTGAAAGTTGGAAAGGTAGTGTATTTAAAAGAGTTACCCATTTATTGAAATTTGTCTTATTTGCTTTAGTAGTGATCATTATACAATTTGTTGCACTTTTTTCCGCTCCAGTAAATAAATAATGGATATGATTCTAATAGTGATTTCGGTCCAATTAATCCTCAGGATTGAATATCAATAAATTAATTTACTTTTGATATTCTGATACAAAACTTTTAAATTAAAAGTTTTCTCATTAAATATATCATTGGACCTATATTTTAAAAATTTTATAAAGACAATAATTTTTCTTTTGTAAATTTATATAAAATGCACTGTATATGTTTGAAATATGAAATTTTTTTAACTATATTCTTTCTGTAAAATATATTACCTATTTATCTTAGTGTTATATATTAAATACATATATCATGTATTTATAATGTGCAAAAAGTTATTCTTAAAACAAGTTCCATTTTTATCTGCAGTAGATTTCAACAATATTGAATTTTTAAAACTGTACCCTTTTGTAGTGGTAATTTAAAGAATGGTATTTGGCATGATTAGCTTCTTTTCATTTTTTTTTTTTTTTATAATTTGTATTAATGTTTATTTTTGTTTCACATAATTTATTTGCAGATATAAAAATGAAATTAGACAGATTGAATGATCTATGGGTAACTATCCAAACTGCTGCCCATAAGCGCGGGAAGTCCCTTGAAGAGGCTTTAGTAGCTGCTGAAAAATTTTGGGATGAATTAACTGCTGTAATGAAAGCGTTAAAGGAATTGCAGTATAATTTAGATTCTCAGGAACCACCAGCTGTAGAACCGGCTGCTGTACACCAACAGCGAGAAGTTTTACAAGTAAGCATTTTATATATTTGCAATTTTTTTTTATTTTAGATTTTATTGTCTATTTTTATTCTAATAGATTATATATTCATTAAAATAAGAATAAAGTATTTCTGTCAAAGAAATGTAGAATATTCAAATTTGGAATATGTTAAATTTTTAAAGACTATACAAAAATGTTTGTATTCTATGTTAAAATTTATTTTAATACAATCTTTGTTCAGTATTTAAAATTTCAACTGAGTGCTACCCAGTAAGTCATGTTCAGAAATTTAAATAATGTTATCAGAAAACATGACATTGTATAAATTAAATTAATCTAAATATTTTATATAGAAATATATTTCCACACACACACACAAAATTTTATTTTTGTGATTGAATTTTAATTATAAATTAATTTATATAAGCATGATTGTTTAACTCATATACTCAAAAAATGTGAAAACATTTTCTGTGATTGCTGTTGTTCTTTTATTAACTCTAAGTTTTGCTATTTTTATGCATAAGAAAGATAAAAGTTTAAAGAATCACGTCTTTTTAATTTAAATTTTAGGAATAACAATTATTAATCCTTTTATAATTTAAAATAATTTAATAATTGGAAAAATTAGTTTTAAATAATAACAGTTATTAATAGTTAAAACTACTTTTTTAAATTGCGTAATACTATTTGAATGTATTTACTATGTGAATAATGTGTAATAATTTAAGAGTTGTCTTTAATATTTTGTTATTGTGTGAAGGGATATAATATTGGTCAGTGTATTACTAAGTATATTATAAATGCTTTTAATCTAATATTCATTTTCATAAAATTATGTGTTCTTTAAATTTAAAGTTTTTTTCTTTTTTCAAAATGGAATTTTTTTTTTGTACTTATGTTGATACATTAAATATTATTAACATGTATATTATATTGTGATTCTCCTTTTCTTTGTCACTCATAGTTGCTTATTATATTTCTTAATAATTAAATTTGTGATCCTGTTTTCTGTATATCTTAGTAGTAAATTTGCCAACTATTTGATCTTAACATTTGTTCTTTGTCTTTTTTCTAGGAAATAAAAGAAGAAATAACACAAACGAAACCAGAAGTTGATCACTGTCGCCAAGCTGGGCAAAATCTAATGCAGTTATGTGGAGAGCCTGATAAACCTGAAATTAAAAAGCATATTGAAGATCTAGATTCAGCATGGGAAAATGTCACAACACTTTTTGCCAAAAGAGAAGAAAATCTAATTGATGCTATGGAGAAAGCCATGAATTATCATGATACACTTCAGGTAAGTTAAATGTATTAATTAAAAATATAAACAAGATTGATTTTAACTTCAACTTCCTTTCAATTTTGAAATTTTTAAAAAAATATTACTTATTTTTTTAAAAATTTCAATATTGATATATATTAATTTAAAATATAATAAAATAAAAATATATTCATAATTTCAATATAGCTCTAAAAATACAATTTGTTGTTTCAGACTCTTTTGGAATTCCTTGATTTATTTGAAGATAGATTTACAAAATTTGCTGCAGTCTCTTCTGATATTGAATCTGTAAAAAATCAAATCAAGCAACTGAAGGTTTGTAGCAGTTGACTGAGTCTATTCTATCCAATTTTCTTAAACGTTAACGAGTCTTTACAATTTCATTATAACTTATTTGGATGAATTTATTAATGAGATTAATTATTCAAAATTATGAAATAACATTAAATTAATATTTTAGCACTAGATTTATCTGTTATTAAATGTATTTAGAAGAAAGTTTTGAAAATAAAGGCTTTTCTTCTATTATACATTGTTCATATGTTAATTTGAAAATGCATATTCTACATTACTCATGCAAAGCTTATAACAAGTTATTGTAATTCGTCACAAATAATGAAATAATGATATGCTTTGTATGTGTCTTTGTTAATTTCATTAATAAAATCACATGTTACAAAACTGCTTAGCTTAAATACATTTAAACGTCTGAAATAAATTGTTAACATTGCCACTAAATCTGACTATCAATACACATCTGCAATAAATTATTCCTTTTTTTTTATCTAAATCTTATTTGTATTTAGAAATAAATGTAATCTCATTCCTATCTAATATGTATTCAACAGTTTTTTTTTTTTTTTTTTTTTTTTTTTTTTTTGACCAGCTTCAGCTTAAATTATTAATTTTTATTTTGAACTTAGTGACTTTTTATTAATGTTTAACCTTCTGTTGTCTAATCTGCATATTTAAAACTTGCAATTTATTTTCTGATTTAATTTTTTAATTTCTCTATTTTCTTCTATTTATTTATATTAATTTTCTATTCTATTGCTCTTGTAAATATTTCTCAAACGTCATTCAAATTGACAGTTAAAAATATTTTTGTCCATGAAAATAACAAATATATGATCAAATATTTATCACTGAAAATTGAAATTTAAAAAAAATCAGGAATTTAATGCTAAAATTTAGTTAGTTGTATTATTAAAAATTTGTTCCCATTTTTTGAATGTCTTTGATATTCATAATTTGTTATTTACATTTTTGAATAATAGGTTTTATTTTGCACTTATGCTTTACAAAAGAAAAATAATCATGACACTTTTTGAAATTTATAATATTTTAAAACATTTAATTTTTTCTAGGAATTTAAGACTGAAGTCGATCCTCATATGGTAGAAGTTGAAGCTTTGAATCGCCAAGGGCAAGAGTTAATGGAACGTACATCAGCTGATCAGGCAGTTTCCATTCGTGAACCTCTTATTGAAATAAACAAACGCTGGGATGATTTATTAAAGAATATGACAGAAAGACAGGTATTTGTACCGATGTTTTTTTTTAATTTGAATCCTTGCATATATTTTCAAATTTAAAAATTACTGGCAGCAAAATTTAGTTAAAATTTTAAAATATATATATAATTATTTTGGTCAATATCCAATAACTTCAGATAACTCATAAATAATAGCTGATATTAAGTTCTAAAAAATGAAACGAAACCCAATTAAATATTGTAAAGCAAATCTTTGAAATTTTTGCATAAAACTCAGGTTAACCTGTTAAATTGAAATAATTCATGTTTCAATGAGAAGTTTACTGTAATATATTACCATTGCCTTATATTTTTACAATAAAATAGCATTCTGAATATATTTTATAGCAAGAGATGGAGAATGTACTGTTAAAGCTTGGACAGTTTCAACATTCATTGGAAGAACATTTGATTTGGATAACTAAAACAGATAAGACACTTGATGAATTAAAACCTGTTCATGGAGATCCACAAGTTGTCGAAGTTATTCTTGCTAAACACAAGGTAATATAAGCTAATTTTAAAAAATGATTTTCTTTGTGATTAATTCTAAAATTAGATTTAGTTAGTTAAAGGTCATTGTTTAGATAATATATCATTTTTCTTGTCATAATTCAAATTTATATTAGTAGTTTTTAAATATGTATTCATTTTCTGAAATGAAATGAAATACTTCTGTATCTTTTAAACATTAATATTTGATTAATTATTGTTTAACTACAGTGGATACCATTTCCATATCTAAATTCGATCCACCCTTTATTACTTAATTGCATAAAACTGTTGTTAGAACAATATATCCATTATTATTTAGTTTTCTATAAATGTAATTTATTTCAAATCAAATATTTTAGATTTTTTTAACAATCTTTACATTTTATTTTTAATATTTTTTCTTTTATTTTCTTGTTAAAAATTATTTAAAAAAAGGAAAATTATATTGGACTTATAAATTATAACATATTTTAAATGAAGATTTATCATTGTCTCTATAAATATGCAATTTCTTATATTGAAATTAATTATTACTAATTCCTAATAATCTATGTAAATTATTATATACTGTAACAAGGCAGTTAATTTAGAAAAAGTATGAAATTTCTATAGAATAATTGCTTTATTTTATTTTTCTCTCATTTTTATACTTTAATTGGACTGCCATTTAAATGACAAAACTTTTCAGAGTTAATAATATCAAAATTTACGTACTTCACATGAAATAATTCTTATTTTCAGGTCATCGCCAATGATATTCAAACTCATCAATCTAGCATAGATGCCATTTATAGAGCAGGGCTTCAGTTTATTGAAACGGATCGTGAGAGTGAAGATGCCAAACGAACGCTTTATAAACTTCAAGATTTAAAAATAAGATGGCAAAATCTACAAGACAAGTCATCAGAGTTATTTCGACAGTTAGAAGAAGCCCTTAAAGAAGTATGTTATGAATTCTTTCTATAAAAATTTGACTGTGCTGCTGTTATTGAAATTATGTTTTCTTAGCTTTTATTATATGTATACTTTTATTATATGCTTTTATTATATGTACAAGAAATCATCATAATGTACGCTTTTCAATGTAAAATTCTCCCATTTTAGTTTTTTTAATATTTAACTTTTTCATTGGATGTGCATCATTCATTAATTCATTTAACATTATAGACACCATCATGAGTATAAAATATAAGGAGCACAAAAATCATTTTAAAGTAAACTTTTCCATATAGTTTTGAAACTCTTACTGATATTATGTCTAATCCTTGCATAGCTTTTCTAAACGTCTTGTTTTTTTTTATTACTTACATCAATTCTATTAAAAATAAACTTTTTTATCCTTTAACCATTTGGTCATTTTATTTATTTATTTCTAGGTACTATAATAACTAAGAAAAACACTTTTGAAAACAAATAAGAATTTTTAGTTTAAATACCTTTTATGTTTTTCCTTTTAATTAGTTACTATGTAATGTTATTTTTATATAAGTAAATGTTTTTTATTCTAAGGTTTTATATAAAGTTTTATACATACTTTTTCTTAATTACAATGTTTTTAAAGTTATAAATTAAAGCTTAAAGCTCTAATAAATAAATCCTTCTGAAAAACCTTTTTTTTCCATGATAAAAAAACACTTTAAAACCAAATTTTTTAAAGTTATGTTATAAAAGTGGTTATTTATTTAAAAATAACATTAACAAATAGCAAAAAAGACATTTTATAAAATGTGCTCATTAAAGCAATAGAAAATTATGACATGAAAAAGATTAAAAGGGATTTTACTTTTCTCACTTGATTTCGATTTATTTCTTTATTTTGTATTCTGTAAAAAAAGTATAAAAAATATTAATGAATCTTTTCTGTGAAATTAAATTGGTTAATATGAGTAAACTTTTTCGTTGCATATTGATATCTTAATATATATTTAGGCTCAAAAATTCCATCAAGATATTCAAGATCTTTTAATGTGGTTAAATGATATTGATGGCCACTTTGTTACTTCAAAACCAGTTGGAGGTTTACCAGAAACTGCAACTGAACAGCTTAATCGTTTTATGGTATGTTTTATAGAAATATCATTTAATATAATTACCTACAGTCTTCTGACAATAACCTTTATAAAAAATATCATTGTATAGTCCACTAATGTTCATTAACTTCTTTCTTTTAATACATATCAATAATTTTCACTGCTTTTCGGAAATTAGCATTGTAATACTACATTAACAATAATTAGATAACATAAAATGTTTAAATAATGCTTAAAAATGAAAGCTTTCTGTTGTGTTTGAGTACTTTTGTTTAAAAAAATGTATGCTTAAATTAGCAAATACGTTCTGCAATCTGTTTCGTAATCCATCTCAGAATATGATTAATAGAGCTTGTGTTTTTAAATTTGATTTCTAATAAAAAAATTTTCGTATCAGTTACTTCAGTTAAATGTTATGCTTTCTGAGAGATCTCATTATGACAATGAAATGATGTCTGTTTGTCAAGTAATGGAAATGGGAATTTTTTAATTTATTGAATAGTTTGACCATTTAAAGGAAGCAGAGTAAGGAAATTTTAGTACACTTTAAATATAATAATGAAAATTGTCTTGTGATCTAAGTGTTTCGAACATCATTCTTCTAAAAAATTTAATTTTAGGATTTACACGACCACACAATGAGGGAACAGAGAACTATTTTTGAATGATTTTATACAGATTGTAATAAAATTATTTTTTAATTTTTAACTATAATTTTATTCAGGAGGAAGTACACTTTTATTTCTTATTACAAAAATGCTATTTTTTTATATGTAAAATGTTGCATTTGCCTGCATAAAAGATTTCAATTATGAATAATTAGAAAAAACTGAAAAATGATTCATGTATTTATACAAAAATACTGTAACATTAAACTAATTTACAAGTGGCATGAATTACAGTCATGTGTGAATTTATGCCTTTTAAATCAAAAATGAATTTCAATTTTCCTAATACTTTATTATATGATTACTTAGTTGAATTTTCATATCAGTAAATATTTTCACATCATTTTTAAGATTACTGTCATAGGTTATTTTTATCAGCTGTGTCAGTTCTAATGTAAAAACTCATAACTATCATATTTGTAATCAAAAGCCTACTAATATCAATAGTAATCAAGTAACTTAAAATATCTTCTAATATAGTAAAACTGGTTTTCCTAATCATGATTCAGAGCCTGCAGTATGACCTTTTTAATAAAACACTTAAAGTTATTAGTTATATATGAAAGTTATGTACACATTTATTATATTCATATTATATGTTATAACATATAATAAAATGTAAGCACTGGTGAATCTGAAATGTGTGTTACTATTTCATTATCTAAATGCAAATTAAATTAATGCTTTTCTCAGAAGAAATGGAGTTTCAGTCAGCAATTTGTCATTTACTATCAAATTAGTCATACATTAATCAGATCAAATTTATAGTAATAAGAAATTTCAGCTAAGTAGGCTTTATATGTTGAACATTTCCAACAATTAAAATATATCTG
The DNA here is from genome assembly GCA_030067965.1 of Latrodectus elegans. Classification (NCBI taxonomy): domain Eukaryota; kingdom Metazoa; phylum Arthropoda; class Arachnida; order Araneae; family Theridiidae; genus Latrodectus; species Latrodectus elegans. The sequence goes on along the minus strand of CM057817.1, from coordinate 1,886,720 downwards.
CTCTGAAATTGCAGTTCTTTTTCCCTATATTCCTTAACACTTCGCCTGCTATACATTTCTATTTCCTTCTGTGATACACTTTACCATCCATATTGCTTTATATAGGATATTACTTTTGATATCCTCTGCAGCTCCTTATGAATTCCTGAGAACTTAGTTTTTACTGTTAATCACTCTGAATACTTAAAGATCCTGTCTTCATAACTGTACAAATCGGAAAAAGTTTTTAATAAATATCAGTTAGTGTGGTATGTTGACATAATTTTGAAATCATATAAGTCAATTGGTTAGTTGGTGTCTTGTCCATTTGAATTCCAATCAAATTACTCAATATGCCAAAATCACTGATTTCTCATTGAAAAATGAGTGCCATTGCCTCAGAGAGGTTGTACTTCTACCTGTGGGTCAGCAGAAGGTATTTTATTTCCGCTCTACCACCCACTGGAGAACAAGTGGAGTCATCCCCTGATCTGCTACCTAGGAATCCACCCTCTAAGGGTTACAGATATTAGTCGATTGATGTCTAAATATGGTCTTAATAACTTAGCATATAAAGGATGTGTTTTATTTAGAAATAAACTTGTTACAAAAAAGTGTGCAGTGAAGTCAGAAAATCTACTGAATATATTGTAAGTCACAATGATATTGGTAATAATTTTTTATATTATTTTCAAAAGCAGGTAAATTAGCCAACTCTATGTATGAGCACAGGAATATAACAATACTTTATTTTTTATAAACAAAATATAAGAAGTTTTGTTGCCACATGTCGAAAATTAGATTTTAAATTTTTTAGTGCTGCCACACTACTCCCTCTCCAGTGAAGGGTACTGAATGCTTATTCTTGATAGGAACCGAGATGGTCAGAGAGCAGGACTTCTGCAGGTCTGACGAACATCCAATGAAGAATAAGTGTATTCCAAGTTAACTGAAATCGAGCAGGTTTTTTTGTGTTGGACGGGCTTCCGAATTTTGAGTGGATTGATGTGGTTCCACTGTTACTGAGTTGTCTGATGTTTCTTCTATGTTGTTTCAAGCAGTTGATTGAAACAGTTTTTGCTACCCCTTTAATGTACAAAGTGAAGTGATGTTGATCTTGTTTAATAACTTTAAATGGACCTTCAATTGGTGACTGCAGTGCTCCCTTAACTACATCTGTTCGCATGAACACTTGTGAACAAGTACTGAGGGTTTTGGAAACAAAAATGGATGATCTAGCATGTCTGGATGTTGGTACTAGTCAGATATCTTCAAAATGACACTTTAACTGTTGCACAAAATCTGAAGAATATGACTTTTTTGAACTGCTTTCCAGGAAATCACTTGGAAGACGTATACTAGTACCTTATACACAGTCCGTGGAAGTGCAATTGAACTCTTCTTGAAATTTTGGTCTCACACCTGATAACACTGTTGGCAATACCTGAGTCCATTGTTTCTGTGCATACCACATAATTACAGCTTTCAAGGTATAGTGCCATCTCTCCCAGAACCCATTTCATTTGGGATTTGTAAGCAGTGGTTTGTTTCCGTTTAAATCAAAGGATGTTTGATAATTCCATGAATAGGGCTGCGTTTTGTCAGTTACAATTACACTAGGCCCTCCAAAAAGTGAAATCCATCCTTTGTAGATCTCAACTGCCAGTGTGTTTTGCATAAATGTCTGGAACTGGAAACCCTTCAGGCAGCTTGTAAATCTATCGATCATATTTACACAGTACCTCTGTTCCTATGAAGTAGGTTAGGGACCGACAATGTCCTAGATATATCTCGTCGAATCTCTTGCCAAAGGGCAAATAGTTCCCCAAAAGTGCACAAGTATGCCTTGAGACTTTAGATTTTTAACTTGACACTTTTTGGAGTAACCTTTAAAATTTTTTCGAACAAAAGGTCATACGAATTTTTTTGAAACCGCTTTAGCTATAGCATTTGCACCAAGATGCCCAAGAGAATGATCAGCTTCAAATGCTCCTCTCCGAAAAGTGGCCGGAACATTAGGTCTTGGTATGTCAGTCGATATGTCACAAAATAGCTCTTTGTCAGACCCAAATATCAGAAACTTCCTGAATTGCAGACTTGTGTCAAAGTCCATGAGAGATTTTAACTCTTTGTCTTTCTCTTGTTTAGTTGTTATTGAGGCATAATCAATGGATTTGTGGATCTTAATTTCCTCTATCCTTGATAAGGCATCAGCGACCTCATTTTTTGCTTCCGGAAATGTGCTAAATGTTGGTTGTAAATTGACCAATGAAATCCAGATGGCGCAATTGGCGTGGGGAAGCTTTATCACTTTTTTTGTTGGAAGGAGTATATCAAAGGGAGGTGATCCATATAGATGGTGAAAATTTTACCTTCTATAAAATGTCTAAAATGTTTCCCAGCTATGTAAGCTGCTAGAAGGTCTCGATTGTACGTGCTGTATCGTTTTTGTGTGTCTCTGAACTTTTTGGAGAAAAAAATTCAAGGGCTCCTGGACCCCGGAAACATTTTGGTGGACCCCAGATTCCATTACATATATCTGATGCATCAACCATCAAACTTAATCTTGCTGTATGGCATGGATAGACAAGCAAGGTAGTTTTAGAAAGTTGCTGTTTACTTTTCTCGAAAGCTTCACGTGTTTCTGCTGTCCAAGCTATCTTGAACTTATCGTTTTTCTTTTTAGCTTTCAGAAAATCACATAAGATTGCTTGGTTTTCTGCTGCCTTAGGAATGAACTTGTGATAGAAATTAAGTATCCTAGGTATCTTCACAGGTCCTTGATTGATTCAGGCTTTTTGAATTCTGCAATAATTTAATTGCACTCTTCTGTTGGTGCTATACCTTGTTGAGTCATGTGATGCCCTAAGAAGTTGATTTCTGAATTCATAAATTGACATTTGTCAATATTGATTGCTGAACCCGTGGCTTGCAATTGAAGAAAAACTTGTCTCAAATGAGTTGTATGTTCTTCCTCACTCTTTAAAGCGATAAACAGATCATCGATGTAAGCAAAACAGAAATCTAAGCCTCGCAATACCAATTATATGAACCTTTGGAAGGTTTAGCAGTGTTGCGAAACCCGAAACCCATTCATGGAAACTCGTAAATCCCAAAAGGCATGCAAATTGTTGTTTTCTCCATATTACTAGGTTCTATAGGGATCTGGTTGTTTGCTCTGACGAGGTCAAGGGTGGTAAATAATGCCCATCCATGCAGCTGACCAGTTAAATCCTGCATATTAGGTATAGTATATTTGTCTGTCTTAGTAATGTCTTTCAAGACTCTATAATATCAACAAGTATGCCAACTACAGTTCTTCTCGGGAGCTAGGTGCAGTGGACTGGCCCAGTTGCTCTTTGATGACCTACAAATTCCTTAATCCATCAGGAATTCAAATTGAGCAATTTTCATCTTTTCTGCTGACAACCTCCTCGGCTTTGAAACAACCAGTGGACCAGTAGTTATTATATGGTGTGCCATATGGTAGTTAACATTTATCGTTCCTAAACATTCTTTGTAGATATCAATAAACTCGTTCAAAAGAGTGGAGATTTTTGGATCCGTAGAAGATACAATTGTCAGAGTAATTGGTGAAACATTAGCTTTTTTGCCAAAAGACTTTAACTATGTTATAGGATCAATCAACTTTTTATGTTTAACATCCACTAAAATCCCGAATTCATTGAAAATCTGCTCCAGTTATTGGTTTTGAGGCATCTGCAATAATAAAATTCCTAAAAAATTGATGTTGAAATATTAGATCCACAGAAAAATGCCGGGATTCAAAAGTATTTAAGCAAGATCTTTTAGCTACATATAAAGAAAAGTTCTTGTCAGACCACAGTTTTTGTTTGTTAGATGCCAGCAAGATAGAAATATCAGCACCAGTGTCGATCAGGTATTGTCTTTTACTAGTGTGATCAAACATGAAGAGGCAACTTGAACTTTGGCTCACATCGTCATTCATCGCCAATGACAAGCCTCTTAGTTTTTCTGCTCATCAACATCAAACTTACATGGTTTAGTACACTTTGTGGATCTTTGTTCGAAATCCAAATGATACCAACATATACCATGTTCTGTGTCTCGATTTCTGCTGCTGGATTTACATCTACCTTGGTGATTTCTTATCCTATCACACGTTTTGCACAGGCTGTGTACTTCTTCGGTAAGCTCATCTATTCGATACATCAAAATTTGCAAATCCAGGGTCTTTTTATCGACCTTTTTTCCTCTACTATGAGGAAATATAACTTTAATTTCCTTAAAAGTGAAGGTTTTGACAATTTTGTCAGCCATTTCTGCCAACTTCGCCAAAGATTCTGAGCTTACTAGCAAAATCGCTTATGCTTGTGTTGGCAGACGTTGTAACCAAAAAGATTTTGGGATATCATCAGTTTACTTACCGATAGTCAATTGCCGCCCTTTCTGCAGTAGTCCACTTGGTCATTTATCACAAATTTTCAGTTCACTAAAGATCTTTTTGATTTGTGAGTTGCTTCTGAATCTGATAATCGTGTCGTAAAAACTTCTTTCAGAGCTGTATATGGTTCATTTTTTGGAGGCTCAAAAATTATATCACAAACAACACTCAGTAGTTTTTCATCGTTTATTCCTTTGTTACATTACTATTTTGGAATTGCGCCTCCAGATATGCAAACCATGGCTGCGGCATGTCATCCCAGAAAGGCGGTGGCTTAATGGGAATATGCTCGATTTGCTTACAAATGATAGGCTGACTTATTTCTTTATCACCGTTTTTATTTTAATAACTTTGGCCTTCCATGATAATGATGATTTAATTTCCCAAGTGTGACTCAGAGAAAATGTTCAAGACTCCTGGTCACCAGTGTGGGACACAATGATATTGGCAATAATTTTTTGTATTATTTGCAAAAGTAGGGAAATTATCCGACTCTTTGTATGAGTACAAGAATAGAATAATACTTCATTTCAGAAACCAAAGTATAAGAAGTTTTGTTGCCACATGACGATAATAGGATTTTAACTTTTTTAATGCTGCTATAATATATGAATTCTTTGGATGTGAAAATCCTCCTAATGAAATGCTACAGATATATAATGATACTAATTTTAAAATTCTTTGAAGCAATTTTATGCATGAAAGGAATATTATTTACATATGTATACATACTCATTTTGTGAAAATTGAAATAGCACATAGAAATTATGCAAATTAAAACAGATTTGCAGGAAATGTTATTGTAGGTAAGACGGACAAATAATTAGAATTGCAAAGTTATTGTGCATGCATGGAATGAGAACCACACACACTGCTCATTATCATCCACTTGTTCCATGTATAATAAAGACTATAAATATGCTTTGAAATCTGTTTATCATTCTCTATTAGCGGTCAGTGTATCTCATCAAAAGCAAAGAATGTCATACCAACAAATTACTGAGTTTATATGTGGCTTCATTATCAGTATGCAAGAGGATGGATTTTGTCATCATGAAATTGCAGCCTACTTCCAGTATAATGCCACAAGTGATTTGTTAGAAGAAATGAGCAAAGAAGAATCAAACAAGGTGAAAACCTGGCTGTTTAGCACACAGTAACTTAATGGCCTAGGATGACCTCATTTACATGGCTTTCACTGACCAAACAATAGAACATGTGTACAACTCTTCTGTGTTAATACAATGTTGATATAGGTGTTTTGTTGTCGCCCCCTTTGTTTATCACTGTCTTTTGCAGCATCATTTATGTGCAAGACTTCTTCTACAGATATTTACAAGGATTACTCTGCCACTGAATCAGATGTCTCCAAATTCATTGGGCTTAGCAACACATTGCATGACATGCCTATTGCCGATAATTTTTTTCCTCTGACAAATCTTGTTACAACTTGGAATATAATGGGGAATAGTACACATTGGGTATTAGAGAAACTCAATGTATTATCCAGCATTGTACCGCACGAACGCCTGGCATCGGGGTGTAGGCAGCTATTGGATATAATGATCTATACCATTTAATGCTAATAAACTCAACAATAATCGCTGCATAAGGTACATTGTGGAGCTAGAGGCCCTCCCTATTTTCATAAGCATTCCAAATGTTTTGTTTCAGTAGAATAATGTTAGTGCACACATTTCTCTGACTGAACATGCATTATTCAGTACACAGCATGTTTTGCCTCCTCTATGGCCCACTTATTCTTCGGATATATCACCCATTGAACATGTCTGGACTTTCAACTGTCAGCAACCAACTTATACTGCTGTATCAAATAAAAACATTCCTTAGAAGGATAAAACTTTTTACTATGTTTTATTCAATAGTTAACTGTCAGTCAATAATTTAATCAATGGGTATGTTCATATTTTTTACTAATAAGCTGAGAGTATTATCATTTAATCAATAATTCAACTGATAATTATATTGCATGGAACCAAAAGAAAATTCTCATTGCTGAAATTAAACTAAAGGATATTTCTAGTTATGGTATATTCCTTTTATTTTCTGTGTTATAAAACTGAAAGATAAATCATTCACTAAGCAGTATACCCTGGTCATCATCATTTGAGATACTCTTTATATCATATACTGCTATATTGTGTTGATTATGTATTTAACTTTAATTTTTCATAAACTTTTATTGGAATAATGTTATGCTATTATTTCATATTTCCCCCCTTGATTTTCCTGTATATAATAAATCATATTTACTAGTTTATACAACAGTACAACTGAAACAATTAAATTACCTATAAATGAGTTTAAATTATTTGTAATGTTATTTTGCCTTCAAATACAAGCTTTTTCCAATAAGTCTTAAAAATTCCTATAAGTATTTAAATTTTAAATTTGGATTTAATTTATTTCTCATAGGATTTATACAATGAACTGGATTCAAACCGCTACAAGGTTGAAAATATTTTACAACAAGGACAAAGCTACACTAAAAATTCCAGGGTGCCTGAAAGCAGCACAAAAAGTTTACAAAATAATCTTCGTACTTTAAAACAAAGATGGGACAGTACACTCACTAAAGCAAATGATAGAAAGGTATTTTAAATTAAATATTCTTTTAATTTCATAAAAATTAAATTGCTAAATTTCTTCCTATAACTTGAAACAAACTGGCATATATGTGTGTGTGTGTGTGTGTAATCTTAAAATTCTTGACCTGAAACAAACATTTTTTGTATTTAGATAAAATTAGAAATTGCACTTCGAGAAGCTATAGAATTTCATGAAGCATTGCAAACATTTGTGGAATGGTTAACTTATGCTGAAAAGTATTTATCTAATTTGAAACCTGTAAGTCGACACATGAAAGCTGTATTAGAACAAATTGAAGAGCATAGGGTGTGTTTTTCCTTGTAATTTATTCCTCTTTTAATTTCATAAAATTAATATCCTATGTATGTTGTCCTATTTTTTACTTTTAATTTATTGTTAATGTTTAATAATTTAGTAATTGTAATGTAAAACATTATTATGCTGTTGGTTCTAATAATTTTTTTCATTGCTCAATTATAATATTATAAATATTATTCTTTATTAGAAAACTGTATATTGTGTAAAAATTAAGGGATATTTGCTTAATTTGTTCATGATATTAAATTAAAATTTGTTAAACTTTTAACCCTTTCAATTAATAAATATTAATTATAGTGATAAATAAAATGATTCACTAAATTTTGCTTTGTAGTCTAGTTCATGCTTGTAATGCATAAAAGAAAATCATTACTTTCTTTTCATGGTAGTCAAACTAGCAGTTCACTAACTTTAAACTGATGTCAATATAAATTGATAATTTTTGAACCCCCAAACTTATCCAGAGGAGATAAATTCTAAAGTATTAATTAATTTTCCAAAATTACTAATTTTATTTTACATTTTTTCATTTTTATAAATAAATGTTTTATAATCAAACATATTTATATTCAGGAAAAAATGAGTTTTTAATCTATAATAGCTTTAAAATTCTATGTTGTATTACAATTTAACCTTTTCATCAATATCTTTTATATCTCTTTTTTAAATTAGCAGATTATTTAAATGTAATAAATTTTGTGACTCTATTTAAGCTAATTATTTTCTCTTTTTGAGAAACATTGAGTTTTTAGAATTAAAATCTAATTTAATATACCTCTTTTAAGTTCTGGGCTAGGTACAAGGAAGTATACTACTGCAGCAACATCTTTTTAAGAGAAATTATTTTGATCATCGTAATCACTTAAATATTTATATTTTTTACTTATATGATTTTATGTATCATTTTACATGTGTTTTCAGTGGACAATAAGGAAATATTTTTTCCCTTTAAGTATTCTGTAAAATAAAACTATGTTAAAGGCTGTAAATTTCAATTAAAGAGAATTCATTTTAATACCATTATATCAAGTTTCCCAATTGCTTTCAACATCTAGATTTTTCTGGATATTTTCTCACTTATTAAATAATGATAAATCTTTAAGGAAAAATATCCTTATGTTGAAGTTTCAACTGTGATGTGTATTTGAGATGGGCTCAATTTGGTATTTCTTTTCCTCCAACAAGTTAACTAAAACTTACATCAGTGAACCTTGTGTTGATTTGTATAATTAATTTAATTTGTATTACTTCTGAAAAATTTGTTTCATTTTTCACTCATTTTTTTTCAAACTGATGAGTTTTTAAAAATAATTAAAGTGTGTATTAATAATTATATTTTATGAATAGGTAAAGATTTAAAAATCTTTCTTTTTCAAATTCCTTTGAAATTCTATGATAGAAAGCTGAGTAAAAAAAGTGTCATAACAATATTCTTTAATTTTCAAAAATAAAATATTTATTATTTTTAAAAATATTTAAGTACAATGACCTGTTTTCATTATGCACAAAATATACCAAATGATTATCTTGACAATATAGAAAGTGTTATTATATGAATTTTTTTTAACTGATTTAGGTGACTCCAGTTATTTTTCAAATTTCTGTCCATAATATTTCAACTATGCAGCATAATTTTGTTGAATTTCACTTGAACACAGAACTCAAATATGCAAAATTTTAGTATTATTTATAGCAATGTTTTAATTGGTTTAAACACAATATTTTGTTTTGTATGTCTATATTATCATGAAATATTATATTATGACAATCATTATTGTAAGCAATATTCCATTTAAATTTGTCAAATTTTAATTATAATTTGGACACATTAATTGCTACTAACTAAACTAAACTGTATGGCATAATAGTCCATGTGGGCCAAAGCTTACAATGCCCATCTCTGTTTTCTTGACTGAGAGGCCCTAGGGTGTGAAGCATATGTGTAGTCACCAAACAGAAGATGACTGAGAAATAATTTTACTAAGCTGAATTATTTACAAGTATTACTTTACATTTACTTATTACATTACATTTTATATTTTACAATTATTTATCTTTTACAATAACTTAAACATACTTTATAATTACCACTTGGTATTAGAAGAAAAAACATTCTTTTTTTTGTTTGTATATATCTAACTCTTTCTTCTGTTGCCAATTCACATTTTCACAGAAAATGAAAACGATATTTTTGTAGCGTTAATTTAAAGTCGTAAATTTAAATTATAATTTTATATTTTCATTATTAGATAAAATTGTTAATACTTATATATTTTAAAAATAATTATAATAAATTAAACACATTTTGAATCCTATATATGTCCCAACTAGATGGTCAGCCTAACATGAAACCCCCTTGTTTAGTTCCCAAGCATGCTTAATACTCAGTTTATCAACTTACTGAAGGGATGAAAGGCTGAATCAACCTTACCCAGCCCAATTATCGAAACTCGTATTTGTTCCTTGGGAGTGTTGAAGGCTACCACTAAGACACTTGGCTTAGATGAATTGTTACTAAATGCGTATTATATTAATCTTTGAAAAAATGCAAATTTTTCTTATTTAATTTTTCATTAACTATTTTATGCTTTAATGCTGTTAATATCTTTATTATTTGTATAGGAATATTTGTTTAAAATAAAATCTTATATTTCTATTAATACCTTTTAGTTGAGAATTAAATTCCTTTTACATAATAAAATATTTTAGAATAAAAATAGTTATACAATAGTTTTGAATGTCTACTTTTGCTTGTATTCTACATTGATAATTATTGATAAGAAACTTACCTCAAATATTACTGTCAGAAACATCACTTAATAATTCATCTAAACCTTAATTTACAAATACACACACATAAAGTGGGTAAAAAAAGTTTCCGTATGGTCACTAAATTGAAAAGTAAATAAATGAGCATAATTTGTAAAGTATTGCATTTTTTTCTTTAAATTTTGTCCATATGTGTTTACTATAAGTCTATAGAAACAGATTTTTATAAATTTTCGTTTTTACATAACGAGAAAAGCATATTATTTTCAATATCTAAGGTAAATTGAAAATTGCAGTACAAAAAAGTTTCCTTACGCATTGAGCAAATTCTTTCTGATGTGTTTATAACAGGCCCGCAGTAAATCTTTGACCTCAGAAAGTTAATCACTGATGAGAAAACAAAATATTGACAGTTGTTGAGTTCAAGTTTGTTATTGATCGTCTCAAAATGGAAGTTCCCAGAGCTATTCGGGAATTAGTGATTAAATTGCGAAAAGATCGTTTATCCACGAGAAGGATTAATGAAATGACTAAAAAATTGAAGCCTACTGTGCAATATATCATTGAAAAATATCGTAAACTTCATTCACTTGAGGATAGAGCTTGATCCAAGAGGCCGTCAAAATTAAATTGCCTGCATAAAAGAAACATGTACCAAGCTAAAGAAAATCCATGAATTAATGCACTGCAGTTGGCAGCTGATTTAATGGTTAGTAACAACATTAAAGTCTCAACTCAAACCGTGAGAAATATCATTAAAAAAAGCAGTTATCATGGACATGTGGCCCGGAAGAAACCCTATGTAAGTTTGTGCAACAGGGAAAAGCGCCTCGAGTTTGCAAAGAAGCTTGAAAACAAGCCATTATCTTTTTGGGAATCCAGTCTTTTTTATGATGAATCAAAGTTTAACATTTATAGTTAGATGGTCGAGTTAAGATGAGGAGAAAACCAAACGAACAATTGCTAGCTAAGAATTTATGCGGAACTGTGAAGAACATTGGTGGCGGTATTATGGTGTGGGTGTGTATGGGTGCTTCTAGAGTAAGAAATTTTCAATTCATCGAGTGAAGTAAGGATCAATATGGATATCTGGATATTCTTAACGAAAATGCGTTATCCAGTGCAGAGAAACGATCTCTTGGAACTGGATTTATTTTTCAGCAGGACAATCATCTTAAACACACCTCAAAGAATTTTCAAGAGTGGTGCCTTTATATTGTTAAACAAAAACTTCATAGACCTCCCCAGTCAACTGATTTAAACCTCATCGAACATTTGTGGGAAGAAATTACAAAACTGACAACTTAAAAAATATGACTAAGTTGAAGTCAAAAGTGCCATTAGCAGCATTTGTAATATTTCTCCAGAAACAACTAAAAAATTTGTAGGGGTAATGCCACAAAGTCTAAGAGAGGTGATAAGGGCCAAAAGATGACCCACTGATCATTAAATATATTTTTGTTAAAAGTATCTTGCATTTTTGTAAACTTTTTTCATGTTCTACGGCATCGAAGGAAGAGTTTTTTGCTCCATGTTTATGGCATTTTTTTTTGAGTTTTTAAGATTTATTATTTAATTTTGTCAGTATACTCATCCTTTTAGTATGAATAAATATAAAATAATATTTGTTTTAACTCATTTTTAAGTTTTCATCATTATGAATTTTGTGTGACAAATTAAACTTTGATTTGCATTCATATCTGCGTATAGAGACTTTTTTTTACCCACTGTATATATATAATTGAAAAGTTGTACCTTGCCTTTTTATATTAAATGTCTTTTCGAAAATAAATTAAAAATGAATTGCAATAGGTATTTATAATATAAATTTAGAAGTGCTGGTAAAACATACCTTACATTTGCATTCATTTATATTCTTTCCATATCTCAAATTTTTGTTTGAGAACAAGAACATTTGCTGCATTTATTAAAAGAGTAACTTATTCCAAATCATAACTGCAACAATTTTCTAAAATTATTACTGTATTTTGGAAAATACTTACCCTTAAAAAATTGTTGCAGATTTAAACTTTTCTCATTTTAAGAACTACGCTATTCAAACTTATGAATTTTTTTAAAATAATTGTTTGAATTTTTTTGCCGTGTTTTTTTAAATAAAGAAGTCTAACACTATAGTGAAATTGTTTTATTAAAGCATTTTTTCTATGATTTATCAAAAAACGCTTTGATAAAACAATTTTAGGCTCAGTTTAAATTTCTTTCACAATATTTCTTTCATGGTTTATTATATTTGATTCACATATTCTTTTATATTGGCTTGTGTTCAGAGCTTGCAGCATTGTACAACTCTATTAGTCCATTTCAGACCAATTTGATGGAGAACTAGAAGCAGTTACACGTTCTAGCAGAACAAATTAGTATTAGAACTGTTTATCAAAAACATAATAATTTATTCTTATTAATTATCAGAAATTTAAGCCATCATGACATTTAATATTCTGGAATCAAAAAATTTTCATTCTTACAGTAAAACGATCTTCTGCTTTTATAGAGGTGAATATGCTAACTAATCAAAAAAGGGAATTGAATGATTAATGAAAAAAGTAAATTAACAAAAATATATATATACAAAGATCATTTCGTAACTGTTTCTCTTGAAATGAGGATGGACACTGGCGCACTAAAAGACTTGATGCAAATGGCATCCAGTGTGACTGATTTTTTTACCTACTCACAGTTTTATTGTAATGAGGTTTCTGTTTTATTGTATTCTAATAAGTTGCCTGTTTTTTTTTATTTCATATTTTTTTATTCTGCAATCTGATGCATCTGTGGTGCATAGGAACCAATGATGTAAAATTAAGTACTTCTGCAATAAAAAATTGAATTTTTAAAGGATTTAATAATGTTTACAATTCATTTTATTTTTTAGAATTTTCAAAAAGAGCTTAGTTCACATAGGGAAGTAATGCTGATTTTAGACAAGAAAGGTACTCATCTTAAATATTTTAGTCAGAAACAAGATGTAATTCTAATAAAGAATCTCTTGCAAAGTGTTCAGAGCAGATGGGAAAAAGTAGTATCACGAGCTGCTGAACGGACTAGAGCACTAGACCATGGTTACAAAGAATCCAAAGAAGTATGATATTTTTTAATTTTTAAATGATTATCAATTTTATTTCATATCATTAGTATGAAACACTTTGTTTTCAGAGAAAACGGTTTGCATACAAAAAAGTTTTATTATTTGCAATTTTAGGTTCTTATATGAGCCTTCATATATTTTTATTATCTCCTATGTTTCTTCTAAAATATTTTTAATTTACTTTATCGTTTGAGGTAACTAATATGCAGGATACCTCAGAAAAAGATTTTGGGCATTAAAACTTAATATTTTCATAACTTAAATGCATGTAAAGATATAAGGATTATTTGAAGTTGAGAAATATTATATGCAATCATAATTTTAATAGTTGTATTGTGCTTTTATTATTTTAAATTAGTTTTTTATATTTACTAAAGAAAAGTCATCTTGATGCTATAAATTTAGGAATATTATTCATAACTCTTAAATATATTTTTATTTTTACCTTTTAAGTTAATCATGAGGTACAGATGAAAAATATATATATGTTACAGTAAAAATTTTAAATCGGTGATTTTATAAAATTATCGGTGATCATACATAATACCACTGAATTTGGTAAATATGATATATTATTTCATATTTATCAAATGTACTGGTTAGTTTATAAAATCCTGTACACATAATGAGGAAGGTAATAAATTCGGATTGTTTTGTGGAAACAAACCAAGCCCATATTCTATTGCGGAAAAATCATTTATTTGCATTTACATGTAAGTTTATTTCTTTAGAAATTAAACTTTTTTTGAATTAAAAAGCTGGCTAGATTTCTTACATTTGCACTTATCATCGTAATTACCACTAAATTTGGGAAATATGCTACTCATATCGGTAAATTTGATAAATATTATGACTTATTGTATCAGTATTTCAGGTTTTTTTTTTTTTTTTTTTTTTTTTTTTTTTTAGTAGTTTCCTCTCAGAAAAATATTTTTTAGTTGGACAATATGGCATAAAAAACCATGAATTAAAATATTTTATATTTTACAGTTGAAAAGTCAATAAATGGTTACATTAGGTCGCATATATTTATTTAGCCTGACAGGTGTTTTGAAATGGAAAAAAATTTAATTTAAATGAGCTTGTAAAAAAGTTACGCATAAAAAAACTGCAGATACAAATAAAAAACAAACTAAGCCCATTTTTTAGCAATAAAAAAAACATTTTTCACATAACGTTAAATACTATTACTATGAATTTTCTAAATATTTTAAGTTTACTTATTTAATTATATTAGACTATTATGACATTTAGAATTATAAAGTTTCCAAGATTTTTTACATTTTCACTTATCAGACTCATATTATCCCTTACAAACATATCGTTGATATCCCTGACCTCCAGATTGAGATGTCTTTCTAACGCATTCTCAAAGTGATATTGCTAGATCTTGAACATCGTCAAGCAAAATTAATTTTTCTTCACAAATTGTGAATTGATTTCTGGTATACAGCTGTGAAAGCTTTCCTTGTGTAAATTCCTAACTGATAAAACTCTTGATTTTGAATTTCTAATATCACCACTAATAAATTTCAGGGATCACTTCTTTCTCTGTCATCATCTGGTATTCGTAGTTCTTTTTCATTGTGTCACCAACTTTACCAGCAGGAAATTTAAGATTTGAAACTTTCAACATTTTCTTTGCTTGTAACTCTAAACCTTCTTCAGCACTCATTCTATGTTTTCTTTCTTGCTCTTGCCTGCATAAAATATCTGTCTGTATTAGAGCGACAGTTGCTTCATTCTCTTTCTGAGTCTTAAAATTAACTTCAGATAGAGGGTCATATTAGAAATCTGAAAAAATTGAGATAGGACATCCATATTAGAAACATTTTCTATTCCGCAATTAATTTTTCCAGAAGCATTATTTACTATCTCTATTGATGCCTGAAGCTCTTTTTCAGTTCTAAGATGTTTGATAGAGTCATTCTGGAACAAAGACGTTTTCAAGCAGAGTTTTGCAGGCGTCCTATACATTACTTCATAAAGAGAACACTTGATGCCTTCATGAAATGCTCTATTTTTCATAGCATAAAACAAAAGTAGTCAAGTAGCATAAAACAAAACCATTCGGACCATTTACTTGTGTGATTGCTTTCCAATCAAGAACTTAACATATTTTCACAATATCCTCTGGTTTGCACATTCAACCCAACCCTGAGTCTGGCTGTGCCTTTCCGTGCACAATTTTTAAATCCGACTATATTACACAAGCTTCTTCTACCATCTTGTTACTAAACTCACGACCATTGTCACTTTGTGGTACACCAGGGGCTCCAAATATAGTAAAAATATCAATTACATGCAACCTCTTCACGTTTGTTTTTTAGAGCACACAGCTGTATGAACTTCGTAAAGTGAACTTTATAGACAAATATAAACTTAAGGTCATTATCTGGTTGTCATGGTAGGTCAATTAGGTCCACTTGGCATCTTGAGTTCATCTCTTGAAAGACCATTGGCCTAACAAGTCCTTTCTTAAATACCTTGGTTTTTTGGTTTTTTTCCCGACAAATTTCACACAAGTTTAAGTAAATCATGACTTTTCAGTTGTAATGTTTTTGTACTTTTTTTTTTTTCTTTTTTTTGAAGTTTCTTTAACATCCTGTTTGTACCACCATGGTCTATTAATAAGTGTATCTTATGAATTATGGTAAAAATTTCTTCAAAGTACACATAAAATCTAACATTGGAGCTGTATTTTCTTATGGGAAAGATAAGTTTTTCAACATTGTCTATTTTCATTGCATTATATCTTTTTAGTCTCTGATAAACTTCTGGTTTTTTTCCCACTACTTTAGTCATTACTGTTATTTACTTTTTTTTAACAAAGCATCATATGTTTCTTTCAACAGAAAACCACTGTTTGTTTTCTTAGTATCCATAATATTAAGTAATTTGGAATTATAAACCGCTCAAGCATATCGGCCATTATTAAATGCTTCATTTTTTACGAGAGGGTAGCGAAAAAATTTCTATATGCAACGAAATAAAAACTACTGAAATTATGTATTTGTCATGTGTTGAATTTTCGTAAAGTTTGGTACTTTTATCACATTTCCTATTATGAGTTGGGGATTTTTTTAAACTAACCAGTAAATTTGATAAATAGGAAATAATTTATCATATTTAAAAAATTTAATGGCGATTATGTATAATCACTGGTAATTTTATATAATCACTGAATTTATTACTTTTACTGTATCATATATATGTGTGTGTGTTTAAATATATGCAATTAAACAGACACATAAGTTTAGTAATATGAATAACTCAAATGTATTATATTACTTTTCATTATTCAAAATAAAATATTACTTTTCATAATAAAGTAATATTTTATTTTTAATTATATATATATATATATATATATATATATATATACTATTTCAGAAAGTACAACATTTACTGTAAAACGTTTTTGTAGTTTTCATTCTTAAAATATCATTTTTAAGAAAACTAAATTGGAAACTTCTATTCATCTACCTAAAAATATTTAAGTGTAAAAAGTAAAAATTGTAATGGACGTTTTTTTTTTTTTTTTTTTTTTTTTTTACAATTTTTTGTTTGTATGATAATTTGAAATGCTAAACCAATTTATATTTTACAGTTCCATGATCTGTGGACGGCTATGTCTCAGTGGCTTGATGAAGCAGAAAAAATACTTGAAACTTCTTCACCTATTGGAAATGATCCAAAAAAAATTAAAAAACTTCTAGCTAAACATAAAGAATTCCAAAGAAATTTGGGTTCAAAACAAGTTTTATACGATGGAACAATGAAAAGTGGACGAGTTCTTAAAGACAAGTGTCCTAAACAAGATATACCTGTTTTGGAAAATATGTTAGATGAAATAAAAGCACGCTGGAACAAAGTTTGCTCAAAATCAGTTGACAGGTAACATTCAAATTATTTATTTATATCCCTGAAATATTTATATTAATGATTTAAGAAGATTTTCCACTTTTTAAAATTAATTAGTATATTGACATATACTGAAGTCTCTTGCCACCTTCTTTGCTTAAAATAACTGCTGTTATATTTATAAAAGTGATGTTTAGGTTAAAATAGCCTTATTCTAGTGAATTAAACCACATAGGACAGCACTTAGTGGAAAATTGTTGTGATTGTTTTGTATTAAGTAATTAAGCATCTTTTGTAATAAAGAATTTTTCAGCATTTGGAATATAACCCTTATTATACTTTCTATAAATAATAAAATATTTTCTTAATTTTAATATGTTTGTGTATTCAAAATAAGATTCATATATGAATGCATTCATCTTCTGCTATATTAAAATAAAGACTGTTAAATATATGAATGTTTTACAGAAAATATACTCGAGGAAGAATATGAAAAGCAACAAATGAATTATGATTATTTTTTTTATCAAATTTTCAGTCATAGCCTATTTACTTATATTATAATAAGTAGATTAAAAGCTTATATCATCTTTAAGATCTGAAATCAAAAAACTATCCTTATAAGTTCCCAATATTGATAAGAAAATAATTTTACAACTATGTTGACTAAGAATTGTTGAGCAGAATTTAATTCATCACTAAAATGAAAAAAAACAGATGCTTTAAATTTTTTAATGGTATGTTTATAAAGTAATTTTTAAATTAATTACTGTAAATTATTCTGTTTTTTATTAATTTAAATCAGTTTCAGAAATCTCTATTTAAATATAGCTATGTATTTATTTAATAGTTTTTGTTCAAATGCTTTTATTTTTAAGATGTAATTCATTTTTATTACAATCTAATTGTAAATTTGTTGTAATGATTTATTGTTATACAATATTGGAATTGTTGTTGTAATAATTTGTTATATAATGTTGGAATTGTATCTTATTGGTGTTATAATTAAAAATGCAGTTACTTGTCATTATGCATCTTGCTGATATTTTTGTATTATAAATGCAATTTGCATTTTTATTTGGTATAAATGTATTAAATATATATAAATTATTCACAGGCAACGTCAATTAGAAGAAGGTTTATTATTTTCTGGCCAATTTAAGGAAGCAGTGTTAGCATTAATAGATTGGATTGAAAAAAGTATTTCCCATTTATCTGCAACAAAAACATATCATGGTGATTTAGATACAGTTACTTCCTTAATTGATCAGCACAAGGTAAGTTTTAATAATGGTAATACCCTATATAATATTACTTTTCCATATAAACATTCAAATTTTGCATATCTTTTCATATTTTCCTCTAAATTCCTTCATGATTGACCATTTTTTATTTTTAGTCATTTGAAGAAGAATTTAAGAATAAGAAAATAAGTTTAGATTCTGTGTGTAAAACTGCAATTAATCTGAAGAAACAAGCTAACTCATCTGATGTTGAATCAATAACTTCTCAAGTTGATGAACTTAATTCAAAATGGAAAATAGTTAGTGATTTAAACCAGAAAAAAATTACAGATCTTCAAAATGCTTTGCAACTGGTAATATTTTCTTTTCTTGCATTATATTTCATGTTTATTAATTATCAAATAATAGTTGGTTAATCAAACCATAATTTTTTACTGTGATATTAATCACATGTCTTGCTGTTAAATTATTCTTGTTGCAAAATATTCTGCATTGTAAAATCTGATTTTAATAGTAAACAAATATTTTCTGTTTAAAACATTAAACGAATCTATTAATGTCATATCTTCATAATATACTTTACTTGAACCCTATTAAAATATCATTTTTAAGGAAACTAAATTGAAAACTTCTATTCATCTACCTAAAAATATTTAAGTGTAAGAAGTAAAAGTATCCTTATATGCATTATTTGATAAAAAATAAATAAATAAAAAAATATGACTCATAAATACATGCTGCATTCCTAAAAATTTTTAATCTTAGTTAATATATAATTCAGTTTTTTAGTTATAATTATTTTTTATTGATCTAATATAATTAGTACTCAATGTTATGAGAACTTTTTGTACATATTTTTTTGATAGTTGTTTCCTGTAATCCTCATTTTAAATCTTCTTAATTTTTGGTTGATATGCTAAATACATTTTCCTTATTAAGGAGTATAATACAATTTTGTATAAAATCATGCATGAAAGTAATATACTTTTTGGCTTTATGTAGTAAAATATTAGAAATTATTTTTATATTTAATATTAAAAATTATGTTTACTCTGAATTTTTTATGCAGTAAAATTATTGAGACATTATTAAGTTACACTGCTTTTTAATTTTATTAACAAACATCTCTTTTTTAAGAGTTATTCTAGTTTTATGCTAGAAAACAATCATATTTGGTATCTTTTATTTAAATTTAGAAAATAATTACTCTGTCCAACAAAATGAATTACATATTTTTGTTTGTAAGAGTTTGTTTGGGGTGCTATAGTAATTTAATTTAAAGTTATACCTTTTACTCTTGTGGTAATTTAAAATTAATTAACATATAAGGAAATAAAATAGATCATACATTTGCAGGACTTCAATCTTAAGAAAATTAAAGGAACTTTTATCTGCTTATTTATTTTTATTTAATATTTATGTGTTATTGCTTCTAGTTATTTAATTTCTATATTATGTGCAATATAAATCAAATTCAACTAAGCGTAATAAAGTATATTATCCTTTCCATTCAGTCAACCGATTATTAAATTCTAATGTATATAAATAAATTGTTTTCTAAAATACAGACAGGAATTATTATTCATAATCAAAAGTCTTAATGTTAATATTAACAATTTCTTTAAATTCTTGGATCTATCAAATATTTAAAAAAAAAAACTTTTTGTGGTATGTTTATTTGAAACTACAATAGAAGCTCGATTTTACGAACTCATAGAGACTGGTAAAACATTTCTCAAAATGGAAAAGTAATTTATTAGATTATTCAGATCTGATTTTTTACCAAACTACTCTTTCTTTATAAATAAAATATTATTAGAAAGAGTTACTATACACTATAAATATAAGATTCACATGCAAAATAAGATTCATACCTGATTTAATAGTAAACAAATCTTTTCTGTTAAAAATATTAAAATTTTATTTTATTGATTCCACTTTCATCACACAATTTTTTAAAACTCAAAATGTTTCTGGTTTAAATTTTTCCTAGGCTGATGTGTGAGGCTTTGGAATTTTCTAGAATCATTTTCATAGTAAAACAGTTGGATTTCTCTATAATGACATTACCATCAACATCACTGTTAATTCGTTTCACATTTTTCAGTCAAGCAAATGAAACGTTCTCAATCAAGTTTAGAATATTTTGCTTTTCTGCAATATTTTCTAAATACAGCTCGTTTGTTGATTCTACCTTTTTTTTCAAGGATTATTTTCTAAGCTTTTAAAATAGCAGAGGGGCTGTTCTTTGGAATTCTATATTTTTGGAATTTCGTCGTATTTAATATTTTTGTTTCTCTTAGAATATTCTTTTTCACTTCAACTCATAGGTCTGTCCGTTTCTTCAACTGTGACAAATCCTCTACTGAATTGGCTCAGTCTCCTTCTCATCAAATGAAACTTCATAAATTGAGTTGCTAAAATGAAATGAAACCAACTACAAAACAACAAAGCTCAAACATTTAATAAGATTTTTACTTTCCTGTGTTCTAATGTATGGAGAGGAAAGAAAAGTTTTTCTATTTCCTGTGCTTATACTTTTCTACAAGGAAGGAGTTAAATCCAGCACCAACATTCTGTCCCTTCAAACGTCTGATATACATGTATCTTCGACTAGTGCTTCCACAATATCTGGACTACCTGCATGTGTCACATTCTTATTTAAGAATGAATCAAGTTCTCAGGCATTATATAAAAAGGAAGTCAAATAAAAAGAAATATTAAAAAATATCTGATCATAAAAAATGGAAAAGAAAACTATTTGCCAGAAATGAAAATTTTCAAATATCAGATTTTTCAAAATTTTACTTTGTAAATGGGAATTAAAATTATCATTGTGTCTGGGGTGTCACTAGTTCAAAAATTAGAGGTTAGTAAAAATGAATGTCTTTTGTATTAAATATTTTTATAAGGATTTTGTTACTTATATCCAGTCATTTTTGTACACATTACTTTCTTAATAGCTTATACTATCAGTCTGTTATAAAAATCAATTTCCATCATTGTAAGTAAATAACTGTTCTCTATCACATTTAATCATATTTTTTAATTTCTATCATTTATCTCAATTTTGTGTCAGTGATTTTATATTTTTCTTTTCTTATCAAATTTTAATCTGATTTTATAATGCAGGCTGAAGAACTTTATAAACTAGTTCATATTTTACTGGAGTGGTTGTCTGATGCTGAAATGAAATTAAGATTTGTTAGTCCTTTGCCTGAAGAAGAGGAATCGTGCATTAAACTTATCCAAGAACATGAAGAATTTTTATCTGAACTAGAAAAACAAGAAATTACAAAAAATAAAACTTTGGATCTTGCTCATGATATTTTAAAAAAATGTCATCCTGATGGGATATCAGTTATTCGACACTGGATTACTATTATAGAATCAAGATGGGAAGAGGTACTTTTAAAATGCTATTTTTTCAATTTCTGGTATTTTTACTCCATTATAGTGTATGCATAAAATCCTTTGACCAAGTTCAAATACATTTCTCATTTAAACAAAGAATAAAAGAGAGTGAGTTATTTAAACATATGATATTTTAATTTAGCTACACTGAGAGGTGTTTTAGTCATAAAAATACATAGTTAAATTTTGTTTCGTATTTTAACTAATGCTTTTTTTTTATCATTAACATTCTGTTAATTAAAAGGAAATTTTTAAATGATAATTTTTTGTAAAGAATTTTAAAAAATATTTTACATTTTAGTTTTTGCCGCCTCTTTCTCAAAGAAGAATTCTGTGCCTTACAAAATATTATAACAAGCTTATTAGCTGTAACGAGCAGCAGAGAACTTCTAGCTACCTCCTAGATTGGAACAGCAATCAACGTCTAAAGAAACACAGCTCCTTTTCCTATGCAAGGGCACAAAATCTCCCTTCTTTGAATGTAGAAGGTCACTCTTTGAAACCACTGGGAGTTGAATTAGAACTTGATGGAATATACTTCCATGAGGAGCTCCTAACAACAGTGACAAACAAAATCAGAGATTCCAGCTCTCATTAAACAACTGGCACTCCAAACAATGCATAATATTCCTCCATGTTCTTTGAAAATTCACACAGGTGGAAGTAAAGGTGTTGGGGGAGTCTCGGGCAGTGGGGTGTACATAAACACATTCTCTGGAGATCTAGACTTTAAAATATAAGAAACCCAGATAATTGTTCTGTGTTTATATCAGAGCTTATTGCCATTAGAAGAGGTTTACAGTATGCAGCAGAGGTGGAGGATCAATTAGGGGATATCTGGATAGTGACTGACAATTGTGCTTCAATTCCGCATCTTTTAAATTGGAGCACTGTTGGAGATCAAACTAGCCTGGACATACTAGATTTTCTTGAGAGATTATCACCCACAAACACACAGTGCATTTCTAATGGATCCATTAACAGAGTAGAGGGGAATGAAAGAGCACATTTCTTGGCCAGATCAGCGTCATAGAAGGGAGTGGAGAGCTCACATCACAGTGAGATTTCTTCTCCAGCAAAAACTGAACCATCCATGGTACTTTGCCAAAATACTGGATGAGATCTTCAAACTTAGACCAAGATCTTATCAAACTGACTTTTCCCGCTATCTTAGTGAGCACGAGAGGAATCGACTTTCAGCAGGTGCAGAGGACATTTCCAGACTGTCCTTGGTGTTCTGTCAATGTGGCCTCCCATGGACATATCTTAACATGATTAAATTTGAAAAAAGACAGTGTCTTTCGGGACCCATAATTTTTATAGATATTTTTGGTTTTATTGGGGTTGCTTAGCCTAGCTGAACAACCTGAGATAAGTAACAACAACATTTTAGTTTGCACACATAATGTATGGTCCCATGTTATTTAATTTGCTGGAATTACTATGTTATATATATAAATATTAGATATAAATACACTTAAGAGTAATAGAAAATTTACAGATGCCATAGTTCATGAAAATTTATTTAATAATAGAAGTAATTTTATTAAATGTTTATCCAAGCATGTCTTTTTTTTTTTTTTTTTTTTTTTTGCAAATTTAATAAATAAATTTGAGAATTTGTTTTGTTGATAATTTATGTGAGTTAACTTTTTTACATACATATAAATAGGTTTAAAATTTTATTTACTGAGTTTTATTTTGAGAAGTACTTTTCATTAACACCATTCATTACTTAAGGATTTTTTTTATTGAATCATAATGTACCAAATCAACCATTCAATCTATTTGATATTATCAAAATCTAATAAAAGCTTTGATCTCCCTTTGAAGAAAATTTTGCTAACTGCTGTTTGCAGTTATATTTTTACTGGTAATTTTTTTACTTACTTAAAATGTTTTGAAATAATGAAACTTAAATCTCTAATTTATTATCTTTAAAAATAAGTAAAAGTGTTTAATCGATGACATTAAGAGATTTAAATCATAGATTTTTTAAATACAAGCATTATTGGGATTTGAAGTTGTAGCAAAATATTTAATAACTGAACAAATAATAATGGATTTTATTTTCCATTTAATTGTAGTTAAATTTAAATACATTTACTACACATATTAAATAATTTTGAGTTTACTTACATGATTTGCAACCATAGTCTTAGCCATATTTCAAATGAGATAGCAATTTAAATATGTCAAGATGTATTACTTAATATTCTTGCATATTCCTTAATCTAGCTTCAGTTTTTAAAAATAATAATTTTTTTAATTTCATATAGATAATGAACGGATGATATACTTTTAAATACAATACAATAAAAAAATTACACTTATATTTGACTATTTAAAATATATAATAAATATAATAAAATATTATTCAGTTTGTGCTTTTATTTGGACAAAAAATTGTTAAAATGTTTATTTTAAATTCTTCCCCAACTATTATTATTTCAATGATTTTAGTGAATATTTAATATATAAAAATAGATGACATTTTCAAATCTCATATTTTGAAGTTTTAAAAATATTGAATCAAATATTGTGGTTTCCTTATTTGTATTTCAATTTTAATAAAAATTATTTGTTTGTTTTGACTATTACATAATACAGCAAAAAGTTTTCAATTATCTGAAATGTTTTTATGAAAAGAATTAAATGTAGTAAAGCTTTTATGTTTATTACCTTTCTTCTGCAAAAGACATATTCTTGTATACATTTAATACAACAAAGCACTCTATGTAATTAGTAAAAAATACCATTTTTAAGTACAATGTAGTTTACTAGAACTACAATTTCCTTCATATTGTTTGTCGTCATTAGAATTCTGTCTTTCCATTTTTCGTAAGATTTTGATAACAGAGAAGAAAAGACATTAGGTTATTTTCTAAACTAATTCACAAAATATACTTAAACTGAAAAATGGAAAATTTTTAGTTTTAGTCCAAAGAAAAGAAAATGCACTATATATTTTTATCAAATGAACTTAATAAGTTTTTCTGATATACATTATGTATTTTTCATTTTAAATTTCCAATAAAATGAGCCAATTTCTGAAACGTTTACTTATAAATAATATATTTAGTTATGTGTAAAAGGAAAATTCACTTAAATTATTTAAATTTTATCAATGTTATTGTTATGTTTCAGCAATTTCCTAAATCCAAAGTAAATGTGTTTAATATTTGTTAATGATAAAAATATTAATTTATAGATTTCTGCATGGTCCAAACAAAGAGATCAGCGTCTAAGGGAGCATATACTGTCTTTAAGAGAGCTTTTTGATCTCCTCGAAGAACTTCTTGCTTGGCTAATTAATGCTGAATCTAATTTAACAGCAATGGAAGCAGAACTGCTTCCTGAAGATCTCCCAACTCTAGATAGACTAATTGAAGAACATCAAGTTAGTATTGTTTTAATTTTTTCACCATATTAATTCCATTTATAATTGCATAAGTTCATTTTTATTAAATGAGAAACTCTAGAAAAAAAGAGAAAATTCTCAGTAACTTTCTAAAATATTATCAATTTATATTTTAAGTTCTAATTATGCTTTTGCATATATTTTCAAATGAGATTATATGTTATGTACAATAAAAAGGTTAAAACCAAAGTTTTAATTTTTATTCTATAAAAGTTCAGTGAGTTATATTTAATGCAATTATATAAGATTTAAACTCCATTGTTATGTTGAATTAAACGTTTACTTTCTTTTTCAAAAAGATAAAATGATCGATTAGTCTGTCCATATATTCAATATCAAACATTTTTTAACCGATGAATTTATGAATCATTATATCATATTCCTCATCCTCACATTGTTTCCAAACTTGACATTAGAAATCATCTTTAAATGCATAATTCAAAATTCTGTACAAAATAATTGACTGCTTATTGCTAGCCTAAAGATTGCATCACAAACAAGTTAACCTTTTCATTTTAAAACATCATTAATGATATAAAAAAAAATAATAACATAACCTAATACTGCTACATTAATCAACAGTGTTTTATAATTTTGTAAGCGAATTTTTATGCAATGATTATTGTGTATAAACCAGTATGACCTTGATTGTTAGAATATTGTTACCTACAAATTATTTTGCTAATATTAAAAAAATGGTTTCACTTAAACTGTGTACATACTTCAATAGTTTAAAATTTTTTATTAAATTTTTTATACCTATCAAGTTGTTTCTTCAGAAATATTTGAAATTATTTTGACTTTTAATATTATTCCATATTTTATAGATTTTTATGAATGAATTAACCAAGAAACAGGAAGATGCTGAAAAAATTAAGAAAGCATTTTCTTCTAAGCGTGCACGACGCCATCAGTCTAAAATCTTGGGACCGTCACAAGTCAGAGAACGCGGTAAAGAAAAAGAGAAACCTTCTCGTTCAGGGACACCTGTAACTGCAAAATCAGCTATTCCTTCGTAAGTTTGCAGCAAAATATTTAACAATATTCTCAAATATCTGCTTATTCTATTTATTTGTTCTGTAATAGATATTCTCAAATATATCTGTTTGTATATATTTCTCTTCGAATTAATTCTTTTAAACTCTAAAAGTGAAAAAAAATTAAATTTTCAATAAATAAATAATCAGGCTGTGATCAGAAAAGATATTTGTTTTTTTTTCTGATGATGAAATTGTAAATCATTTATTAGTTTCTTTGACTCTGAATACTTTTCAGCTGTTTTATTCTTTCAACTAAATTCTTGACAATTCAGACATTTTGTATCAAAATTTGAGAAAATATTGTTCAATCAGTTCCCTCCCTGTGATTTGAAACTTAATAATGATTTAAAATCGATTTATATTCTTTAAAAAAGTTTCAAATTTAAGTTATGATTATAATCTTTTCCTCGAATTTAGTATTCATCAAATGATCATTTTTTTCTATAAGTTTAGATTGATATAGTATGAATATTAATTTTTCTTTGTTATTGGTTTTCTATAAAAAATAAATATGGAATTAACCTGTTTTGTTGTTTGAGTTAAATTTTGCAAGTAAATAACGCTTATCATTTGATATTTTTCTTATTTCTTATTACAATTATATTTTCAGTATTTTAATATGAGGCGAGAATTCCAGTATCATGAAAATTATTTTTCAATAAATTATTTTTAACTGTTAATGAAATGATTCTAAATTTGCATTGAACAGTAATATTTAATTTGTTTAAAAGAAACAAATACTTAAGAAATATTATTTAAGACATTTCTAGTACATTGGAAATTTGTTTTACATAACACCTGATTTAATGATTTTGCTTAAAAAATTGTATGCAATAGCATTTTCACCCTTTTATTTGTTATTATTTATTCTAATAGATATTTGTCATTTGTTCATCAAAGATTAAAATTTATTCAAAATATATTTTAGCATTTGTAACAAAAAGTAATAAATCATGAAAACTGTATCTTCACTTTTCTAGTTGTAGCTAATTCCTCAAATGAAGTATAAATTCCTACTCCTTGGAAAAACTTTCAATTTTTCACACTGTAACTTGTCTAAAATATGACATAATCAAGGTTTTTATGTTATTATTCTCAATAATTTAAAACTATATTGTTAGCTTTATGATGAATTAATTATTTTAGCTGTGTACTAATTTGATGAACATATATAAGCTATAAAATTTATAAGCTCATTAATTTATGTTGGAAGTAATGTTTTGATTTTCAAATTTAAATTAGTGACATATTTCAAAACTTACATAAATTTAATCAAATATTCTAATCTTTTTTGAAAGAAGACGTGTTAACATTCTTTTAAATATAAATTATTGAGATAAAATTGATTTTATAAATATGTTATATAAATTTTATTTTAAATTACTAATAAAATATGTTTGAAAATTATTTTTATAAAATTAAATAATGTTGAATGTAATTGAGTTAATGAACATTTGAAAATATTTTAAATAAATAAAATTAATCTGTTAATTGTTACTTTCAAAAATAATGAATATAATAAAATCTGATTTTCTTAAATAAACATGTAAAAGATAAGGAATACTGAGGTTTTTTAATTATTTACTAGTAATTCATGCATTACAAATTATAATATTCTTCCATATTTAAACTTATATTTCAAAGCTGAATTTTGAAATTTATATCTTTTATTTATTTATTTATTTTTATAAAATAAGGTCTGAAGTTAATACTCTTTAAATCATACATATTTTACAATATATTCTAGCAGGACTGAGTATGAATCTGAAGTGAAGCATTCTAGAGCAAAATTTCTTCTTGATAAATGGCGAATAGTATGGATTCTAGCCATGGAACGACAAAGAAGACTTCAAGACAAGCGCAACTATTTATTGGAGGTATTCAGAGCTTATTTGAATTTATTTCTTAAAATTTGAAACTTATATTGACATACCTTATTTAAAATTACCTATATGATTCTAACATATGATCACTAAATTTACTTTGTTGTTTGAAGATTAGTTTCTTTTTTATCTTGAAAATACGAATTGAAAATTTTCATGTTTGAAATAAGTGAATGGTTTTATTCTGTCATTATATCAAAGTAATTTATATTAAAATATTTCTGTCTAAATAAAACAAATATATATTCATGGGGTATCCTGGGCAAATAGAGAAGAAGTTATGTTAGTCTTTGTATTATAGTTTTTCAAAGCAAGGTACAACACCAAGTGATACCTGACATTCTGTACACTGGTATCTGCTCCCTTTATTCATTGACTTACCTTCAGAAACTTTTACAGGAGCATAAATCACACACTGTATTGTTGAATTTAACTTTCAGTAACAGGAATAACATCTGGAAAATGTTTTTAAGTTAACCTAATTTTTTTGTCCAAATATTTATCACAAGGATTTTCTGAAATAAGTTTTGAAAAAAGTTCTATTTTAAATTGTTTAGGTGATGATGAACCTCTTCATTTACAATACAAAATATAAGAATTCCACAATATCAAATCCTATAAATTAGAGAATTTCCTTTTGCCATATTTCTCCCCTCTTTTTCTTGGTGTTGAATAAGCAGTTAAATGCTGGTTGACTTTATATACACCTCTCACTTTGTTATTGTAATTAATTACACATTTAGGTGTTGACTTTGTCTCTTCCTTTTTTATTTCTCACTTCCTACATTTCAATAGTTTGTATTGAGGAGATTACACTAACATCCTTCTTATTTTTCCATTTCATTACAAGTAATTTCTCTCTCTGATACTCAACTGTTTCTCCATTTTTTTAAAATTTATTTCTCTTTAAATCTTGAGGTATGTTCAATCTTTTCTATTTAATTAGAGTGTTCCATGCATCAATTTTCTTTTTGACTAATGCATCAGCCAAATCTGACGAATTATAGAAATTCTCCATTGTAACACAATAGCCGTAACAAACAGTTGTTTTACGAGATCTGTCACAATTTGGCTAACATAAGAAGATCATCAAGTAATTATTGAAATTAGATCCCATTCCATTATATACATTGGCATTCTACACATACCTCTTTGGCAGGCAGTAAACCTATGCACCACATTGTTTTGTGGATGGTGTTTCACTGTCTGTTTTTTGGATCCCTGGTATCTGGTATACCAGCCAAACAAGAAACAATCAAATCATTAATGACATCATTCCAAATTATTAACCAATGAAAGTTTATTTATAGTTTGACTTCCATTATTATTGTTTTGCATATTTGTTATTATTTTCCAGTTCGAAAAAAATTAATCATGGCCCAAACACCAAGAAACATTGCATGTAATGCTCCGATTTTACTATCAATAGCAAAAAAAGAGGGAGAACAAAGTTAAAATAACATTTCTAAAGCTTATTTCAATTGCCCATACAACTTATTTAAAATAAAGTTAACATTATTTCTTTGAAATAAATTTTTAAACTATGAATTATATAAAATAATTATGAAATCATTTCATAAAAATTTGCTTACTACAAATACTTATGTATTTGCATTGTATTGAAAATATGAATGTAATAAATACATTTCATTTCATAGTTTGTTTCGCAATATTTAAATAAAAATACAAATTAATTTATTTATCATATTAAGATTCAAGTATTTAATGCATTCATAATAATAATAATAAATATAACAATAGTTTTCAAATTAAAGTTTCTGCAGTGTTCTAATTGCAGTTGAAATTAAAAACGTTTTATTCAGTTAATTATTATTAAAAACTAAAAATATTTAAAATATTTTTCTAATTTTAAAAAGTAATTTCTATGGGGAAGATTTAAATAAAATGAAAATAGTTTTTAAAAATCTTTTGAAATTGTACCCGAGAATTAATTATTATTAATTATTCCATTAAAATCTTTATATAGTTTATCTTTTTTTATATTTATTAAAATAATTATCATCATATCGGTCCCACAAGCACATGTTACATTTTGAAAAATATATAATCGAATAAATAAATATAAATTATAAAACAAAAAATAAAATTCTAAAACATTGACCAATTAAATTTAAATTGCTTGTAAAATATCCAATGATAAATTCTTCAATTTCTACAGAAAATTTTAATTCCATGCTCTTATACAAACTGTGCGAATCAAGTAAATATACACTTGTGGCTTGGTTGTGGATGAAAAATTAAACATGCTGAATACTTCGCTTGGTGGAAAGCTCCACCTCGGTTTGTTTATACGTGACATCATTTCTTGGATGGCTAGTGGACTAGTAGTAATTATCTACGGTGTTCGGGTAACAGTGACCAGGTTTGCTGCCTGCTTTAGATTCACACAACAAGAAATTTTTTATTCGAAATCATGCTGCCTTCAAAGAGATATCTGCATCCATTCGAGTCTGC
Source organism: Latrodectus elegans (assembly GCA_030067965.1). NCBI lineage: Eukaryota > Metazoa > Arthropoda > Arachnida > Araneae > Theridiidae > Latrodectus > Latrodectus elegans. The sequence continues at coordinate 1,856,171 of CM057817.1, read as the reverse complement.
TTTTATAAAGGAGTAAACTTTCATCGATTGTTATATCCTGTTCCTGTATAGTTGTACTCTCAAGTACATGTTTCAGAATTGGCCATACCTTATTTAGTTTTAAACAAGGATGTGTTCTTGCATCACATGCATTATTATTACTGAAGTGCAAGTTTTGCTTTATCTGACAAAATCATCAGTATGTCATTGTTTTCACAAAAGAAGACATGTTACATAATTGATTTACACTCCAATAAATTTGCAAATTAGGTTACTTTTTTATACATAGTTATTCTCAAAAAACTTTTCTCCTGAGAATTTGGAATTTTTGGAAACTCCGGAGACTTTTGGAATGAAATCTACAAGTGTGTTTTTTTGCATATAGATTAGTTTAGGTTTTAATAATGTCAATCATTTTATCATCAACGTATTTCTAGAAAAATTTCAAAACATTATATATATTTCATACCTAGGTTGGCAGTGAAAGTAAAACAAGTAGGTGCTGGTGACAACTTCGCCTTTTGAATTTTACTCTATTGACAAGCTGCTGGGAAATCATCTGACTCCGAATTGCTTGAATTTTCATATTCCACAAAGTTTATTAGAGAAGAATCACTTCCACTATTTTCAATGTCCATCTCTTCACAATTATTATATTAAAAATATCACTTTCATATTAACACTTCGCCATTTTTTCCCACAAATCTTGTCAAATTATTTTCAGAGTCTCCAACAAATTACTTATCAAAACCATTATTTATTTTCATTTCTTCCATCCCAATTAGAAACATGATAAAATAATTTGTAATGATAAGTTCTGCTTTGACCGAAAATTATCGTGATAATTATATGTTTATAAAAATGAATACAATGTTTATTCAATTTAGAAAAAATGCTATAATCCCTTATAAATATAGTATTTTTGAAATACAATTGCAGTGTTTTACAGTATAAAAAATGCTATCCATGTATCAGTAAATATGTAAAACAGTAATTTTGATGAACTGTTAACTAATGAATATTTTCTATGATTGTTAAATATTGTGTATTCAAGTTATAAATTTTTAACATATAACTAATGTCTATTTATTACTTTTTCAGCTGGAAAGAATAAAACACTTTGATTTTAATGATTGGCGACTGAGGGTAATTGTTTAATAATTTGTTTCATAAAACCTCATTCTTTGTTATATTATGCTACATTTTTATTCTGTATTTTTTTAGTATTTGAATTGGTTGAATAACAAAAAGTCTCGAATCATGGATCAATTTAAAAAGATTGACAAAAGTAATAATTCAAAAGTTACAAAGCAAGAATTCATTGATGGAATTCTAAAATCAAGTACGTTTTTGCTTTCTTTTATCCTTGGAAACCGTTTTCAAAATATATATACTATTTTAGAAATTTTTATGAATTTATTTCAGAATTCGAAACAAGTCGGTTGGAAATGGAAAAAGTGGCAGATGTTTTTGATAGAAATGGTGATGGCTTTATTGATAATAAAGAATATATTGAGACTCTGCGTCCAGAACGAGAGGTACCAGAGATGTGTAGCTTTATCATATTTATACTTTTCATACAATTCAAACTTTGTTTTACAAAAATATCTTGTATTGCATGAAATTTTGTGAGAAAAATATGCTAATTTTCTTCAAATAAATATAACATTAGTCCTTGGAACTCATAATAAAATATTCAAGAAAGATTTCTATTGCTGAAAATATTCTTAAATCTCACAAGTAAACTTGTTATTTGTTTTACTTTTTGTGCTGTAATAATCTAATATCATTACCTGAAAATATTAAATTTTTATATATTAAAATATTTCAAGGTGAATTTTATACCTTCAAATTTACATATTTAATTATTTTTTACTTTTCTATTGGAAACTGATTAAGAAAATTTACATTTAGAGTGGTCCTAAAACAGATGCTGAAAAAATTCAAGATGAAGTTCAGCGACAAGTTGCAGCCTGTACATGTGTCCATCGGTTTAAAGTATATCAAGTTGGAGAGGGAAAATATAGAGTATGTAATATGAAAAATATGCTTCTTTTCACTTAAACACTGTTGCATGCTCTTTATATAAAACAAACATTTGTATACTTGGTATTAAACACAAATATACATACATAAGGTTTTTTACTTAAAGATTGGGATAAAAAAGAATATTTTCTTGCATATAACATTTCTTTTGTTTTAACATTTTCCTAAATTTTGTTTTTCGAAAAAATAATATATTACCGAGTATATTATTTTTTAACAAGATATGTCGATTTTTTCCAATCCACCTATTTTAAATTTTAAACAATATTCTGAAACATAGTTCTTAGTTCAATCAATATGATCTAAACAAGGTTTTTATAACTCCTGGAATGTCAAATATTTTTAAGGACCCTTGAAACTCCTTCAATTTTGAATTGACTCCTTGAAAATTATGAATTGTTCCTGGAATTTTTATTTACCTTGATGCATTTATTTTTTGTTAGAAAATATTATAATTTTTTGAGTTTTTAATTTTAATATTTATAAATTTTCAATGAAATTGTCCAAGAACCAAATTCAGTATTAGCTGTTAATGTCACCTCTTAGATGGCAGCACAATCGATATTAGATTGCATTCATAACTGTTAACTAAAATAAGAATCTAATTCAGCCACAATATTTTTATAACAATCCTGTTCAGTCAGAACAGGCTGTAGTATTTTGATTTATGTGTGTGAAGTGAAGAGTTATCACCAATAAGATCGTAGTATCATTCAATCAGGATAGAAAGTTTAAATAATCACAATGGTGGCTAAGTGCATCATTGATGATTAGGTCCGAAACATAGGTGTCAACCATATAATAATTAGCAAAGATCTAGTATGACAATATAACAATTGCTGCTGGTGCCAAGTAAAAGTATAATTTATATTTTGATGAATTAAAATAGTAAAAAAAGCAGCTGATGACAGAAGGAAAGCAAAAAGTCCTTCTTGAAAAAAATTATTGAAAATCAAAATGAAACGTTTGGAAGATGATATATATATATGAACTTGACAAATCTGCTATCAGAATTGCTGAGGAAGCTGAAAAATTGATAAGTTAACATTAATTGCCAAGTCAAACACTTGTTGCTATGGTGCTTCAGAGAAGCAACATTTACTCAGTTCAATGATGAATTAAAACTTTAGGGATGGAAAGTTAGCATTTTCTAATAGCAATATATAGTGTATCTATAAATAACAAAGAAATGTGAATATCTATTGAATTATTAATGAAATAGAAAAGTCTTGAATATGGATGTAAAATTGTATAGTTTTAAAAGAGCTTGAAATTGAACTGAAAAATTTAGAATTGCTTTTATAAGTTACATCCTGGCATATAATATCCATAATTAGAATAAATAAAGTTAAAGTAACATCTAATCCTTCTATTTATTTTGTTTTGAATAAATATATTTGCTTGAAAAGAGATTGTTATACACATCTTGAAAATCTAATGAAGATATTTAAAAGCTATAAAATTACCTATCATTTTATGCAAAGTATACTTCAGTAATGTAATGAATATTGGTTATTTAAATTTCGTTTTTTCTCTTATAGGTTTAAATTCATAAAAGGCTTTTGAAGTAATCATTGAATATAATTCTCACTTAAAAATATTCTCATTAATATTTGGAATATTTTTATTCTATTGCTTGCAAATAAAATTAAAAATATTCCATATGCATAGTTATATATGTATATTTGGTTAATAATTTTTTCAAAAAATAAGATCGTCATTCAGATTAATAAATTATTTAAATTGAATGTCAATGCCTTCTGTAATTTGATTCTTGAAAATTTGTTCAAACTCTTTTGAAATAAACTTAGTGTAAAAAGATTGTCTTCTTTTTTATTTGCCTAGTGTTAGTTCCAGACATTTATTTCTGAGTTACAAATTTAACGTTTTTATTTGTAATATTAATTATCAGTTATTAGTTACAGCATCTTATTCCATGTCATACAAACTGATGGAAAACTTTTATTCCCATTAGAATACTCATAAATCCATTGTCATTCACAAATCTTTGAAAATTTTAAAAAAGCTCAAAAATTTAACCATTTCAATTTGAGATTTCGTACTTTATTAATAAATGAATAAATTTCTGTTTTCTCCTTTGGTAAGTTAGGGAACTACGTTTTTGCTCGTTTATTTCTATTTAAAAATGGTGACTTTAAAGATATTAAGTTATAGTAAAAAATGACCCCTTGATAAACACACATTATAATACTGAGTGCTTAGAATATCTGTAAATAAATTATAAAAGTAATTTTTGGAACTGTACAGTAACCTAAAATGTATTATTTACATAAAGGGATATTTGTGTTTATCTATATAAATTAAAGTATTGTATGACCAGTTGAGCTGATATAATAATAAAAAATATTAGTTGCTCCAAATTATTGAAAAAAACAAATCAATACATAAATTGTGTTTGATAAGCACTAAATTGATTGCTATAAATCTAAGCCATTAAACTTATTTTACTATTTAAATAGAAGTTATTAATAATTGAATATTTGAATTTTACAATTCATAGCTCTAATATTTTATGTGAGTGTATACAAGTATGCCTTATTATAAGAATTTTTTTATTGCATGTTTTGAGATTGCTTAATATTTTGTTTATGTTTGTTGGCATTTGATAATTTGTTGAGAATAATTATAATTTCTTAGATATTTTGAGATTCTTCTAAAAACCATGCCTGTTATAATATTTGTTTTTAAAAAATTTCTTCAATTTCTTAAAAAAGAAATCACACCAAAAATTTTAAGTAATCTACATTATAGGTAAATAAAATTCATATTCACAGAATCATAGTAAGTTCCAACATTGTCTTTATTTAGCTTTTTATTTTTATTAATGAAACTTGTTTTTATTTTACAGTTTGGTGATTCTCAAAAATTACGTTTGGTTCGTATTTTGCGAAGCACTGTAATGGTACGAGTTGGTGGTGGCTGGGTTGCACTTGATGAGTTTTTAGTGAAAAATGATCCATGTCGAGGTTTGTAATATTTTGTTTTCGATTGTTATTTTTAATGCAGAGAAAATGATTTCTAGTAATTTTAAGTCTTAATTTAAGCCATGTCAATTTTTTTTTTTTGGAAAATGCATTTTTTTAAATACTTTATGTATATATGTATTGTCTCCTAAGTATAATTTAGATTTTTTGTTGTATTTATTGATATAAATTCAAGTTTCTAGTTTTTGGTAGCTAATAGTTGGACAAATATTATTTTAAAGTAATTTTTCTGTGTGTTAAGAAATTTGTATTGTATAATTTATCCATTGATAAATTCTAAAATATTAAATGTACTCAAAATCATCTCAGAAAGGGAAATGAAGAAACTAATTCATTTTCTGAAAAACTAAGATTTAATTGAACGCTCTGAAGTATACCATAATGATTCAATTATATTGAGATTGTGTGTCATTGTTGTCAAAGGTAGATGTTTAATTTCAACCTTATGCAAATCAAATCATGATTGGATAAGTCCTTCTTCATGGTTAAGTGTATTATCAGCCTGCAAAATTCCATCGCCTACAGGAAACTAAAGCTTACATCATAGGTTGGACCTCGTATGCTAGAATTCCTCTATACCTCTCCCTAGTGATCCTTTTCTTCAGTGTTATGATTGGTTGACCAGAAAATTCCCATACAGCTACCATTATCATTATAGATTCATCTCCGGGCTGAACAGTTAAAAAGAAACAGTCATATGTTTGTGGATTTGTCCTCTAAGCAATCTCCCATCTTTTTGCATGGATAAGTGTGAAAGCTGATTCATCAGTCCATTACTTTTTTCTGCTCACTAATCGACTAAGTTTTATGTCTGTGGCACAACTGTAGTTGACATTTGCATTAACATCTGTGTATAGTGGCTTGGTAATTATTGCTCAGCCTTAAAAGTTCTGTTTATGAAAGTGCTTTCTAACTGTAATTATGAGCACTGGGGAATTTATATGCTGATTGAGTGTTATAGTTACTTATGATGTAGTTGCTCTCTTTTCAAACCTTACACTCTTTACATCTGGAAACATCTGAAAGTTGGGATGCTTGGATCACACTTACTCCAGTCAAACAGGCCTACAATTTGGCCACTTTAAAAATGAGAGAGGTTTGACATTTTACACTTTCAAAAACATCCTAAACTTACAGAATTCTGAAAAGGCTACCACATACTTCTAAAATCTACAAATACCTATTTCTAAAAAACTGATAACTATTATCATATTTTAATGCATATGAAACCGATTAAAAATCTTGCTTTTATATGCAGATGCTTCCACTATTTTCATATTCACCTGTATATATAAAAGTGTGTGTGTGAATAAAAGATAGTATTTGCTGTATGTATATAATGCTGTACTGTACATCTAAAAAATTCAAAGTAGAAAAATATAATTATTTAAGGTATAAGCAGAATTATTCAAAATTATTGTGCTTAGTGCTTTAATTGATTGATTACTATTGAAAAATTATTAGGTGTGCGTAAAACAAAACATTATTTAAATTAATTTTAAAACGGTATATATTATATTTAGTTTTTATGAAATATTTATTCTTTCCTTTTTTATATTATAGACGCTCATTTTGATGAAACTCTAATTTATGAACACTCGTGTTTACATGAACTAGTCTCTAGTCCCTACGCATTATCTTTTTTGCTAACAATCATTTCTAGCAAATAGTTATAATATTTTTTTTAACTTTTCATTTTATTTCTTATTTATATAACACCAAAAATCTTGATACATTCTTGAACAACAAAACATGTGCAGCCCCTCCACACATAGTGGATTTAGACAATTTATGGGAAAGAACTGAGGTGATGAATTCGATTCTTATCCTTCTTTATGTAAAAACACAGGCTCCCTCTCTGTACCTGAGAACATAGAAAGGGGAAAATCTCTTTTAATTTTGTACTGTGGTGTTCTGTAGTTGGTTTTGTTTTATTTAAACAAGGCAATTAATGAAGTTTCATTTGTTAAGAGGGTGATTGAGCTAGTTCCATTGAGGTTTTATCGCAGCTGAATAATTTCATAGTTGAAGAAACGAGCATGCTTATCAATCAAAGTAAAATGGAATTTCTAAAAGAAATACACAAAAAAATATCAGATGAGATAAAAATTACCAGCAATTATGGAATATAAAAAAACACCTTCTCGATAATTTTATAAACTTGAGAAAATTACTTGAACAAGAAAGCTATACTTGCAAAAGTACTCCCTTTTGAAAATATTATAGAGAAACAATATTCCTAAACTGGAAAAAGCTTTAATAGCTTCGCTGAGAAAAATGGGAGGAATGAACAATTCCTTGATAGTAATGTTCTTAAAGACAAATCCAGCTGCTTTGTTTTGAAGCTGGACTACAGATTTCAAATCCTCTGGGGTTTGGCTCCAAAAATTTAAAACCAGATCCAGTTTTAGCTTTAAAAAAATCTGTAATGAAAGTAGAATTTTGAATAAAATTTTGGGAATTGAATGGAAAAAGGGAGCATTGAAATAACTAATTTCTGTGTAAACCCAAAGGATGTTTTCAACAGTTAGTTAACTTTGTTTCTAAAATTTCACTTGAATGAACACTTAGCTTTAAAGGTGATACATGTAATGGGGGTAAAAAACAAAGCAAAAATTTATAGAGTTGCCCTTAAGTCAATATCAATGGAACAGAAAATCTGCCTCTTTTCATAAGAAAATATTTAACGCCTAGGTGTTTCAAAGGGGTTCAAAAACTACCAACTGCCAACCATAGTAACATTAAAAATCCGGTGACTGGGAGAATTTATAAAAATTTGCTTAGAGACTTATATCGACGATTTTTATCGATGAATTTCAAAGTTCTTCTAATTGTGTATAATTACTTTGCTCACATTGAAGTCTTGGATCTTGATTCAATTCTTGTGGTGTTTCCCCACCTAGTGTAATTTCTGTCCTATGACCGACCCATGGATCAAGGCATAATCAACAGCTTCATGAGCAAATATTATAGGATAATTTTGCAAAGAGTGATTATGGGATTGAATATGGAGTGATCTTCTTGAAGCAATGAATTTGTCAATTAGTGATGGGAAGAATGTTGAAGGAAAGACAACTTTAGCTACAGCATTTCAAGCCACAGCATCTAAAGAAAGCCATGGTAATTTACATGATGACTTGAAAAAAGATGAGTTACTCATGCTGAACTCTGACAAAGAATTCCGTTGCTGCCTAAAATTTCTTTCGAGAATTTTTTCAATATAGATCACATTTGACATGTATGGAAGAAATATCACATGATGAAGTTAATGAGAATATAATTAATAAGAATAAAAAAGCTTTCAGGTATCGCAAAACAATATGTATAGCAAAGGCTGTTACCAAAACAAACCACTGAATGGCTGATTACACTTGTACTTTTTTAAGGGAAAATTAATAAATTATTTATTCATTGAAAAATTTTAAAACAATGTTTTATAAAGTGTAGTTTTTAAACAGATGAAGTTATATGATTATTTTCCCTGATTTTCATCATTAAAATGAAAATATGCAGTGTTTTTAAGTATGAATCTTATTTTGCATGCGTTTCCTACACTGTGTTTTAATAATTTTTTCTAATAGTATTTTATATATATTGAAAAAGTAGTCAGGTAGAAAAAAATCACATTTTAATAATCTAATATATCATTTTTCTATTTTCAAACTGCTTTACCAGTCCTTATGTGTACATAAAATTGAGTGTCTACTGCTTTCATTAAAAATAAAATATTAACACTTAAGTCAGAACAAAATAAACTAAGCTATCAAATACAATTAAAGAAACAATCTACATAAAAATGAAATGTGGATTTCAATGAATATTAATTGAAGCAGCAGCAAAGATATTCTAAAATCTTTTTTGATGTTTGTTAGAACTTACCTTTTAGAATATCCGGAGAATTTCCAATATTAAACCAAAAATTTTGAGCTCAAGTTCTTGTGATTATTATGACAAAAAATTTTAAAATATTTGCATTTATTTTATTTGCATTAACTGAATCCTTTACCTTATATATTTTGTAATTAATTGAAACTGATATTTACTGAAAGTACTTTCTCGATGATTAAAAACTATTATCAATTTTATTATAATGAAATATGTTTGTGATGAAATGTTAGGTAATTATAACTTATTATTTCTGTTGATAGCTTATGATAATATTGGTATATCTATTTCTTTCTGTATATGCATGACTTCACCATTAAAAGTAATTTGCATATTTTATTTTTATTAGCTTACATTATTGTGTAATCAAACTTGTTCTTAACTTATGTTAATATATTTCTCGTAAATAAGCAAATTCATCAATATAATACATTATTTTAATTTTATCTCTATTGAAGTTAATATTTTGAATAAATTAGGAAGATATGTCAATATTACCTTAAGAAATGTCAAATGTTTGATGTATATATATTTTTTGTAACATTTATTTATGTTTTAATATTGTGCGTATTCAGTCTCCATTTAGTTGAAATTCTAATGATATTAGAATATAATCTTTTTTATAATAAATACACAAAAAATAATAATTTCAATAACAGTATCTGTTTAAACAAAATATACAATTTTATTCCTTTCGTTTTCATTATTTTATAATACCTCATAAATATTGATGATAAAATCACAGATAACAGCCGTTTTGCCAAAATTTGTTAGCTTTTAATTTTAATGCAGCCAGATATTACTGTGGATGAATTTAAATGGAAAAAATTGGTTACAAAAAATAATAATTTTTATTAGCTCTTAATAATATTAAAAACTTTAAATATCAGAGACATCTAGCTCTTCAGTTTTCATGAATTTTCTTTTCACTTAGTAAATTAGTTGGTAGTAAATTAATCGGTTTCATGTTTCATTTTACTTATCTTAAATATTCTATTTTATGTCCACTTTAAATCATCTTAATATTCTTTACTTGAGGCGGAAACTTTACAGCTCTTTCTGTTAGTTACATTATGAGCAAATTTCAGTTGATGTCACTTCTCATTATTATTATAACTGGGACATATAAAAATTGATTGATAAGATATATGTTTAGTTTTAGTAAGAATAGAAGTAAAATTTATTATTGTAGTTGTGTAAAATGTATGAATGTAGTTTTCTTAATACATCATAAAGTATTTCTAACTTTTAATTTCATCTTAAAATAGTTTAAAAGAAAATTATGTTCTTGTCTTGAATTTATTCTTTTCAATTTTCATATTTTTAGAATATTACTCTTTTATCTTACCTGTTTGATAATGTTCCTATATTTATGCAAGCATCACCGAAATTTGTGATTTCACATTGATATGTTTACATCATATTTTTTTTGACAATTACAATACTTTAGAACTAACTCTGTTTGGCTCGTATTTTTTGTCAAAGTTATTTAATTTGAGATCATTGTTCATAGATAGTTTTGAGCTTAATTTTTCATTAGAATATCAGTTAGAATAGAAATGCAATTTCTATAGTGTTCACATTTTCTTGTCCTCTCGTTTATTGTTTTGAAAAGATAATTATTTAAGTGTTATTTCATACATCACAAATTTTTTGATTTATTAGTAATCCTTATTTCATTTAATTTTTATAATACATAACTGTAAAAGTATAATTCAGCTTTGAATGTAAGATTTTGTCAAGAAAAAAAAACTTTTTTTTTGTAGTAATAGTAAAATAAATTATGAAAAGTAAGAAAAAGTGTTTTTCAACTTTCATTATTTTTAAAAAAATTTTATCCCATAGGATAACACTACAAAATTTCAACAATTCTTTTCCGAAATATTTTACCATCCTTTACCTTTTGCTCACATTCATTCATAATTTTTTAAACATTTTTGTGATGTACTCTTGTAGAAACTTTATTTTTTCTTGTTTTTTGATAGTTTAGTTTACTATTTAACTACATTATGCACACAATTGATTTTTATGAAATAATTGATTACTATAATTAATCTGTTATCATGTCGTCATTGATAATCTTTTTTTGTAATGTATGGTCTAATATGCATATAATTATTGCTTTAAATGTAATTTACAATAAAAATTTCATAAATTTTTTAAACGTTGGGAGTTTATTATTTGGAGATTGTTTTATATTGTTTCAATTTTTACTTTTTTAAATTTTCTACCTAACTTTTATATTTATGTAATATCTTCTCTATTAAATTATGATTTCTTTCTGCTTTCATAGGCTGCAGGGAAGAAGCATTAAAACTAACAAAACTACTTATTCAGCATTCTAAAAAATCCTCACTCTCTAGTCTCAGTAGTTCAAAAGAAAGTCTCTAACTATAAATTAAATACGTATTCTGTTTTTAACACCTATTTCTTTCTTCCTGCTTACTATGTTTTCTCCTGTCATTAATTTTTCCATATGCACTAAATACCAATCTGTTACTTAGCATGATTGCTGTATCATAATGTTTCCACTAAATAATGTAATATTTGCAATTTTTTCAATTTTACCTCATGTGGGTAACATATATAAAATCATTCTAAATATAGACATTATGCATTGAATTAATATTACTGCATGAAAATTAAATAGTACAGTCTGCATGTGTGTTTACTGTCATATAGCTAAAGGAAGAACCAACCTTGAATTAAGAGAACAATTTATTTTGGCTGATGGAGTAAGTCAATCAATGGCTCCTTTTAAACCAAAGCCTAGTCCTAATTCATCAGTATCTTCTCAAAGTGGAACAAACATCTCAATGCCTTCAACGGGTCCCATTACAAAGGTTTGAAATTAAACATTTTTAAAGCATATGGTAAAATAAAGACTTATATTTGCTTTTTGTTAATTTTATGTTTATATGTTGAATTTTTTTCATTGTGTTTTATGTGTATTTTTATTTCTTTTGTGTTAATAAATATTACAGTAGCTTAAATGTTTTCTTTTTTGTCATTTTTATTGTTTTTATAGTTTCTTAATTTACACTTTCTATAAATTTTACCAAATAGTTTGGATAAATATTATACCACATTTTTCTCCCATTAAAAAAGTCCCTGTTGAAAATATTTTTTTATAATCTCACAATTGTACTGGAGCATTAGTAGAGTATGTTAAAAAAATTTCTGTCTTGTTTAGTTGCTTTCTGTGTTTTTTCCCCACTATGTAAGAAATATTGTTTCATAATTTTTAAAGAATTCAAAATAGCATGCACTATATTAGGAACTAAACCTATTTCATAGTAATGTATGTCTCTAATACATTTTACTACAATAAATGCAGAATATTTTAACATTTCACCATAAATTACAAAATAAAATTTGATGGAATCGCTTGATGCTTCTTCTTTGCAACATCATCTTAGTTGGCCAATTGCTAGCGTAATATCAGTTTTGTCTATTTCAATTATTACTTTCAGCTTCATTTTTGTTAATGCGATGTATTCCTGTGCAAGAAATGAGGCCTTTGTTCTACAGGCCCGTTCCTTCAGAGTTAGGATCAAGAATTCCGGTCTATTGCTGGGTAAACTTTAAAATACTCTTAATATTTTTTGCATATTTTTATATTAAATTGATTTAATACTATATGCGCTATTAGAGCCCTTTATTAGTTTCTAGGATTTTGTAATGATTATAGTATGTTCTCTTAATTTTTTCTTTGTTTGAATAAAATACATTTGACTCTCCATACATTCACTTTCTAATTACCTTGATATTTTATTATATAATTCGTGATAATTTTCAATAAAACTTGAAAATATTTTGCTAAATTGCATAGTAATTTCCTTAATGCAGGTTTCCATTGCAGCTTTGACACTTTAGATAATTATGATACAATGCTTTCTTATTAATTTTTAAATTCCTCGAAATGTATTTTAGGAAGTTCTTATGCTTGCAAAATAATTTAAGATGATTTTTTTTTTAAATATGAAAAGCATACCATTTTTAAACTTAACACTTGATTGGCCAAGGCAGTCATTTTGACTGCTTCTTAATTTCACTTAGAAAAATAATTATGTATATAATAACACAATTTCGTAGAATTTTGTGACTTTTTGTACATTATGTAAATGTGTTTATTAATAATTGTATAGTTATCACTCTCCTCCTTCATTTCCGATATATATATATATATATATATAATATGTTATACGTATATTGCCCAAAAGCAGTCAAAAGTCTGCTTGAGAAATTTTAAATAATAAAATATGACTTTTATTATGAATTGATTGAATTTCGTATATGAACAGCTCAGCTCTGTATTCAGTTTTCATTTTTTATTCCCGTCACTTATGATAACATACAAGTACATTATAAATTGTTGATTTGGGCTTATACTTGATAAGTTTCAATTGCTCAATGTCTAAAGTAGTACTTGTTATTCAAATCTTTATGCAGTCATACTTGTTCGAAGTTTCAGTCTTTGTAACATTTTTAATGTTTCAACAGTGGCTGATGAAATCAGTTTTCGATTGTTTCATGGAAAATCAAAGATATATACTCAAATAAATACAATATTAGAATGTATTTGTTCTTCTGATTAACATAATGATTTCATTCTTAACTGTAAAATATATTGATTGGAACAAAATATATTGTTTTATACCATCATCACAAATGAAATACGATAAAATCTTTTACGATATGTTTTAAATATCTTACTTTCTGTGCATATCACTATCATGTTATTAATATTATGAATAAATTTATGCTTTTATTAGAATAAAAAAATGCTCTTTGTTGGTGCTGTACTTTGGTAACAACAAATTTACTTTTGTTACTTCCTACTGATTTTTTTTTGCAAGTTTGAAAATATAATTTTTACTATGCATAAAATTTTTACTGTTTCAAATATTGTCATTGTCCATGCACGATAATGAAAATACGCCATACATAAATTCTATTTAATATGGGAACACTACATAAATTTAGCTTTTTAATGTGAAACAATATATGTTAGTATGTAATGTTTGTTAATTATTCAACCTATATTCGATTATTTTGTTGTGAATATGAGTTACACAAATCTAATTTTGTAAAGTGAATCTATTTTTGTCAATAGAAATTGAAATTCGGTCTCAATAGGCTTTCTTATTAATTTTTGTTGTGGAAGTTTATTACAAAAAATGTTCTATTAAAAAGGAAATTGTTTTAGATTGTTGAACCTTTATTTGAATGAAAATGGTCACTTATTTTGCACAAATCTAGGTTCTTACATTGTTTAAAAAATCGTTAAAAGTATATAATTAGAATATAAAAGTTACATTCTTTACATATTTAATAAATGTATTATAATTTAGGTTCATAATTTTCTGTAAATTACGTTTTTTGTTCCCTGGTCATGTTTTTGTAAAACAGAAAAATTTAAGTATGAGACAAATAAAATACTACATTATAAGTATGAGATTTTTTCAATAATATAATTAGAAATATATATTTGAATAATATTATATAAGTGTAGATTTTATAAAAATAATTAATTAGTTAAAAAAGATATAATGTTACATTATTATTTTTTTTATTCACGGAAAAATTATTTAATTTAATATCAATATTTTTTCACCATATTATTTTTAAACTTGTATAACTTAAACTTTTTAGAAATTGATTATAAAGCCTAGTTAAAGTTTAAAAAAAAAGTTGATTAGCCTTCTTAAACATTAAAATATTCTCAACAAAAAGTAAAAACTTATTTATATTACAGTAAACAAGTCTATTTGTTTGCTTTATATTTGGAATTTATATAAGTAATTTATTACATTCAGCATCTGTAATTTTATGTTATTGTATTTGGTAAATAAACTGAATGTTTTATGAGTGCTCTAGCTTCCAACAAATAACTATTTTTAGAAAAATTCATTCTAGGGGTATGAATCTTTAATTTCACATAAACTTTACAAATAACAAATATTCGTCCATTTGACGTATTTGCGAAATATTTGCTTAGTCACAATAATTGAAGGCAGGCATAATTCCATATTAAGAATGAAATTATTAGGCTTGATCAATCATCAGGCCTAATATTATTCTTAATATTGGATTATGTAAAAGTTCATATTTAATATTTATTAATTAAAATAATTTTCTTATGTAAAAATTGTAATACTTATTTTAAATAAGTTAATTAAACATAATTATCTTAAAATAATTCTGTCAAGTTCATTTACCTCATAAGTTGTATAATACATTAATAAATCTAATTTGTTCATTTGTTTATGGAAACATATGAACAACATATCAAATTTATCTCAAAATACTTAGATAAATTTGATATGTTAAAATTTTTATCTCTTTATTTAAAAGTATATGCATCTCACTCTAATTTAGGATATTATTAAATAGATAAAATCAGATATTAACATAATAAAAATAGTTTTCACTGATTATTTTTATTTTTCTGAATTTTATACAATACCAGTTTTTTTTCCTACCTTAAAATAGTTATTAATATACTATGTTTATAGTTTTTTTAAGTATTATGATTGCATTATAACTATTTTGGATGTAATAGCTCAAAATACAATCATAAGATAAATATTTATGCAATTATTACATACCTGTATACATATACCTCAGTATATTTCTTTTACTATGTGAATTATAGTAAAAGAAATATACAGAGGATTTAACATGATAGCAATATTTTTAGTTTGTATTCATTTAATAAAACAACTAAAAAGTTTAAACACCCATGCATAATATGCATTCAATATCAAGTATTCAGAAACTGTTCCCAAATTCATAAGACAAAGAGTGACAATATTTACGCACTGATGTATATTAACTATGTATATAATTTCCAGTTTCAGCTATTAAAACAGTAATGTATAGATAATTTATTAAAATATCCAAATTTAGTCTAGTGTTTACACTGAAAATTATAAAATCTATCTAATGATTAATATTGAAAATTAAATGTATCATTGCTTTATTTATTGATTTGTGTTTTGAGGGATTAAGAAGGCAATTTCTTTTCAATAATACAGTTTTTTTTTTACTCAAATTTAGATTTCATTAATTGCTACAAAAGTTTATGGTCTTTTTATTAATTATCAATGTATAATGTAAAATATATGAAATTATTAATATTTTATTTGGGAGGAGAGTACTTTCTATGCATACAATTATTCACTAGTTTAAATGTGACCAGTTATAAACACAGTTAATGGTGGAGTGATTAACAGGCCACCAGTCACTAACATAAATGAATTGTTATATATTGTTTCAGATGCACTCCTATATGTAATCCATTGCATTATCCATGCTTTGGTGTACCTTATAATTTGAACCTGTTTCTAATTGCTAAAATATTGCTTTTAGGTTTGTTTGAATTTGCGTTTCTACATGTTTTACAAAATTTTTCAATTGTTTTTCGAAATTATTAAAAATATAGAAGGAGCATATGGTTTACAAATGAAATCGCTATTTTGAATCAGTTCATTTGTATAAACAATGAGATCATTTAAATTAATGATCTCACCAAAAATATCTTTAAATCAAATAAATTTTTTTAAAAAGATAATTTTGTGCTCTCATGTTTTATTATTATTTTAGATTCGCGAAAAAAGTGAAAGAAGCACTCCAATGATGCAAAATAAATCTGCAGAAAATAGCAGTGATATTAGTGGACCAAGTTTTAGTGGAAGTGACACTTTTAGTAACAAATCAACCCTTTCAAAAGTCTCAACTTCACTGTCTCGATTGAGTCTTAAAGGTACATTTTTTGCTGTAATGCTTATTAAATTATTTTTCACATATTACATTAATTATTTTTCACATAAAATTCTATACTTAAAATTACATTTTTAAAGCATTTTAAAATGTAAATTTATGACAATCAAATAGTATACATTATGGATATTATATTTTTTAATAATATCTGTTCCTTTTTATTGTAGTCTTTGTCTTGTATTCTCTACTGATGTCGCATTTCTTGAGATATAAAAAAACTTTTTACTTTATGAGCATTTCTTAAAAGAATATTCTACCAAATATGACATCTAATATCAAACTATTAGTAATATAAAATGCTAAAATTTCTTAAATGTTTATCATATGGTGTAAAAGAAAATATTTTTTTAAGTATTGCTTTACTACTAAAATAAAGTATTGCTTTACTAAAAATTTTTAAGTATTGCTTTAATACTAATACATCTTCACCAAACTTATTTTAAATCATTTATATTCTTAGTTAGAATCAAAAAAGTAATATTTAGATATTTTTGAGGATTTAAAGTTGGATAATTTATGCAAGATTGATGTTTTTGGTAACACTTCTATTTTGTTATAAGTTTTTCTAGTAACATTTGTCTAAATGATTATCTATTTGAAAATTAAAGTCATTTTTAATAATATATTTATTATCATTGTAAGTCTTCAGTGGATTACTAATGTATGTGTCAGTAAATTGTCTCATAAAATTTTAAAGGGCATCTCAGAGTATTTTTAATTTAATGTAACAGATTGAAAGTCTTCATGAAACTTTTAATAGCATTCATTACTTTCACAATTTTACAAGAAAAAGATGATTTTCTCAGTTTGATGTAAACGTAAAATAACAGAATACATTTTTAGATTTAAAACGTATTGTGTAATACATGTGCGATTTTGTTTTATGAATTATAAAATTAATTATCTGTACATGCTTTCAAAATTTTTGCATAAAGTAATAATTTAGATAATATCATTGAATTCAATTAAAAACAATTATATTATTCTTTATAAAAATTCTTCAAAACTCCTATTAGTTTACAACATTCTCTACATGAATAATTTTTAAAAATAAAATTTATGATGGTGTGTAATACATATTAAAATTTTGACAGATTTTGTTATTGGGTGTATGTCATCATACTATGTCATTAATATTTAGTTAAACAAACATAAGTATGTACTGTTTAAGATAAACATGATATATTCATTAAGTTTGATTAAAAAGAATTTACAACTTTTGCTGGTTAAAAATGTTTTAAAAACTTGGCTTCTATTAATGTTTTAAGATTACTAATCAGGTTAAAATTCTTACAATTTGACAGTAATTGACAAAATTTGAACTAGACCATGAAAATATAATCATAGTTTTACATATTTTCAATATGTTAACTTATTTCTAATTGTGAAATTTACATAATAATCATTAAAATACTATCTCCGACATTATGTGGCAAATAGTTTGTAAAAATGTACAATCTACTTTATAATATGTGAAATGTTAGCAATATTTCAATATGTTAATTATTCAAATCTAAATGAAAAGATTTACTTTGAGATCATTAGATGTTTCACAATTCACAAAATTAGGTGTTAAAACTGTTTTTTTTTATACCGCAGATGAAAAAACTTTAAATATTTATTAAAAACTGCTGGTATCTTGCGGTTACTTCTAAATATGATAGAAAAGATGTATGCATATAAAAACTAAAAGCAAATTTAATTATATTAAATATGAATGTTAAATGAAAATTAAGTCTTATAGAAAAATGTTTAATCTTGAAATATTTAGCAAAGCTTAGTTAAACATTGTGAAAAATTATCATGTGTGAGATTTAAGTTATTAAGCTGGAAGAAACCACTATGTATATGCTTTTGGCGGTCATTTAGAAAAAATGAAACAATCTTGTGGAGCAAAGTGGCAAAAGTATTGGAATAGCAATGATTAGTTAATAACACCAGTTGTAAAAACCCATTTTTTTAATGAAAACTGATATTATCTAGAAGATATCAACAAATTTTTTTTTCTTTAAAAAGTTTTCTTAAAATTTGACCTGATTTTAGGGATTTTTTTTCTAAAAAATTGTTGTTCTAAAAAACATTAGAAATAGAAGTAATAAATTCATTATTCTAATTTATATTTTATTTAAAAGAATTCAAACATGAAATATTTACTTTTTCAGATTCTAGTTTAAAGTCTCCTAGCAGATCGTCAAGCCGTCAAGGCAGTAGGCCTTCCAGTCGAGCACCAAGTGACCTTTCCCAAGATGGAATTGAAGATTATAAAAAACGCAAACAAGTTATTAGTGGGAATAAACAGCAATGTACTACAAATAATGGAAAAGTTCAACTTAAATCATCAATAGAGACATCAAAAATTCCGTCAGTCAAGAAATCTATGAAGCTTCCCATAAGTCGATCTCCTTTAAACAGAGACTCAGAGTCTCCTGTAAAAAAATGACTGTCGCTTAGAGGAAAATGACTGAGGAATGAATTTATTTTCATGTAACATTCCAGTCTATGGTGATTTCGTTTATGCTCATATTGTATAATTCCAAGAAAATATATGTAGCACAAAGCAAAATTCTGAAAATGTTAATTTACTAAAGTAATTCTTTATATTCGTAGATTAACAATCTTTTACAGAAATGTTTATTCAATTTCTTTGTAAAAAATATATTTTTTTATAAAGTAAAAAACATAAATTCGTGTGAGTACTGATAGCAAAATAGTTTTTTTTAACAATAAGACTATAATGTCATGCAACTAATTATGCTTCTGCTAGTCTTCATTTGCCAACTGAATTATTATCATTTTTACTTTTAACAATATTATGCATTCCATTGTGTTGTAAAATGTACTTGTTGCATTTTCTTTTGCCGATATATTAGGGAGTCTCTTTGCTCTATAGGTATACTTATTACAGTATAACAGATTGGCATATAGAAGAGAATCGTTAAATTTTTTTTTTTGCAAAAACTTTATTATATGTGTATCGATTTAAAATCTACCGAAAATGTCATTTGTTTTAATTAGAATGAATCTTAAAAAGACATTAATAAAAAATGCTGATAATTAATGAACATTAATATTTACTTGTGCCAATTGTAAAAATGTTATTGGAGTATTTTTTGTGTGTAATTTTGAATAATTGTAAATCTTATTTTAAAATGATTAATTCCTTTACTAGCACATATTTTGAAAAATGTCTTGTATATATATTTTATACCATTAACTTATGGTAATATATACCTAAGGTCAAACTTTGAAATTGCATCTGCTGAAAGTTTCAGCTGTGTCTTGTGTAAGCTTAATTTAAGTTGCTTTTTTGATAATAAAGAATATATATTTAAACGTAGCTGAAGTGCATATTATATACAACACATATTTTATAGTATGATGCATCTACCAATGATAAATTCACTGAAACAAATTATGTATGGAAAAAGAGATAAATTGTTCTAAAAAATTATTTTGCAAGACAAAATTTTAGAGTTAGATTATCTTGCACAGAGCAATGGTTTTTGAAATTAAGTTTATACTATGTCTCTTTTTATAATATTTAGCATTGTTCATTGTATGATAAAATCTAAAAATAAAAATTTTACAAACGCTATTTAAAAACTAATAAAGTTTATATTTCAGTAAAATCAGTTTTATAGAACTCCAAAGTGAGCTGAAATTTTAAAAATACCTCGGTGCTAAATAAGTAATTTGTTAAGATAATATTTTTATTCATAGATTTAGAGAAAATACTCTCAATACCACTTATTTAAAACAAATCTATTTTTTCTTTTGAGATTCACAAAAATAGAAAATTTCAAAACACTTTTAAGCATATGTTTAAAAAGAACAATCAGTAGTTATAAACTTTCAAGCTATAAATTATGATTCAATAATTCATTATAAAGATTAATTTATACTTTTAAAGTTCCAATCAAACCTGATGTCAGCTTTTCTACAAGGCAAAAATAAATTTTATTTTTCAGGAGATTCCATAACAATGGTGAAATATGAAAATTTTCCACCTTTATTTAGATACTTTTAACATGCTTTCAGCGAGTCTCTTCTCTGTGTATCATATTTAGACAAAATAGGCACATTTTAGCACTCATTGTTTGCTATTCCCTTAATTTCTCTAGCTAATTTATTTCACATCAACTGTAATTAGTTAACCCTAAAAAGTTCTCGACTTAAATTATGAACCTGAATATCTTGTACCACCTCAAAATCCAATAAATTTGAAACAATTTTATTTTAATCTTGATCTGTGTCAATAAAAGTAAAATGGATCGTACTATTTTCAGAGTACTGGCTTACAAGGTGTAGAGTAGATACTATCCTGAGCCAGAGTGGCTCCGGATCTTTACCGATGGATCCCTCCTATCAAACGGTGCCAGAGTTTTCTCCAAAGCCTTTTCTTTTTATGCCCTGGTGGGACAGGGCTCTGCCTTTGACGGAGAGATCGCGGCAATTCGCTTGGCTCTATCTCAGCTACATTGCTACATAGATCAATTTACAAAAGATGATGTCCTCTGTGATTCAAGAACTGTTCTGCTGGCCATTGTATCCTCTAATAATCCCTTAACACAGGACATTTTGAACTGCGGGTAACATCTTGAGAAGATCATTGTCCTCCAGTGGATCTCTGCCCATTGCGGAGTCACAGGTAATGAAAATGCAGATTACCTTGCAAAGAAGGGCACTTTAATTACGCAGACTCCCACATGCACTATGCCCTTCTGTTCTATAAAACATCTTGTCAAAAAAGAACTCTTAGTCCAAAACTCATGAAGAGCTTACTAACCGCATTTCTCTTAAACCTTGGAAGAATGCCATCCTAAATCTGCGCAATAGCCCAAGACAGAGCGGTGGCTGAATTCCGCCTAGCCACCGGGCACGACTGTCTGCGGAAACATCTGTATAGATTTGGTATCGTTCCTTCTCCGGTCAGCACTCTTTACAACATTGGTGAGGTCATGGACGCAGCGCACCTTCCTCGCTTCCCTGCACGTCTCTAGCTGAGCGCTATTGGGAAGTAAGAGACATGTTAGATTAATAGACTCTGTTGCAGTATCTGTGTTATTGTTCTATCCTTTTTATTTATTTTGCTGTAACTGTCTATAATCTGCCACTGGAAATTTTAAAAAAAGTAATTAGTTCACAAATTTTCTTGCACTACTGGAATTTGGCCCAGGAAAAGAAATCAGCCTTTAGTGTTTTCTAAAGGATATTTTAGTTTGTAAATTCTTGTGTGTAGAAGTTCAAACATCTCGTCTATAAAGTTATCTCTTTTCATAGTTAAATAAAATGAGAAACTTTTCACGTTCCCATGCATTGATGTTTCCAACAAAATCCAATCAATTTTCTTGTCCTGTTAAATTTGGTTCCTACACTTAATTTTATAAACACTTAAATACTCTCATCTTGTTTTATAAAAGAAAAGTTAAATTATTGGAAGATTCTACAACAGATTTGACACGCCAAAATAAACAAGCTTGTATGTCTCAAATTTTAATTTGTTTAACAAGCTCTCTTCGCTGCATAGCTAATATTTTTGACGTCAAAGTATTTTTGTCGTACATTATTAGCAAATCTAAAAGGCATATATTTGCAAAGATTATGTATAAGCACTCCACTTTTTCGAAGTTAAGATTTTTTTACAAATATAAATAAAAAAAATTAAATGTATTTTTAAAATTTCTTTTAAGCAACAGACACTAAAAAGTAATCGATATAGGTTCTCAATTACGTAAACTTAAACATAGTTGTAGTTTTCTATAACTTTCTTAAAATCTGAATTTTCACTAAATGCAAAGTTAATTCATGAAAATATAAAAAATTATGTATATCAAAACCAATTTAAGAAAATAAGCAAACAAACACAAAATGTTTCTTTATTAAATCAGTTCAAATTACAAATTTTACGTAATGGCAATGGCAATGAAAGTTTCAGTCACACATGTTAATAAAACTTGAAAAAAATAAAATTGCTAGTAAAATTATGTGAATTTATATTAAACAATGCTTTAAATTTGTTTGACAAAAATTAATTCTAGTACAACACAAAAAAAATTAGAAAAGAAATGAAGTCGTAGGAATAAAATAATTCAGCCACGATTTTCATAGACAGTATTTTCTAGCTGCTCTCCTCGAATTTTTGTTTGTATTTGCTCTGGAACAGGCAATTCAACCTATATAAAAATATATTAAAAGTAAAACATTCGATTAAATTAAAATATACATACAATGGGGGTAAAAAAGTTTCCGTACGATCACTAAATTTAAGAATAAGTAAGCATAATTTAAAAAATATTGCATTTTCTTTAAATACTGTCTATATATGTTTAGTATAAGTCTATAGAAAGAGATTTTTTTATGAATTTTCATTTTTATAAAACGAGAAAAGCATATTATTTTCAATATCTAAGGTAAATTGAAAATTGCTGTACAAAAAAAGTTTCCGTACGCGTTATGCAAATTCTTTCTGACATGTTTAAAACAGGCCAGCAGTAAATCTTTGACTTTATAAAGTGAATCATTGATAAGAAAACATATAGACAGTTGTTAAGTTCAAGTTTGTTATTTATCATCTCAAATAGGAAGTTCCCAGAGCTATTCAGGATTTAGTGATTAAATTGTGAAAAGATGGATTGTCCATGAAAAGGATTAGTGAAATTACGAAAAAATCGAAGCCTACTGTGCAATATATAATTGAAAGATATCGTAAATTTCATTCACTTGAGGATAGAGCTCGATCCGGGAAGCCGCCAAAATTAAATCGCGTGCATAAAAGAAGTATCATACGCCAAGTTTAAGAAAATTCATGAATTAGTGCACCGCAGTTGGCAGCCTATTTAATGGTTAGTTACAACATTAAAGTCTCATTTCAAACAGTGCGAAATGTCGTTAAAAAAAAGCGGTTATCATTGACGTGTGGCCCGGAAGAAACCCTACATAAGTTTGTGCAACAGGTAAAAGCACCTCGAGTTTGCAATGAAGCATGTAGGTAAGCCATTATCATTTGGAGAATCCATTCTTTTTAACGATGAATCAAAATTTAACATTCATTGATCAGATGGCCGAGTTATGGTGTAGAGAAAACCAAAGGAACAAGTGCTAACTAAAAATTTATGCGGAACTGTGAAGCACAGTGGTGGCGGTGATATGGTGTGGGGGTGTATGAGTACTTCTGGAGTAGGAAATTTGCAATTCATTCGGGGAAATATGGATATCCGGATATTCTTAAACAAAATGTGCTATCCAGAGCAGAGAAACTCTCTTGGAACTGGATTTACTTTTCAGCAAGACAATGATCCTAAACACATCTCTAAGATTGCCAAGAGTAGTGCCTTTACAATGTTAAACAACTTCATAGCCCTCCCCGTTCACCCGATTTAAGGCCAACAACTTAAAAAAATATGCCATGAAAAACAAAGTTAAACTCATAAGTGCCGTTAGTAGCATTTGGTGTAATATTTCTCCAGAAGCAACAAAAAAACTTGTAGGGTTAATGCCACAATGTCTAAGAGAGGTGATAGAGGCCAAAGGAGGGCCCACTGATCATTAAATGCATTTTGCATTTTTGTAAACTTTTCTCGTGTGCTAGGGCACTGTACAGAGACTTTTTTGTTCCATCTTTATGGCCTTTTATGAGTTTTTAAGATTTATTATTTAACTTTGTCAATATTATCATCCTTTTTAATATTAATAAATATTAAATAATATTAGTTCTGACTCATTTTTAAGTTTTCATTTTTATCATTATGAATTTTGTGTGAGAAATTAAACTTTAATTTGCATTCGTATCTGCGTACAGAGACTTTTTTTACCCACTGTATATAAAAAATGTTGCATAGCTTACATAATCTCCATCATCCATTAGCAAGCAAACATTCAACGCTGTAGATTGAGATGTTATCAAAACAGTATCCTTCGAAGTTTCATTAACAAATATCTGGACAGAGTCGCACTTATCGAGACTGAGCAAAGGGCAAGGGCCTTCAAGCTGTACATTTTATAAAAAGTATTTGAAATATGAAATTCAAAAATACATGAATATAAATATATATATAATACATATAATTAATAGAAAATAGATAATTTATTCTAGGTTACACAAATGTTAAGTATTCGATATTTTTATATGAGATGATACATGAAAATCTTATTAAAAAAATTTCTAGAATCTGCTTCAATAATTTATAATAAACATGATAAAACAAATGAAAAAATAACTTATTTTAGTCTCAATTCCAGTAGCATTAGAAGTGTCAGATTTTTCAATGTAGCATGACTTAACACATAGATATAAGATTTGTTACTCTGTGATGTAAAAATTAAATTTTGAATTCTAAACAAAAACCTTTAATTGAAATAAGAGAAATAATAAAACTAACTTGTATCTTCATACGGGAACAATGCACCAAGGAAACAGACCCAACAACTCCATGGACCATTATGTTGGTTCTTTTACAGTTATCTGCAATAAAATACATTGATAAATTAGGTTTGGTAGGTTGGATTTTATGGCACAGGGTCTAGAAATGAAACTCCATCAAATGTTAGTTTTAAAATTTTTTATATAACTATTATTTTCTTTTACACAAGCAATGTTAAAAAAATAATTTACAAATATATTTCACATCAGTTAAAAAAAAAAAAAAAGGATTTACTATTAACTACCATGTTAAAATTATTTCCTATAAAATTATAAGTATAAATTTAACAAAATAAAATGGGTAAAGTAACCTCAAAATAGCAAAAAGATAATAAAGTAGTTCACCAAATAAATTTTTTTAATGCTAGAAAATTAGTTTTAATAAAGTGTAAAATTATTATGGATAAAATCTCTACATAAAATTAAGATTTTTTATTTGAATGTGGTTCATCACGTTTCACACCATGGAATCCACTTATTTAAGAATAAATGTTTGTCTGATACGTGAGGGCAAGTTATCTCACATCTTCACTTAATACCAGTAAAATTGATCAGGTGACATGGAAATATGGCACACCATTTATTGAACTGCAAGTTGGATGACTCTTGTCAACGAAAATAAATTTACATTCTTTCTCACATCAGATAAGAGAACAGATGGATAATTTAGCATCCACATCAGCTCTCATTACCATTGAGACCTGTGTAACTGGTGTTCCAATAAAAAATTTCATATCCCTCGCCAGCAAAGAAATCCAATACTCAGAAAACTCTAGACATAATAGGATGGCACTCAAAACTTCCATAACATTCAAACTGTCAGTGTACACACAATATTTAACGGAATGACTCCTATTTATCTGCTGAAGAGCTCAATAAATGGCTGTAGTTTCAGCAATGAATATGGAATAGGACAGGTGGAAGCTTAGCTAAGAGTCATGTTATCAGTTATTACAGCACAACCAACATGTCCTACTCTAATTTTGATCCATTAGTGAATACTGGTATGTATTTGGTATACTGATAGCAATGTGATGAAAATATGTACTGGAAAACAATATAATATCCAATTTTCTACATTGAAACAAAAGAATTGATTTTATATGTGGATCATACCAAGGTGGATATAATAAAAAAATTTGTTTTGTCAAATTAGACATCGTATAGATCAGTTTGGTTTGTTTGTCGCTAAACGGTAATTTTTTGCACACGAAGGCTAATTAGATCGGGATCTATGGCTTAAAGTGGATTCCAAATTACTACAAACAACCATACCCAAGGTGGGATTCGAACCCACGAACTGTTGAACCTAAGTCAAGTGCACTAACCATTCGGCTGTCAGCTTGGCATCATATACATCAGACAACAGTTTAGAATTGATTTGATTGAGAAAAGGTGGGATCAAGAATTATACTGTATCAAAAGTGGAGGTATAGTAATTATAGAATATAAGGGATAATGAGGGTTAGACATAATCTTAGCATAATAATTGAGACAGCTGCATTCATCTTGGGTCTTAAGACAGTTGTTGGCAAATGGTATACTCTGGAAGGGTGATGTGCAAAATGCACCTGAACATGATCTCAAAACAGAAGGAGCAGTGTCCAACTGGAATATTAAACAGAAGTTGTAACTGATCCATGAACAACACAACTGTAGTCAATAAGAGATGGAATGAGTGACTGATAGTCTAGAAGTAGTGATATACGATCTGAACCCCAAAATGTATTTGTGAGAACCTTGAAGATATTCAGCGATCGTTTGCACTTCTTCCACAGTTCTAAAATATGAAGAAGAAAATTTAACTTTTGGTCAAAAATTACTCTCAGACACTTTACTTCATTGACCACAGGAATAAATGTGTGTGTGTTATTATTTATGTAGTTTATAGAATTATTATAAAGGTTGGTCTTCTTGCTTCTTCTTACTAGTAGATACAGTATGGTAACTTTCAGCACATTATATAGTGAATTTAGTAATAGCAACCTTTCAATTAAATGCATGTTTCATCTTTGATAAGATATTTGCAAGTCAACCACATATTTAATAGTAAAGATTTGATGAAGAATTATTAATGAGAAGGTTAAAAACATTGGCATGCATACCAATAACAATGGAATTAATCTTGTTCATCACTTCAATGCTTGAATTTTCGCAGGAATATATAGATAATGATTCAGACATCATATTATCAACTCTTAATCCTTCTCGATTACATTGGTATTCCTATATACACAGATAATTAAGAAAAGATTAAAAATATATTTAAGACAACAACGAAAATGTACGAGGGTTGCTATTTATATTTCTGGCCTTGGCAACAGTAAGTGTTGCTAGGCGACCGAAGATGATTTTAATCGAAAGTTTGATGTTTTTAAACATAAATTCAGCAGACGATTTACCATTATAGCTTTATTTGTGCTGTTGACAGTAAATTGAAAAGTTCTTCTCTGTCAAAAAATGGAATTGAATCGTGAACATTTTCGTGCCATTATTTTTCATAACTTTCGACGTGGATTGTCAAGACAAGAGTGCTTCGATGAACTTAATTCTTTATACAGCGATAAAGCGCCATCCTACAGCACTGTAAAAAATTGGTATAACGAATTTAATCGTGGTCGATGTTCGATCCAGGACGAATCCCGTGCAGGTCGTCCAAAATCCGTTGTTGTGCCAGAAAAGATCAATGCTGTGCGTGAACTGATAAAGCAAGATCGTCATGTGACATACCGTGAGATAGAGGCGTCTTTGAAAATTAGTATGACTAGCATCAATAAAATATTGCATGAACATTTGAGCGTGAAAAAAATTTGTTCGCGTTGGATCCCGCATAATCTGACAAACGCTCAAAAAAGGCTCGTGTCGATTGGTGCAAGGAAATGTTGGAAAAATACATTCAAGGTACATCAAAGGCTGTGTATAACATCTACACAGGTGACGAATCATGGATCTATGCATATGAGCCGGAAACAAAACAGCAATCAACTGTATGGGTCTTCCAAGACGAGGCAAAACCAACAAAAGTTGTTCGAGGAAGAAGCACATCGAAACAAATGATTGCCTGTTTCTTCGGCATTAACGGTCATGTGGCAACAGTGGCGTTAGAGCAACGCAGGACGGTCAATTCTGAATGGTACACGACCATTTGTTTGCCAGAAGTCATCGGAGAAATTCGAAAAAAGCAGAAGAAGAGGCGAATCATTCTTCATCATGACAATGCGAGCTCTCACACATCGACTCAAACAAAGGCATTTCTGACGGAGCGAAAGATCGAACTGATGGGTCATCCGCCGTACAGCCCTGATTTGGCACCCAATGACTTCTTCTTATTCCCACACATCAAAAATAAATTACGTGGACAACGATTTTCGACCCCCGAAGAAGCGGTTGATGCATTCAAAACGCATGTTTTGGAGTTACCTCAATCGGACTGGAAAAAATGCTTTGAAAATTGGTTCAAACGCATGCAAAAGTGTATTGATCATCATGGAGAATATTGTGAAAAACAATAAAACCAATTTCGATCCTACATATTTGTTTTTTCATTATTAGGCCAGAAATATAAATAGCAACCCTCGTACAAGGTTTCTCATAATTCAAAAAATTCTTATTCACTCCTAAACACAGAAAGTAAATTCAAAAGACAAAACATAATGACTAAGATTGCAGACTATATTTTCATCTACACCATATCCCTTTTTACTTTTTGTTAAAATAAAACTTCACGTTAAAAAATTCATGAAAAAAGAAAAATTAACATTTTTATTTGCTTTAAAATGATCACTTTTCTAATACATAATAGTAGAATATAATTTTTATTAAAAAAAAGTAATGTATATTTACAAAAGTTTTATACATTTCTCTTTTGTCTTCCAAAATACAGAAACAATATTTCAAAATATTAAAGGTTAATTAGAAAAAATTAGTTTTCTGAAAAAAATTGTGAGACATTTTAATTTATTAAGCTGTATACGAAAAGTATTTGAAGTTATTCATAAAACTTCCTTAGCTTTTACTAATTTTAGACATTTATAGTTGATCAAAAAATAAAGATATGATGAATATACATACCACAGCCCACTTACGACCCTCTAATTCCAATCTCGGTGGTTTGGACGACTGACCTGCTTGACGAATAGCAGGAGCTGGATATTCAGGATCGTTGGCCAATGGAACATTCTGAACTCTAGGTCCGCGTCTATCACACACAGTTGGCCTTAAACCTAATATTATACATAAAAGTATAACAGCTTTAAAAAACAAGATTAACACAAGAATAGCGAATGCTTTCATTTTTGATAAATAAGAGTGTAATTTTAGATAAATAAGAATGTTAATTTTAGGAAATGATAAACTAGATTCATTCTAGTCATGCAAACATTGAATTTAGGAAGAAGAAACAATTTTATAAAAAATAAGAAAAGAGAGCACTTCACAAAGTTATCCATACTCTTAAAACAATTCCAGTAATTACAAAATTTCATATATAGCAATAATTGTATTTATCACAAAAATACAAGCCACAAGATCTGTAATTTTTACTTTGATATTAGTTAACATTACCTACAAGTATAAGACAAAAATAATAGGAACACCCACTTAAAAATGAGTTATCCTTTGATAATCCAATAAACTGCTGTTTTGTGTCATAACAGTAAGACACCTAGCTGCAGTGAAATGGAAAGTATTAGTCAAACCTGACAATGTGGGAGTGGCATGAGAAAATTCTGTTTCAAGTAAAGTGTGATTCTGTCCCACCTTTCTGACGTGAAAAGAGGCAAGCTAATTGGAGTTCTCTTAGCTGGTGCATCCATGTCCAGATCAGATAATCTTGTGGTTATTTCAAGAGTCATTATGTCAAGGGGTGTGACAATCAACACAAACATCGGTAAAGTGTCTTCAGTGAAGCATAACAGTAGGTGAAAATCTTGAAGGACCATGATAAACAGGTGTTGAAGAGGATAATCACACAAAAAATTGCAAGACTACACTGTCATAAATAATGTCTAAGATGAACATACATTTTCAAAATCTTGTATCCATAAGAACTATTCAACAAGCTGCTTGATGCAACAATTCCTGGCAGAGTAGCTATTCTAAAATTATTAGTTTAGGCACTGAATGCTATGAAGAAACTACACAGGACCAAGACCACCTAAAATGGATAAATATGCAATGGGAAGAAATTATATGGTCTAATGAATCTTCTTTGTCATTATTCCAGACCACAAGGCACATGTTCTTCTGGCAAACACTGGCAGAAACATTTGATGAAAACTATGAAACATGGAAGGGGTTTGATTATGGTGTTGGGGGCAATACCTTCCAGTAAACTAGGGCCTTATTGTGTGGAGGGGAAGAATCACAGGCAAACATTATCGCACACACGAACCATTCTCACTGATCATCTTCAACCTATGCTTCAGACTCTTTCTGGGAATATGTCCTGTGCTCCAAGATGACAACACCCCTGTTCACACGTCTCACTGAATTAAAACATGTTTCATGAGCATGATAAAGTGGAACATCTAACATTGTGTCCTCAGTCCCCTGATCAAAATATCATTGAGCCATTGTGAGGTTTTTTAGACAACAAGTCTGTGCTTAGTTTCCCCCTCAACTATGTTTCTTTCAGAATATATAACTAATCTGATTACTAACGAAAATCAACTGATTTACAAATAAAATCAAAAAAAGATTGTAACTTTTCATTGAAGGTTTTTAATATAAGTTACAATTTTGCAGATAAAAACAGATTTTTTATTTATTATACATTGGTTAGAAAGTAATAAGTTAGAGGATTTAAATATTCTATTCATTATACTCTTAAAATGACCTAAATTGATCCAAAAGTGAAAGAAAATACAGGAATATACATACGCCTTGTTATATCAGTGCCTTGATTCAATTCATTTAGAAGCTCTTGACGATTTAATCTATCACCCTGACCTATTTCTTGAAAAATTCTTGAGCCATCCATTGCAGCAGGTGGAGGAGGAGGTGGGGGAGGAACAGTTGCACCTCTATTTCCCTAAAATAGCAAGAAAGTTTTGCTGTATATATTTCCATTGATTTAATACAATTCAAATAAAAATAGAATCTTAAATGCATAATTAAGCTAAATTTAGCTTGTTAATTAAAAACAAATATAATACAGAATCAATATTCATTAAGAATGCTTGTAAATTAAATTACAGAAAAATTCATGTGGAAATTTATAGTTCAATAGAATGTCAAAGCATCACTTAGCTGTAATCAGCATTGAATAAAAATAATTGTGCCAAATGAGTTCAAGATTAAAATAAGTATTTTTTCCCTTTCAGAATTTAATATTCACTTTCTCATTATAGTTCTACAATCACATTTTGCATGGAGGATTGACATGCAATGAAATTGCAAATTAAAGCACCATGAAGCTAACTAGCAGTTTAATTTTTTTCTGTCCAGAATTAAATTTCATACAAGGTTGGTAGGTCATAAGTTCACAGTTTAATTTAAAACCATTTTCATTTACAACAAGTATAAGCTAAATTATTATTTATAAGATGAGAAATGAAAGTTTATACTTCCTGAAAAGTAAATAGAGTATTCAAACACAAAGCATGCTTTATTTTAAAACTCAAAGAATAATTTTTGTATACTATTTTTACTGCAAAGAAAAAATTTATAAAATGTTTTAAGTTATTTTTCATCTTCTTTTTGGGTAGATACTCAGTTAAAACAAACAATTTAAAGAAAACATACCTGAACAGCTCGTAAAGCTCCCCATGTAAACCCAGTGATGAAATGTTTTCGAACATAAGCTTCAAGCTCCCTGAGAACTTGGTACCATTTCAATATCCAATTGCGATCATTGCCTTCTCTAAAAAAATTTCATACAAAATTGAAGAAAAGATATATACTTCATTTTCAATATTTTTATAGCTTAAATCAAAATCCATGCACATAAGAATTGTATATTCTCTAAATATTAAAACTGTTCTTCAAAGAAATGATTTACAATTATTGTACAAAATAAAATGAAATATTATCTTCTATATCCAAAAATATTAAGTTCACTTACAAATTCAATCTTTTTCAATATTTTAATAACAAATTATACCCATATGAATGGTTCAGAACATAACAAAATAAACATATAGCTTCACACATAATTGTATTATAACTAATAAATAAATAAAACCTATGCCAGTGGCACACCAGCCCATCTATGCCAAGGCCTACAGTGCTCGCATCTGTTTTCCTGACCGAGGTCCCTGGGGTAGGAAACATATGTCCCTGTTAGGTGGTCAGCCAAACACAAAACCTCCAGTGTTTTGCTCCCAAGCATAATAAATAGGATGAATTTAATTGTGTAATGTTTTATAAATAAAACATTTGATAATTTGAATTAGAGCACAATATAAACTCACTTCCAAAAGTAAAGCTCAGAGAGGTAAATGCTAATTTCTGAAAGCCAAGCAGAATTGAAGTGGATGCAAATCGCTGCAGAGGTAGACGGAAGTATGCAAATATGTTAGGTAACAGCCAAACGTGTTTTCATGTCAAGAAATATGCAAAAAGGCCAGTCTTATAAAATACCAGCTTTATGAAGGGTTACAGAATGAGATTATAATTGCTGATAGGAGTTTAAAACTTTTGTACAATTTGTTTTCAAGACATTCTGAGTGCAGGCGTTCTGTGTGGTGCATTGAAACAGAACAGTCGATCTCAGATGTTGCTCTTTTCTTCAGTGTTCATCACTCTGTAATTTCACATTTATGGAAACAATCCCAAACCACACAGGCAGTTATCTGAAGACCAGTAGCCGGTCGCCCAAGAGTTACAAACCCAGCAGAGGATTGATATATTGCAATTTTAGTCAAGCAGAATCGCAGAGCCACCTCTACACACATGACATCTATGGTTGAGGGGTCCATTTGTAAGGTGATATCTGCAGCTGCTGTATGTAGAATATTACATATGCGTGGACTGTATGCCCGGGTACCCCAAGATATTGTTTGCCTATCTGTCCAGTCAAACGGGGCACAATTTAAGTGGTGCTGGGAATGGGTCAATTGGACTGTGTCTGACTGGGGCAATGTCATGTTTACTGATGAGTCAAGATATGCTCTGGAGACATGACAAGCATATAAGGATATAGCGTGAACAAGGAACACACAATCAGTCCCAAAACATCACACATTCTGAGGCGGAAGCATTATGGTGTGAGCAGGGATTTTATTAAGATACCGCACCCACCTGCCAATCTTTAAAAGGAGTTGCGTGACAGCTGTCCAGTATCGAGATGAAGTCCTAGAGCCCATTATGAGATTGTACACTATAGCCATTGGCCCTGTTTTTGTTTTAATGGATGATAATGTGTATCCCCATAGAGCTGAAATCATCGATGATTATCTGAAGAGTGAAGGGATTGCATATTCACCAGACCTTAATCCTATTGAAAATCTTTGGGATACTCTCAGCCATAATGTATCTTCACGTTTCCCACCTGCAGCCACTCTTTTTGAGCTGGAAACTGCTCTACAAGAATGGCTATTGTTAATTCTGCAGTGGTTGACCACCTAATTGAAAGCATGGTCACAAGGTGTAAACTTTGTATACAGATGAGGGGGGATCACATACCCCATTAATGTCCTTTTTTAAATTTTATGCTGTTTATTTTCACTTTATACATAATTCTGTTTAAATCTCCAGTATGTCATTATCTGATAACTTACAAAAATTTAATATTGTTTCCATTTCTGTATATAATTATCGATTTTATTTTATGCATAAATATATATGCTACTTTCCTGCCGAATTTCGTACCAATCAAAGCAGTATTTGTAGATTTTTTGCAGTTTACATCTTTATGCTTATCTTTTGGAAATGAGTGAATATGAAAGATAAAGCATCAGCTAAAATGAATGGGGAAAAATGAAACTTAATATTTATATATACTATGTTTTATACATACCGTAAATATTTAAAAAAAATTATAAAAATGTTAGATAAAAATAGTAGAAATTTAATATTTCTAAAATTTTGCATATTCCTTAAATTCTACAAACTTTAGATAAATTAAAAAAAAAAAAATTTTAATGAATTCCAACAAATGACTCAAATAAACAAGAAATGATTTAACTGCAAAACAATATGATTAAATTTTTTAAACATTCTCAATAAAATTAGAGCTTGGGAAACACTCAAAATATAAATTTTTAAAGTCCTAAATGTAATTCACTTGTGGTTAATGACTTTTAATGACAGTTATTATAATGCTATGCAGGATGAAAGAAAGACAGTAAATATAATATAAATACCCAACATAGTATCAAAGTTCCAAATTTGTACATATGCGAGAAATATATAAATTCCTCATTTACAGTATTCCCTCGCTATTTTGCGCTTCATGTTTTGCGGCTTCAGTGCTTCATTAATTTTTCCAAAATATTAAAAAATTAATAAACTAAAAAATTTTAATTTTTTAAAAATTATGAAATTGTATCTCATAATTTATGGTTATTCTTTTGTGAATGCTTTTTTATTTTTCATTAGAATTCGTGTTCTGATTCTTCTGCAATTTTCGTTAGAATTCGTATTTACTTTTTCAAAGTTCCCATATTTCCCTTATTCGTATTAGTTTCTGAAATTACTGTTCTAATATTTCCTTTTTTAAAAAAAAATCTTATTATCTGAAAAATATTTATTTACACTTTTTATTTATCAGATTTAAATTTAATATTTAGATATGTAAAGTTCTTCAAGAACAAATTTATTACGTCTCAATTACATTTTCACGCTGCATTACGTCAGAATTACTTTATCTTGGTAACATTTCATTATTGCCAAAAAAATTCAGAATGTTAGACCTTAGATTAGAAGGGTATCTGTGCCACCTCATCTAGCTCCTCCAGTTGTATCTCGATAGTCTTGTCCATGATGTTGACTGTCTCGCATTCTGTATTTTACTGTTGTATTGGAGATGACTTGTTTTGTTTATAAGAGATATAACTTTTTTATTAATTAAGCTCTTATAATGCCACCTAAGCACTGTGCCTACACATAAGTTTCTTCCAGAGTGCCCAAGAGCAAGAAGATGATGGCCATCAGCAAAAAAGTTAAACTTTTAGATAAGATTAAAGAGGAAAGAAGCTATGCATCTGTGGCAGGCCATTACAGACTAAATGAATCTACAGTGCGATACATCAAGAGGAAGCAAATATCGGAAAAACTGTTTCAATAACCTTGAATAAAGCAGCAAAACGTGTGGTAACTTCACATAATAACAGAATTGTGAAAATAAAAGCTGTATTGGCATTGTGAATTATTCATTGCAGGAAAAAAACAGTGAATTTGGGCACTAATGTGATCAGGACAAAGATCTCTACGACCAAATCTTGCCTGATGACAACAATGATAAAAGGCTGAAGAAGGTGCTGACATACTTTAAGCCAGTAATAGTTCTGCCAGGAGTGATTCGCCTCCTCAAGGACAAGGCTTTTCAGCCAGCAAAGCCTGGTTCAAAAAAATTAAAAAATGTTATGGCCTCAATAACATGCTTCTGTATGGTGAGGCTTCCTATGCTAACAAAGATTCTGCTTGTCGTTAGTGGAGGAAGAGTTTTCTAACCTTATTTATCAGTAAGGAAGGCTACCTCCCTGAACAAGTTTTGAACATGGATGAAACAGGCCTTTTTTAGAAGACACAATTAAGTAAATATATATACTGTTGTAATTTTTGTCTAAAAGTGTAAATTATGTATAAATCATTATATATAAGTAATAAATACATATAAGTATTATATATAAGTGTAAATTAATATAAATGTTTACATATTTAAAACATTCATGTAACTGCATATGCGAAAACAACTAGGACAAACCTTAATTCGCAGTTTTTCAGTTATCGCAGAAGGTTTTGGTCCCCATTAACTGCGAAAAACGAGGGTTCACTGTATTAATAGGAAGGTTTAGTTTTGAAAAAATTATTTTGTAATCTCATTTCCATTTTAATATCCCTTATTCAGCAAAATACAGTATTTTTATGAGAAAAATTACAGTTTTAGACTTTCATTATTACAAGATCATTTAATTTTTTAACATATTTGTTGTTGTTGTTGTTACTAATGACACATGGACAAGCCAAGCTTGCTATGCCTTGGCTATGCAAATTTAAGTCAGTAGGGTGCATCTTTCGTTTAATCAAAGCACCACTAAGGTGAAAGTACGCGACTTTGCTCTTTAAATCTTCTGATAGATGACAATAACAGAGGATCCACTCCTTCAATTTTGACAGTGATCTGAAGGGGGAGGAAATTTTCTCCAGACCTGTGCACCTAAGGTAACTGCTCAATGACCCACCACAGGACTTTCGATTCCACAGATTTAATGAGCACATATATTGCATGTACTCAATGACATATTACATCTAAAAACAAAATACAAAAATATACAGTGAGTATATGGAATAATATAAGACTTGTGTCTTACTTCCTTCTTAAAAAATAACTTTAATAACTGTAACACAATTTTAAAACAGTTTTGCAACACAGCAATTAGACACAAAATATTATAACTTATCTATTAGAATTATTTAATTTTAATAGCATATAAGTAAAATGGTAACATCTAAAATGTATTTTATACACACACACACACATATATATATAATATATATATACTTTGAGATTCTCAACACACGATTGCCAAAGTATTCCCCAGAGTCTCTCATATCAATAACAGTTTGTGATGGGCTAGATTCCTGTGAATAAGAAATCATTAAGACATTACATGTGCAAATAATTCAGCATATCTTAAGGATATAAGCTTTTAAACTCCTATATGATACAGTGAAATTTTGAAAATAAAATTCCTCTACTTAATTACAAATAAATAAATTAAAAAAATTGCACAAATCGAAGAATCAAATGTTTTGGGTTAGATGTAAATGGATAGCTAATGTGAAAAGAAATATAATTTGAAATAGTTTGCATTACTTTGCTATCATTTTATTTAAATTTTTTAATGTTTCTAATATAAAACCAGAGTACCAGTTAATTATATTAACTCTTAATAGAAAATTGTGCTTGAAAAAAAAATTTATTAACAGAAGTAAATGTCAAAAGCAATTAGTAATGAACATAAGAAATTTTGCAAAATGTTGAACTTATTACTAATTTTTATTCAATGAAAGGAAGAAATGGAATGTTTAATTTTCCAAAAAAATGGTGGATTGTTATCTCTATAATAGATTTGTAATAGACATCGATCTTTCATCAATACTTGCCTAAAGGTGATTTGGGCATGCGGTTACAACTGATGGGAAAGAAAAGTAACTTAACCAAATTCTATTTCTCCCAATTAATGCGACTATAAGTTGTCAATGAGAGTGGTGGTTATGAATATCCAGTTTGGTTGGTGATTTAAGGTTTTGTAGAATTGACCAAGTTGACGTAGTCACACTCATTCCAAATTCGAAAACGTAGAAATGCTTATGGTCTTCGAATGAGTGCACAATGGAAAGTCATGATAAAAAAAATTTGATTTAAAAATAATTTTAAAATTTTTACTTATTTTTTTTAAGAGTGAAGGAGTTAACTGAGTATAGTTGTGATAAAAGAAAACTACTTCAAGAGATATGATACTAAGCACAATGGAAAATATTCTATAATAGAAGGTCATCCAAATTGTACAATAGTTTCTTTGATGCAACAATAGTGAGATGCATGGTGGATATTAAAGATATATTCAATTAATTAAAACTCAAATGTTAAAGATTTGGTTTTATTCTATAGGAATGAATGAATCTCTAGATGCAAAAGTTACATCAAAAATAGCCATTTTTATTTGCAAAATTCATAACATTTACAATCATAAATTACATTGGGGAAAGAGCTACATGTTTATAATCTCCATGACTCTGAAAGCACCCGAGACAAAATTAACCCTATGTGAAAGTCTATTGCTAAATAAGAAATCCCTTCACTTTACGAAATTGATGGATTATGCAAAGAATTGTACAACAGGAAATTCAAATGAATAGGAACAGTGCCATTTAAATTTGACAGAGAAATTAAAATCAGATTTTGCAGTTTTCAAGAGAACGAAATTTTTATAAGAATGTTCTCTCCACTTCCAGTAGACATTGAAAATGTTCCACCAAGACTTCATTTGAAATTTAGATTTACAGTCGGATTTTGCGATAAAATGTAAGTTTCTTGAAAATCCTACATTAGTCTATTTTTATTCAAAGTATGTGAGCACACAGACAAATAGCTAGAAATTTATCAATACTTATTTTTAATGTAATTTTTTTTTGACCGAACCTACATATTAAAACAGTTTTTTTATTAAAATGAAGGGAATAAAATCAAAAACAAGAACACAGATTAAAGGCAGATGTTTGAAGGAAACAAAGAATTTTAAAAATAGATTAAACCAGACTATGAAGCCTTAAGCAAAATAAACCACAAATTTCAATTTAAGACTAAAGTATAAACATTATCTCAACAGTAATGCAACCCTTTTATGTAAATGTATTTTGAAGCATTGTTTCATGCAATATTCTCCTTTTTTTCATCATTAAAAATTTCAAACATTTTATACAGACTTCAATTTTACTTTTTAGAACCAATATATACAAACCCATAACATATTTTCATTTAAAAAATCTGTTTTCAAACAAATGTTCAGATTACTGTTTTACAGACAGACATGAGGCTCATGGATCATTGCGAATTTAAATGTTGTGGCCCCTATACTAGGTTGAAGATTCCAGCACTGGATTATAGTGAACTGCTTGATGGAGAAGTTAAGGGTATATTGGAGTAGTAGAAATGATGACAAATCTCAAAAAAACATTTAAAGATGCTTGGAAAAACAAAATGAAGTTATTATTTTCATTTGTTTTGTAATGACCTATTAACTGGATGTTGCTGGAAATTTTTCTTTTTGTAATAAAATACAAGGGAGAAAACTATACAGCTTAACACTGTAGATAAAGAATAATGGCTATTAATCAAGTTTTATATATAGGCAATGATGAAAAGTTTCAAATGCAAATGAAACTTATAGACATTAAGATTTCCAAAAAAATAATTATTTATTTGGCATTGACATATAAAGTTTAAAGTAACCCAAAACGTTGATTTATTCTAGTAAATACCACTACTTCTTTATTTCTTCTTTGTTATAAATTCTATTAATTATGTCGGAATTTTGCATTTTCGTTTTTACTTATAGCTATAATTTTTATAGTCAGTGTAATTAGAGTTGAAAACATTGTTGAATATCTTTTCATTAGTGGCCTTAATAGGAAATCACAGCAATAAATTATTTTATTTTGCATAAACCAAATAGAAGTGTTTAATAAAAAGCAGTGTTTAAAGTTGCATTTGTTTTCATAAAAATTAGTTAAAATTATTTTTTCCAAGAAAAAAGGAAAAACTGCACACCCAGAAAACAGATATCACACATGCACAAATGTCTTACAAGACATTGGACATTAGAATTATAGCAATGTCAAAAAATGTCATGAACAATAACTAGAGCCCATAGAATCAATATAACATATTTTTAAACATTGAAACAAAATGTTTCTAGTGGTTTTCCTATGTAATTTGCAATTCTAATAATAAGTTTGATGATTATATATAAAGTACAATATATGCAAAAAACAATTTAATACTTACAGCAGCAATCCAGTTAAGGGATAAAATACTTGAACTTAAACACTGTAAATAATCCCTTTTATGATGCTGAATGTTTTTTTCAAATATTACCTATGATAAAATAAAAACATTTTCCTATGTAATGCTTTTTAC
This sequence comes from Latrodectus elegans, assembly GCA_030067965.1. Lineage (NCBI taxonomy): Eukaryota > Metazoa > Arthropoda > Arachnida > Araneae > Theridiidae > Latrodectus > Latrodectus elegans. The sequence goes on along the minus strand of CM057817.1, from coordinate 1,816,246 downwards.
ACATAAATTAAGAGTAACTATTGGAAACATATTTTTAATAAACCATATTCAAAATAAAATCTTTCAGCTTTTAATGCAATCTTATTACTGCATACACATGCAGTAACAACATTTTCAATGATAAAACACTTTATTAGAGAGTAAAATCAAAAAAAATTAAATATCATGAATTAAATACTAAAATCACTGATTTCAATAAAGTGTAATAAAAGTGGGGAGATCACTTCCAATAAATTACAGAAGAAGGCCTATAGAATACTTATGTGATAAGTTGGATAACAGAATTAAAAGGAACAACAATTGCACAAAATCTGTGAAAGAATATTAGTCTTCTCCAAGCTGAGTGGAAGAAAACATCACTGTCCATGGTTCCCACTTGAGGAAAGAATGCCCTCAAAGGGTAACAGCCTCTCTCATGTAGATACTCTACCAACTATTGAATATAAAATCAGCTTATCTCTTATCACAGGTACCCAAATACTTATTCGTATATAATGTGTTTATATAAATTAGTAAGATCCAGACCGACAGTCTCTCTCACTCTCTCTGTAAATTAACTTTTATAAAAAAATGCGTACCCAAAAAAGTTTGCGTAAAAAATTTACATTTTTTTTTACTTTTGAACAATATTTATTAATTTAACTTCATTCACAAAAATTGTGGAAAGTTTGAAAATCACTTTGAATTTTGTAGTTAATTTATCCCGAAAGCAAAGAGTTTTTAGAGACATTTCAATGCATTTCTAATCGTAGTTTGGTTTATCGATCAAAATTAATTTTTAACACAAGGGCTAATTAGATTGTGACTGAGAATTTAAAATGGATCTCAAATCAACATGAACAGCTAAGCTTGATATGGAATTTGCACTAGCTATTCCACTGCTAATTCTAATTCTGATTGTTGGTGTGCATCTAAAAATACCTTTACAAAATTTTAAAAAAAATAGTAAATATTGCTATTCTTTAAAAAAAATTATGTGGGAATGTGAGGATCTATTACTATACATATTTTTCTCTATCCTCCAATGGTTTTATATAACAATTTTTAAAGGGGAAAGAGGAAACTTTGAAAGAGGTGTGTATTGAGACATAAATATATTAATTTAAATTGATTACAAAATACTCAATCAAAATTCTAAAATGGCACAGAATATGTTTAAAGAAAGCCAGATACCAGAATCACAGTATTTACTTTACTCAAAACTTAAATACAAAGAGCCTCCCAAATTTGACAATAAAGTTATTAAAAATACTTTTTTTTCCAATGGTCGGAGTATATCGAGATGTATTGTCCCCTTATACCCAAGGAATCGACCAGAAACAGCGACCTCTTTGCCACCGAGGCGTTGTCCCGGGTGAACCACAGGGGGTGGACCACCATTGCACCCACACACATGCCATAGGAACTCGTTTATAGGGTAAGAACCATTCATACCTCATTCACACATAAGGAAAGGACAAAGACAGGATAGAGAGAGAGAGAGAAAGTACATCCATGCCTGAACCGGGATTCGAACCCAGGATCTTCCTATCTGTAGTCAGGCACACTGACCACTAGACAAGTTGGCAGGCTTATTAAAAATACTAAAAAATCATACCGTAACAGCTTGTATGGCTGCATTAAGGGGATGGCGATTGAAATATTCCACTTTCTGAAAATTTTAATAAGCATATAATTAGTTTAATTAAAAAACAATATTTTCAATCAAAAAGAGAATAAACAATAGTTGTTAATATTTTAATTTATTTATAAAGCAGTAATATATTTTTTCAGCAGTATATTTCTAATTTAAAAATCACTGAAATTTCCTACATAATATACACAAATAAACATAAATTTATATACACATACAGATACATATATGTACAAATATACACACAGGCAAACACACTTGTAAGACAACTTTACATAGGTTTTTAATTTTTATTTCAAGAAAGTCAAAAATATTTAAATAAATATCATAGACACTCATTTCTAAATTACTAACAATGTAAAACATCCAGAGTACATTTACTCATTTTACAGAAAAATTTAAAAGTTACACTGTATTATTTTAAAATTTTGAATTAGTGAATTATTTTGAACAAGTGAGAAAGAAGTAATCAAAAATTATAATAATATTTACATTTGGAGGAGCATCATTATACAAGGCAAACAAAATCAGATCAGCACATCGACGAAATGCTTCTTCTACCTTAAGAGCCTATAAAAAATTAGTAAATATTTTAAACAGTTTAAGCAACATTAATTAGTTAATTTGGCAGTGTATAATATTCTTGGGTACTTATGCATTAGAACCACCACCGTTAATTTTGCACTGATATGAATTAGTGGCATAATAATCAAACCAAGATAATAAAAAAAAATTTTTTTAAATCAGCTATAGGTGAAAAATATGTTGATATTTACTTAAAAAAAAGAGTCATAACATACTTTTTTTCCCTATTGAAAAAGTTGCACATAATTAGAACATGCATCTTTATACCTTGGTGAGAATTTCATGCTTATCAGATCGATACAAAAATAGCTGCACTAACATGTAACTACACTACATGTAAGTACCAGATCTTTTTACCATTCAATTTTATTTAATCTTTTTATTATCTGCACAGCATGCAGAACTGATCAATAGTAATCCCATATTAAACTTATGCTCAGAAATGTGCAGTATATAGAAGATTCAGCACCTGTTGTACACTAAATAAGGATTGTGAAAGTATATTCTCAGAAAAATTTAGACAAATGTCTAGCTGAAATAAAACTCGAGGAAAGTATTGCAAGTAAGAAAGATATACCTAAATTTGCATCTTTGATTTAGGAAGAATGCTAAAAAAGGCCTTTACAATTTAATCTGTTTGGTTTTTAGCTCTTTAATCACTTGTTGCAAAAGGACAAATTGGGTTGGGTACTACAATTCAAAATGGTTTCTGAACCATTATAAGCATCCATGCCTAAGAAAGTAATCAAACCTATGAAGAAACTACTAAGCTAATGAAGACAAGGTTAATTATTCAACAGCTAGTTAGTCCACAAAATTTGCAAATTATGGGGAAACTTGGTCAACCTTTTCAAATGTTCTTCATCCAGTATGACACAGAGACTACATAGACTTCTGTAATTTATGACTAAAATACATTCAGAATAAAGCGCAATTTATCTGAATAAACTTAGAGCAAATTTACCAAATATTGACTATAAAATGGTTATATTGGTATTTTCATCAGATAAAAGTCAAACATGAATATCAAACATGAACATATTGGAAGAGATTCTGTAACTGGAAATGGCTAATGTAAGGAGGTAATCCACCCCAATTTTCTTGGAATATGCACGGGATGTTTTGCAGAGAGTTTGCAGCATGATTACATTCTCCAGGGATTGCCTGACAACTGAAACAGGTAATGATTAAGGAATGGAACCTCTTACCTCAAGAGCTGAAAATCTGATAGACAGTATTGTGCTGAGTATAGAGATTGTGAGAAACAACCACTGCATTAAGAGGAAGTCGTATCACAAACTAAGGAACATCTGTTCACTGACCTTTTGCTTGAAGAGGCACATTCATGTATAATAATATTTTGAATTCAATAATCTGTTTTGTTTGATTCCATATTATATGCATAATATTAGTGTTTGCGCTATTATGCTTTTGTCATTATTTAAGTGCTGCCTCTCATTTCTGAACATCTCTCAAATTATTTCTTGGAATTATGTAAAAAAGTTACCTCTTGCTTAAGTTTTACACTACAGTGCACTATAATATTTATTAACATTATATTAATTAAATTTAAAAGTGGAACAAATTTAACCAATAAAACTAAAATAATCACTTAAATACAATTAAAAATTTCAAGTAAAAAATACACAAGAATCAAAAATTTAGTTAAAATGTTTACAAACACTTACACAGACATCTAGTAACTAACTTTTATTTCCAAACAATAAAAGAGAAACCTGATAAAATTGATTTTAAGATTTCCGAGGAGGAGGATCTCAAACAAAATATAAGGAGTATTTGTCCTAACTTAAATATAAGTTAAGAGAATTGATAAACATCTTTCAAAAGATTAAAGAGTTTCAAAAGTTGAAAAAATTTTAAATATAAAATCATTGTATAGTCTGTTCAATGAATAATGTTTTTATAAATGTATAGAAATAAGTAACACTTTTAAAAATCCCTCTCCCCTTGGCAATAAAAACATACAGATAATGTTAAGATCTGATTTCTGAATGCAAGTTTTTTAAAAATGTATTTAAATTTAGAAAAAATTCCCTAAATAGGAAAATAGTTGAGAGAAAGAGTTAGAGGAAAAACAAATATTAGTATTCACACATATGTTAAGAAATTTAACAAAAATTTGATATCCAAGCTATTTAAAAATTTAATAAAACCACAATTCCAAAGAGCAAAAAATACGTAGAAATTTAAAAAAGTCAGGTAACAAGAACTCTGAAAGGTGTGCAGATAATATATATGAGTAAATATCCATCTTAAGATAAATAAGAAGATCACCGTATTTGATCAATGCCAGTAGATGGAGCTGGTTGCCCAGTAACAAGAAAATCTCAGAAGATAGCTGCATTAACAGAAACATGGTTCACAATTGAAATAAGAAGTTAATAAGGTTATTGTGTTTAAAGAAAAACTCTACAGCTGAAATTCACCAGCAACTAAAAGCATAGGGTAAATGTGGAGTTATGAAAACAGATGTGGTTTTGTTGCACGAAATTTGACAATGACAGAACAGATTTGCAAGAAGAAGAAAGAGCTGGGTGACCAAGCATGTCCACCGAAGATGACAATGCTTGCCACGCTGAAGCTTTGATTCAAAATAATTATAGTCTGAGTACAATTGCAGAAGAGCTCAATATATCAAGTGGCAGTGCACACAATATTATGCATGAACATTTGAGTTACAGGATTACGTGTTTGTTGGGTACTAAGAAAACTCACAGACAAGCATAAAGTCACATGAATGGAGTTGTCTCTCGAACACATAATGCTTTGTCACCAAGAGGATATAACAATTTCTACACTTTATCATTGCCAGTGATGAAACACAGGTACTTCACACAACACCTGAGTCGAAGGAAACCTCAATGATGTGGAAATGTCCCTCATCCCACCTTCGTAAGAAAAGCAAAGTAATGCAATCTGCATTCCACAAAGAATGCCTTAGTTTTTTGTGACCATCAAGGTGTGCTACTGGTTGATTTCTTCACTCATGGAACAACAATAAATGCTGCCAGTTATTGTGTAACACTAGGTTGATAGCGAGAAATAATTCATGACTGCATATAGCCACAGCTACCTGCTATTTGTAACAGCATTTCCAGTGGGAGACATTGGACCCCTCTCCTTACAGTCCTGACCTCACACTAAGTGATTACCATCTCTTTGAACTTTTAAAAAAACATTTGGGAGGTCAGCATTTCAGAGCTGAGGCTGAAGTTCAGCAAGCCATCTTGTGATGTGGTTGCACAACCTTGACATTGATTTCTTTGATGAGTTTCGATAGTTTGGTGTACCAATGAAACAAATGACTAGATAGTCATAGTGACTAATGTACAAAAGTAATATGCACATAATTTTTTCCTGAATAAATGTTTTCTCTAAATGGGTTTGTTAGCTTAATTTTTAAAACACCCTTATATATAGGCATAGGCATAAAAAGGTTATAAAGAACTTATACAGATTAATATAATTGCTGGAAAGTACAGTGAAATTGTTACCAGAAATATTTATATACAAGATATTGTTAGTATTATAGGATACATTAAAGATGAACAAATTTGGCTGATTGGCTTATGAGAGTGCTTTTAATAGAAAAAATTTATTTTAGTTGTTTTGTATTGTAATTGCAAAATACTTTATTTAAGATGGTGCTCTCAGAAGTAATGCATTTCACAAGGAGTAATACTTCTGAAATGTACTACTTCTGCACTATCTTAATGTAAGCAATTAGAAAGCTTTAAAAAAGTTACTTTTTATTTCAAAATGTTATTAAAAATGAGCTGAATTAAAAAAATCATTGATAGTGTAAAAAAGACTAAGTAAAAATTAAGATAAAAATTAAAATTCTTGTAAATTGTACAATAAAAAGTTTTGAGAAATAGACTACCTCTGTTTAATCTCATAATAATGTGAAATCTGACTACACAGTTTAAAATTTAATTTTAATATTTTTATTAAAATTATTGGACATTCAAATCTGACATGTTCATCTGCAGACTATAAAAAGTTTAAATTATAAATTTAAAACATTTTTACGTTAAACTCAGCCATTAAGTCTTTTGTACATAAAAAGAGTGAAACAGATGTAATTTTAAGAGTATAAGAAAAACATATTTACTGCTTCTTCAACAGGATTACCAAGCATTGCTGACAACGCAACGAATTCTTTCAAGGAACCATTTATTATGGCATTGAAATCTGCAATTTGTCCAGGTTCCTAGATTTTAAATAAACAGAAAAGTTATTGAAAATAGGCAACTATTTTTTGCACTACAATAAATATTAAAATGTTGAATGTGAAGATTAACATGCAAGAGTTAGCACATTCAGAAAGTAAACATTATGTTTATTCTAAAGAGTTCATAGGACAAGCAGCTCACTCTGTTATTTTATTGATAAAATTTAGACCTGTTAATAATTGTACTTATATCTTGAACAATAAAATACTTTTTCACTTTCAACTGTCAAATATTTTTCTACCACTCTCTTAACCACATTTAGAAAAATACTCTTTTTACAAAAATAAATCACTTTTATTAATACTAAAACCACTGCTGAACCATTTAATACTTCATCATGTATACTAATGATTTAAATACAAGCTTTTTTAATTATTTGGTTTAAATTTTCTAACTATTATAACATTAACTGAAACATACATACAAAGCTTTCCTTTTCCTTTTAAGAAATACAACTTAGAGGCATTCTTAACATCAAAATTTAATTACAATCATACTTTAGGTAATTTTTTTAATTAATAAAAATATGTATTTCCTTCTTGATATGAAACAAAACAGCATAGAATGTAATTATTGTAAAAACTGAACAGCGCTTCTGAGAATGCATCATTTAATAGCATTTTTGGGTACACAAGAATATCTTAAAATAACATTTTGATAAAATATTTACTATAAAATTAATACTTAAAAGTAAAAATAGGCACAGAAGCATTTCTGCAGTCACAAAGTGCACATACAAATACTTAACAATTTTATTTAAATTCCATTATAAATGAAAAAAGTGTGAAAGAAATCTGTTCTCTTTTAAATCAATAATCAAATAAATAATTGAATACAGTAGCAAATTGCTGCATGTGCATTGTGCTCTTAAAAATTTCAAATTGATTTAAAGTTTTTAAAACTAAGTTTTGATATTTTAAAAAACAAGATAAAATTTTGGCTGTTAAATTCTAAATAATAATGCAATATTTTTTGTATAAAAATTGCAGTCTCACCATGCAGAATTTCTATTTTATAGTAGAACATTATTATGAATACAGTAAAAGCTCTTTATTTGCAGAGTATATATTCCATAAATATGTTGTGAATACAGAAACAGCGAATATGGAATGATTTACATGGGAATATAGGAGATATGTTCCTAGGTGACAAAATAAAATAAAAAATATATATAAAAAATCAATTTAATTGGAAGTTTCTGAGCACTTTGATTAATTATCTTAAGGCTTAGGCAATGGTTTGAAGAATTTTGTAATTTTCTCTTGCTTGGCAGTTTTTAAAAACTCCTTCAATTCAGACTGATAGGCAGCAGTCACAATAGCAATTTGCTTCTTAAAAATCAGGTTTTGTTCTATAGACGGATCAATGTTCATAAAGAAATCACAAAGCTCATTTACCATTCTTAAACTATCATTAAGATTTTTTAAATTAAATGTCACTTTTCCAGTGTTTGTTGAAGCATCATCAATGGGTTGTGAATTTGACATTTCCTCCCAGTCAGTTTCAGTCAAATCTTCTTCTTGAGATTAAAGTAAGACCTGAATATCACTTTATTCTAGTCCTGAATATCACTTTATTCTATCTGTTAGAATCCATGTTGTCCAATTCCATTCATGATTTCGGCTATGCATGCAGTCAAAATTTTAGCTTGCACAGATTCTTTATCATTTTCCGAAGTCAGAGTAGGCTGCAGTTTCTTCCAGCACGACTTCAATGTGTGTGGCTTCAGTTCTTCCAATGATTCTTTTATGTTTATGATACATTTTGCTATGTCAAATTTCTTCCAGCATTCCATAACATTCATATCAGGATTACATTCCATATTATTCAATATAATTTTGAAGGTTTGTCTAATGTAATAAAGCTTAAAGGCCTGAATTACTCCTTGGTACATAGATTGAGGCAAAGCTGTCATGCTGGGAGGTAAAAATGTCACTTTTATATTTGGAAGCCTAGTTTCAAGTTCGCGAGGATGACTTGGTGCATTGTCCAAAACTAGAAGTGCTTAAAGTATAAATTCTGTTTTTTTATTAACTTCAGAAACAAAACAATTTCAGAACCAGTCACAAATAAATAGCACTTGTAACCCACGCTTTTTAATTAGCATGTCAAAACACTGGCAGGTTGCCCTTGTTTTGGTTTTTTAAATCCCAAGGATAAAATAATCTGTACAGCATCAGTGGCTTAATGTCAAAATCTCCAGATAAATTAGAACATAGCAGCAGTATAATTCTATCCTTTGTTGCCTTAAATCCAGGAGCTGAATTTTTGCTTTCAGAAATGAATGTTTTGTTTGGCATTCTCTTCCAAAACAGTGCAGTTTTGTCTGCGTTAAATACCTACTCAGGCTTGTATCCTTCATCAGCTACTAAGTTCACAAATTCTTCTCGATATCATTCAGCTGCAGAAATGTCTACAGATGCTGCTTCTCCAATGATTTTAATGGTATGCACAATGATTGTCTCAACTTAAATTTATTGAACCAACATATATATATATATATATATATATATATATATATATATATATATATAAATATTTATTATATATATATAAATATATATATATATATATATAAATACAAACATATATATCTATATAAATATATATGTAAAATATACCTCAGTTTTAACTCAATTGATACTCACTCAAGGACTGTATAAAGCACACACACTTTATTTCTCTAACTCTCATATAGCTACTGCCGGTTTCTTTTTTATAATTCAAGGGGGGCGCTGCGCTCGCAGGCGCCAACATTCGCCTGGCGTTGACATGATACATTCAATAATTTGAAATCTCAAGACAAATATTAACACACTATATAATATATCAGTACAATGATACACACTATTAATAATAAACTGCACTAAATACATAATGATACACAGATATATTTGATATATTTTTTTCTCACTCCTTAATTAGGCAATGGCAAAATGTAAGTTTCATTAAAGCTCCTCTTTTAAAAACTCCATTCTTCCTTTTAACTAAAACTACTCTCACCTTCTTATCCTTTCCTGGGAGTGTTTGCATTATTCTGACCAATGGCCAGTTAAAAACTTGTACATTATCTAATTTTAAAATCACCATAGTGCCAACTTGCACATTCTCTTTGGGGAACCTCCACCTTGAGCTTTCTTGTATTGCACTTAAATAAATGTTAGAACAATGCTTCCAAAATGTCTGCACTATCTTAGTTAATTTTTGCCATTGTTTTAATTTTGTAATTTAGAATAATCATGTAAATTTAGGATGTGTTGGGTTCTGCAATTCCTGTGATAGGTCTGCCTATCAAAAAAATGGCCAAGTGTCAAGACATCATAATCATTTAAATCAGATGATAGGGGATGCAATGGGCAGGAATTAAGAATTGCCTCAATCTGATCAATTACAGTTAAGAATTCCTCTAAGGTTAGTTTTAAATTGCCTACTACACGTTTAAGATGGTATTTCGTGGATTTGACACCTGTCTCCCAAAGTCCACCATGATTCGGGATCTAGGGGAATGAAAGTCCACTCAACCTTTTCTTTGGAAAAATAATTACTCAAGTTTTCATCTGGACTGCAAACTCATTTACTCAATTTCTTTAATTCAGAGTTACTGCCAACAAAATTAGTAGCGTTATCAGAAAATATGTTTGCATTTTTCCCTCTTCTGCTAAAAAACTCTTAAGTGTAGCTACAAAGGCATCACTAGAAGGGTCTGTTACCATCTCTAAATGACTAGCTTTAGTGACAAAACAAATGAAAATGCACACATAAATTTTATTATACATTCCTTTTCTTTGATTGGGATATTTTATATAAAAAAGACCAAAACCATGAACCTCATAATGTTTACCATGAACCTCATAATTTTACTCAAATTTAGCCTTTTGAGAATTTTCTAAATTTTGTTATAAATCATTATTTTTATAAGTTAAACCAACTGAAAATTTATCAAGATACTATAACATAAACTAGAGATTTATTACATAACCATTAGTTAAAATTACTTTCAGGATGAGAACATTAACTTAAGACACTTAAATTATTGCACAAAACTAAAAATTTTGAATTGTTTTCCTTCTGAAGTTAGTAATAAACTTGGAAGCCAAACTATGTGCTTTAAAAAAGTTATGCTCAAAAATCGCAGGATATATAATTACCTGAGACATGACTGGTTAAGACTAGGCTTGACTAAATTCACAAGTAATCTGAAAATAAAATGAAAAAATTAGATCTAAAGACAAAAAACTTCAAATTTAAAATGAATAGAAGAAAAATTATTAAACTTCATTTTTAATTTTACTCCTTTTTAAATTAGATAACATAATTTCAGCAGTTAAATTTGTTTGATTTGTATATAGTTCTCTCTATTATTAATCATGTTATCAGAGATATTTTCACATATTCAATAATTTATAGGTTCAGTAGAAATGACATACATCACAGAAACTCTAGAAAAGATATTTACAGCACACTTATTTATGTTATTCCATTATCTAAAATGTGATTCAAGTCGCGTCATTATATTTTTGAATAATGATTTAAATATAAAAGCTTTAATTTCATTCTTTTTTTTCAATCTACAACTGATTTTTTGCTTAATAACATTTTGGGTTATACTTAACTTAGTAAATGATTTTTGCTTACAGTAAAATGTATTATTTAAAAATGCAAATTTTCTATTAAAATTTAAATTTTTATAGACTTAATGTTTTCTTTATACAAATATATTTATTAAATGAAATTCATCATCTTACAATCAGCAAATTTTATAAAAAGCTACTAAAATATTATTTCTACTTTTTAACTATATCTAGTCTAGTAGTAAACTTGAAAAAAAAAAGATATTTGTGAAAGACTCTTTCCAACAATATTTCAAAATGTATGAAAAATAAAAGGTATGATTTAAATGAGAAACAATGCTACCATGAAATCAGCATAAAGTATGAGTACTATTTTATCTCAGCTACCAAACTGAAAATCTTAAAAAAATGAATGTTGGTAGAAAAAATTATATCTCAACTAAGTAAATCACAACACATTTATTTTTTCTATTTGTGTCAAACTTTAAAACAATTCACTGTCAAAAAATATTTTTTCCCATATTTAATAATTTTACACACTATATATCTGACCACCCTATCATTGCAATTAAAAAGACTTCACTTAATTTAGCAGGAAGATAATTTTTCCCAGCAGCTACTTACAATGCTATTATCTTATAAAATATCACACACTGTTCCAATGAAAACATTTTTATGTGTTCATAACTGATTATTTCTAGAAAAAAAAATCTGGGTTTGGAATTTTTTTATTACTACCCACCAAATGAACATTTATATTCAAATTATTGTATTTACTAGTTTTAACTCTATTTTTAATAGAAATGTTAAAAAATTTACATTTAGAACTATCCCATATAAGATTACCATAATATCCTGTATACAATTCACAGATTATGTGTTAAAAAAGTTTTGAATTTTGTGCATTATAACACTGCTGTAAATAATCTGATTAAAAGCATTCTCTAGTAAAAAGCTTACAATAATGTTTTGACAGAAATGCTTTATAAAATAAATAACAGATGATGTCATGACACAGCTGATAAATTTCAGCATCAATCAGTTTGGTTCAATTATGCTCAAGAACGAATTTGATTCCTAAAAAAATATCACAGTTACAGTTGACTATCGTTATTTCACAATCAGAAAATATTTAAATTCATATATGAAATGTAAGCGTACAAATTACACAACAGATTTTTAACAAAAAGCTATAGAGAAGGCAAATAAAAAATGGCAACAAACATTAATGTAGGGTGAAAACAAAGCTTGTGCAGTACAAAAATAATGTACACTTTGAAAATAATTTCTTTTTTAATTATTAAAAAAACAAATATATTTTATTTTTAAAATGCCTAACCTTGTTTTAAAAATATTAAAAAATCAATATTTTACTAGAATCTTTTCTAAGAATTATTGCACTTAATGATATCTCAATCTGGTGCTAAATAAAGAATTGAGATGAATGCTAGAGCAATGTCTATATAATCACATCAGCGATCTACTTGTTAAATAATTAAAATCAAAATTCTAAAAAAAATTAAATAAATACAACCTTTAAGAGTAGTCACAAAAAACATTAAATAACTTATTGTGGAAGAACATTCTTTTACATGAAAATTTACAAAAACTCGCCTACAAAAAACACTCAAAATACTTTGTTTTTATCAGACACCAAATTTACATGTAACAAACATATTGAATATACTACCTTAGAGGATAATAAAGATTTAAATACTATTGCGTACATCACAGGTAGGGACTCAGGTGCAGATGCAATTATTTGTAAAACTTTCTTTTACCTACTCATTAGACCCATATGAGAATACAACTTTCTTATCTATTGCTGTGCTTCTAACTTAAACAAATTGGAAGAGATCTAATTGTGCGCTTCTCCCATAATTACTGGAATGAAATGAAGCTGCCCATCAAAGATTGTCCTTAATGAAGGAGATATACAACTTTTTTCCCTTAAAAAACAGGCTAGTTTAGTAAAACATTCCAATAAACTTTCTAGTATAGACCACAGCAATAAAACCACTAGCTATTTAAATAATTGAACATGGAAACCAAAGACTAAACAAAAACAGTGCATTCAGTCAAGTCACTGAAATTGTAGAAAATATGGTACTTCATTATTTCCATTGTAGCTTAACCCTTTGACAGTTTCCTTTTTTTCCAGAATTCAGTCAAAAAATGTCACATTTTTTTTGTTAATTCTACATAAAGATATGTTATTAAAATTAACATTTCTAATATTTTTAAACATTGATTACAACTTTTTTTCTTTAATGAAAATAACCATTTATAGATAATTCAGTTTCTGATTCCGAGTCACAGTTCAAATCATAAGAAATTAGCTTTATACATTCTGAATTATCCATTATTTAACTCTTACATTAATAAAATTATCAAGCGGTTAGTAAAATTTAGCCAGAAAGCTACACTGAGAGTTATCAATTTGTCTTCTGATAAAAAAAACGAAAAAACCTGCGTTTTTGAACCAACCAGAGTAAAAAATACAACTGCAAGCTATCATTTACTGAACAACTATCACCATCTATACGAATAATTTGTTACTAAAATACGAAAAAATGCGGCCAAAACAGTGCAAGGGAAATAGAAATCAAATTGTCTGTATAAATACTTACGAAGAAATTTTCAAAGCCAGTTTTCATGATGACCTCTTTCTTTTAATAAAAACTCTATTCCTGAATCACTCAAACAATAGGCCTTGGAAATAATAAAATTTCTCTAAATGACACCAAACAATACTGATGACAGCAAAATAGATATACGGTTGAACAGAACTCATACTGAAACACCTCAAGAAAAATTCTATTAACTCAAATTTCTTTTTCAGGTCTTAAAATGAATTAATTGCAACCAATACATGATTAAAGAGTCATGAATGAAAGCAACTAATGGAGATCTAAGTATTCTATCTGACAGTTGTAGTTCAGTTCCACATCTAAAAAATTGTGTCTGCATAGGAGATAAAACCAGTTTATCTATTCTTTGACAGTAAGGTTCATTTCTCACCAGCACAAAGTATATTCTAGATGGATGGCACCCCTTGTTAATATCTATGGAAATAAATTGGCCAACACTTGTGCATGGGTTAGATTGCATTTATATTGATGTTTTTTAAAGTAAGCACTACTGCCTTTTTGATTAAAACCTGAGTTTTAATAAGTGCATGTTATTTACATCATTGATTTAGTTTTATTGACTAGTTGTCTCCCAACACTCTTGCAAGGGCTAGATTGTATTTATATTGATGTTTTTTAAAGCAAGTGCTACTGCCTTGTTGATTAAAACCCAAGTTTAAAGTGCATGTTAATTTATGTTATTGATTTAGTTTTATTATCCAGTTATTTCACACTTTAGAGTGCATGATGTATAGTTTATATTTGTTTTGTAATATATTATTTTTATGATTATTAATTTTTTAATTTATTTTGTTTAAAGTTTGAATGCAATAGGGATTTTGAAAACAGTATATTGCACGAGAGGTGATGTTATGTAGGTTATCAAAATAATTGTGCAGTGCTTGGCATAAAAATTTGAAATCATATCAAGCCCATACCGGCTCAAAAGAATTTATTTCCAACTCTTATTGTTAATATCAAATGAACAGCAGATTATCGATGTCCTTCGGGACCCATCTTATTTTTTTAGACATTTTAGGTTTTAAGGGGGTTGTCTAGCCAAGATAGACAACCTGAGATAAGTAACAACAAAAATAACAGCAGATTATTGCGGTAGAATGGATTCTTTAATTAAACAATATACATGCATTCCTATGTCATTATTTGATTTGCTAAGTTTGTTTGGATTGTTACTCTAGATCAGAGCTTTTTAAAACTATCTGGGAAACCTTTAACAGTTATGAAAAGATGGTTTCACTTCTCAACCATTGTAGAAATTCAACATGCGAGTGAAACTGTTAGTTTCTGATCATCTTTACTGTAACATACTGTTGTTGTTGTTGCTTATCTCCAAAGGTCTGACGGAATCAGACAAAATCTAGGAATCTGTTGACTGAGAGGAAATCGATGACAAGGAGGGGAGAAATGTAATTTTGTCCCATAGTATATCCCATATAATTCAGGATATGCTCAGGAGAGGCTTGGTGTTAATGGCCTTTAGGACAGAGGGGAGAAGGGGAAGGTTTTGCTACATGCTACAAAAGTGAGGTATTTCAGGTGGCTAGAGGCAAGACGTGCAAGGCAAGTGCTGGATTTCCTATCACAGGAAAGAGCCAGAGAAAGTCTCAGCTTTCTACCCTTGTAGAAGTGGTAAGTCAAAAGTGCCTGCCAATCGTTTTTAATCTGGGCTTTTCTCAGGAAAAAGAGTTCAAGGTAAGTAAATGCGGAAGAAAGAGCAGGATGACCTGAGCCCTCCTTTACTTAAGGGCCTGCTATTTCATTGCTTCCAATATCCACGCGAGACGGGATCCATTGAAAATAGATATTATGCCGAAGGGAGACAATTTTAAGCTTGTGTAGAATAGAAAGGCTTGTTTGGTCTCCCAAGCTGGTCTAATTTTACAGATGTTGAATTGAACTACGGCTATCAGTTAATATCCAGATATCACTACAATTAGTTTCACTCATGATAGATTCCAATCCGATATTGATAGCTATTAGTTCGCTACGAAAAACC
Source organism: Latrodectus elegans (assembly GCA_030067965.1). Classification (NCBI taxonomy): domain Eukaryota; kingdom Metazoa; phylum Arthropoda; class Arachnida; order Araneae; family Theridiidae; genus Latrodectus; species Latrodectus elegans. The sequence goes on along the minus strand of CM057817.1, from coordinate 1,800,554 downwards.
AAACAGAAGTCGAGATTACGTTGACTAAGAGAGAGTTTGTTATGAAGAGTCTCAATGAAAATTCCGCTGGCAGTTCGGTGATTTATTTTGCTGTCATCAGTGTAGATTTCTATGTCATTTGGTGGTATATTATTAATGATTTCCAATCTAGTTGTTTTAGCAATTCAGTAAACACTCCCTCTTGATGACTACCGTAGAAAGTTCATAATTGAAGTGAACATTGGAAAGAGCCTCAGCAGGGTTCAGACAGCAGTGAAGGGCATGTGGATCAACATTGTTTTCGATTAAGTGTAGTGAGTTAACCAGACTGAAGGGACTGTGCTTCTTTAATCTTTGGAACAAAGTCCAGTTGCTTAGGTAACTTGATGTGAGATTGCCTTGGCCATAACTGTACAGTTTATTGTAATATTTGACTAGACAGAATTGTCTCCCGATATGGAGAGGTTGTAAGACTGCTTCGAAGAGTAATATTTCTGAAGGACAGATGTGTTTCAAGCCAGTAAAGATGCGTGCAGCACTCAATTGGACTTTTTCTAATTTTTCCAAATTGGAATTAGAAGCACAACAGCAGATTGGGAAGCCATATTCTAAAATTGGCCTAATGAGTGCTAGGTAGGTGGTTCTAATGGTAGTTGCGTCCGCTCCCCAGTCTCTACCAGCAATGTATTTCAGGATGCATAGTTGTTTCCTGGCTTTCAAGGTAATGTAGTCAATATGTTTGTTGCATGTAAATTCTGGGTCTAAAATGAATCCCAAGTATTTTGGATGTTTCTCATAATTAAGAAACAAAGAAGGTTGGTAGTGATATAAGTGCTTATCTGTAGTAAAAAAGGTGGTAACTGGTTTGTTTGGATTAAAACTCAACCTGAACTCCGCTGCAAACTCGGAAAGGGCCTCCAAAGAACTGTTGATCCGAGACTCTATCTCAGGAATGGAGATTCCAGAGAAGTATATCATCAGCAAACATTTCAATGCACTTGTCAGGAGAGATAGTCCTCTCAATACCAGTCAAATATAAGGAAAAAAGAGTTGGGCTGAGAACAGTTCTCTGTGGAACACCTTACCCAAGTTGAGAAGTTTTTGAGATGGATTTGATACATTTAAGCCTTATATACCTCTGATGGAGATAATCAGAAATCCAAGCCAATGTATTACCTTGGATATTAAAAGTATTATGCAGTTTAATGATGAGTTTATGCTTCCAAACTCTGTCAAAAGCCTTTGACAAGTCCATTAGAGCCGCAATGCTGTGATTAGTAGATTTAAGATTCTGGGAATCCCTGAAGGTTTGAGCAAAAAACAAAACTTGATCAATAGTGCTGTGGCCCTAACGAAACTCATACTGTTGCTCAGGGAGAAGTTTATTTTCATCCAGAAAAAAACGAAGTCTGATCAAAGTCATTTTCTCTATGATTTTACCAGTTGTACAAGTTAGTTTGTTTATTGTTTATTTGTCGCTCAACAGTCATTTTTTGCACACGAGGGCTAATTAGATCGGGACCTACAGCTTAAAGTGGATTCCGAACCACTGCAAACATCCATGCCCAAAGTGGGATTCGAACCCACAAACTGTTGAACCTAAGGCAAGAGCACTAACCATTCGCTACCAGCTCGGCAGTTGTACAAGTTAGAACAATTGGTCTGAAGTCCTCGGGAGAGTAAGAATTTTTGTTTAGCTTTTTAACAGGAATAATGATAGCCTTTATATAGTAATATTCTATAACAATCATTAACTTTAATACATAAACAATATGAAAATTTTAAACAAGTAGCAAAGTTAAAGATGAAATAAAATGATAATAAATGCAACTATTTAGGTAAATTCAAATATTAAGTACAGTTTGTAAAATTAAATGTAGCCATTTGGGAGGTAACTATTGAGAAAACCAATATACTTCTTGACTACACAAATGCATGGATTAAATATCAATGGCAAGCTTGTGCCCATTTATTTTTAATTATATTATCAGGTCTTGACAAAAAGTCAGCAGGTTTGGCCGTCGAGTGAAGCACAATTTTTTTAATTTGACTGACATTCTTACTTTTATAGTGATCAAAGAAAAATGTTTTGCACAAACATGTCCTATAAAAAGATAAAGGTAAGTTTGTGGCAGTTTAAGAAATTGTTCCAAATTATTTTGCCTGCAATAAGTTATGGAAACAGCAACATAGCTAAAACATTTGGCAGCCCCTGTTGGATGCCCTGAGAACCTAATTGGGGTCGAGATCCGCAGTTTAAGAATCGCTGCTCCAGATGATTTTCTGCTCACAAAAGCAAATTAGGAAAGGACCTACAATTTAATTCTTTGGGGCAAAGTGGGTTAAAATCTACCTTACCTCAAGCATAGCTTTTTATGCATGATAGGATTATATTTTAACTCACTTAGAAAAGTGACATAGAAATTAAGCTATAATATGTTTGTGCAACTTTTTTTTTTCTAAATCATGCGTCCTGTAGAGTTAAAGTGGATGTATGGTACACAGGTAATTTCTAATAAACAGTAGTCATAATAATTAATTTGTGACAGTTGCATCTGAAGTACAAAATTTTATTTTTGATAATCAATATCACTGAAAATTATTACATAGAAATAAAACAGAAAAATTTATTTAAAAATAAGAATTTTATTCATTTAATTATTAAATAAAGTATCTCATTAGATATTTAACTTAGTTGTTTCCTTTGTCAAAAAAATTACAGAATTCTACTTCATTTGAAGATTTAAGTTTAATAATCTTTTTGTTATATGTTCTTGCAACTATTATTAATGTTCTATTTCTTATTGAGAATTCTTATCTTAATTTTGTTATCTTAAACTCTCAACTCTTAAATTTGAATATAATTTTTATTTTTGTGTGTAAAATGATGTTCATAAACAATACAACTGTTAATTAGAAAACTCAATCTATTCATAATATGTTCATTGCTTCCTTATAGCTCATAAAATATTAGTGATTTAAAAATACCATCTTTTGTTTCTCACAATATTTTATATTGTTACAATCGTTTAAAAAGTACCCATTCACATCCATTGGAGTTGATGACCAAATTCCGATACTTACATTATTCTGTTTGGCAAAAAAAAAAAAAATTAACCAAATATCACTAAATTGATCACAATGCTCATTTCTACCACAATTTTAATTTATTTAAAAAAAAATTAAGAGAGAATTATTATGTAGAGAGAAAAAAAAACTAATTTTTTATCACAAAGCTTTGATGTTTTAGATTAGAGAAACCTTTATTCTATTGTTTTATGTGCTGCAAAAAAAAGTTCCAAGTTTTGGTTTCATTAAGAAATTTTTAAAAAACACTTCAAATTTTTTATATAAAGATTTCAATATGGACATAACATTTTGCAACCTTCAAGTATATATCAGTTTCTTCCATAATCCAGAAGTAATAAAATGTATTTAGAAATTATATTAACGTTCATAAAAATTTTGTTACGTAAATAAATTCTGATAATTTTTACAGAACTATAATTCAGTAAAACTAAATGCAGAATTTGATATAATTTACACTTGTGATTACTCAGATATAACAAATATTAGGAATCAGAACCATGAATTTCAGAATTTCCTAAAACTCAATTACAAAATTTTCCTCTGATGATAATGGTTAACTAATAGATCATAACCAACAAATTTATGATTGAAATTAAATATTTTACAATATATAAATGTTCAATATTTAAATTCTGATTTAGCAGAACGCTTAATATAAATAAATTCTGAATTAGCAGAACGCTTAATATAATATTAATATAACAAATCAGAAACGTAGAATGCATTTAATTAACATAAGTCAACTTCTGGTTTCAGATAACTTCAAATTTAATTAATTACAATTACTTTATCTTTAAATAGTTAATTTCCATCTTTGTTTAAGTGTTAATAAAATTTTTACTATTTCAAGAATAAACGATTTCTTAAGAAGTTAACAAAAATCAACTTGAGATTTAGTTAAAAATACGATGTACACCTTATAAGTCAGAAACAAGAAATATTTATTCCTATTAAATACATTAGTGACCATAAAACTGAATTCAATTCAGCATACATGAAAAAGAACAATATAGCATATGTTAAGTACGATCCAGAAATCGGAAGAATATGAACCTATCAGAAGTATGAAAAACATTTTAAAACGTAAAAATACTGCTTCTCAAATTATATTAAAATTATTAAAATCTTCATCAAATTAAGTTTCGACTTGCTCGCAGAATTAATTCAATTTTAGAAATTGAATTAATTCATATGATGAACAATTTAATTTCGTAGTTTTAAGAATCAATTTCTAAAAATAAAAATCAGATGTAGTACTGAGATCAGTTATTACTATCTGAGTAATTTAAAATCCGGAACATATTAAACATACATAAATCTAATAACTTGATCACTGAACTACTGTTTTCGAAACAGAATTATTTTGCATGAACATCCATTTAGATTTAAGTTTCGATTTCTGTAAAATTTTATCAACTTTTGAAATCAGTAATTATAATCTATGTAATATAAAATTCGAAATGTATTAGATATACATAAATTTTAAGCTAAATTTCAGGACTAAGAATAAACTTCCTTTTACATAGGACAAAATCAGTAAATGGTTTTCGTTCCGAATTACATATATAGCATTTCATATATACAGTAATATAACAATATAAAAGAAAACTTTCATCACATACACATTAAGATCGAATTAAGCACAATTAAAGATATTTAAATACAAAATATTTGAATTTTTTTAAATCACTTACACAAAAATCAAGAGTAACTTCTATAGAACAACCTCACCGGTAACGAATTGACAGATGAAATGAACGGAAAAAATTCTCTAAGAACAAGGCAGAGAATTCCTCTGTTGCCAAACCAGATTTTCTACATAATATTAAGAATAAGTACCCTCCTAGTACTAAGGATTGCCTCATGGTGGCAGGAGTGCGTTTATAAATACATGTGTGTCTTTAAGGAAAATTGTAATTAAAATTTATATACAGAAATTCTATTGTTAGTTACTTTATAATTATGATCCATTTTTTAAACTGTTATTAACTATATTCTAATAAAGGGGAAATCTATTCCTGAAATAGTTTACTATCAGTTATATAATTTCAGGTTTATTTTTAAGCATATTTTCTTAAATTTTTTATTTATTTTTGTCACTTAAGAAATTTTAATCAATCCATTATATAGTCATAGTTTTCTTATCTGTTACAAGATATTAGTGATTTAAAAATTACATCTTTTGGCTCCGTCGATCATGATTACCATCGTGCAGAAAGTATCCATTCACATCCATTAGAATTTCTCTGGCCGCGAATTTCGATACTTGCCTTATTCTCAGCTTGACATAAAAATTTGTCAAATGTCTTTAAATTCATTGTAATGCTCACTTTTATCCTATTTTTATCACTAAAAGAATAAATAGAAAGACATATTATGTACAGAGAAAATATTTTTAATTTTATAACTCAAAACTTTAATATTTTAGATTAGAAGAAATCAAGCATAACGTTACGCAATATTCAAGTATATAACACTTTATTCAATAATCCAAATTCAACAGTGGTAAAATTATATTCTTCCTGCTCAGATGAAATGCGCGGGAAGAAATTACATTTATGTGCATTAAAATTTTGTTTAGTAAATAATTCCTATAAATTTTACAGAACTATAATTCAGTAAAATTAAATACAGATTTTAAAATAATTTAGATTTGCGATAGCTCAGATTTAACAATTTATTTGAATCAAAAATATACATTTCAAAATTTTCTAAAATTCAATTTAAGCATTTTTCCGCTGTTCATAATGATTAATTAATCAATCAATCGATTAATTTATTATAAAATTAAATATTGGTCATAATTGATTAATTTATGATAAAAATTAAATATTTTACAATACATAAATGCTCCATACTCAAATTCTGAGTAACAGAATATTTGGTTCACATAAGTAACATAGAATACATTTAGTAAACATCAATTAATTTCTTTTTCTAAGCAATTTAATTTTTGGTTTAATTAATTACAATTACCTTTTCATTTAACTTGGATGGCTAATTTTCGACTTTAATTTAGGGTTAATAAATTTTTCACACACACACACTCAGTAACGAATAGAACCTTCTGCAAAAAATTAACAAAAATAAACTTGAGATTAAGGTAAAAATACACTTTATAAGTCAGAAACAAGAAATATTTATTTCAATTAAATATATTAGTATACATAAAATTAAATTGAGTTTTGCATACATGAGAAAGAAAAATCTACCATATGTTTAGTACGATCTCGGAATAGAACGAGTATGAATCTATGAGATGTCAGAAAAATATTATAAAACATAAAAATACTCACTTTACATCGTATTTCAAAGGATTATACTTATAATCTCGAAATTCAGGGTTTTAATATCAGTTAAAGACGAAAACCTCTAAGCGACTTCAAGGTGTATCCTCCCACAAATCAATCACATTTGCATGCAGTTTTTTTCAATTTTATGAAAAAAAATATTACTTTGGTTATCCTAAATGCAAAATATAGCTTTTAAGACTGTGATGTGATTTTTGGTGCAACTTTTAGGGCTGTGAAGGTACGGCACAACCCCAACACGAAGAATGGAACCAATTAGGAACGTCAATGGATAGTTGTTTCCTGGTGACAAATCTGCAATAAATGACTTTACTGCCCACTGCTAACAGATAAGCAGGCTTAGTTTTATGAATGGGGACAAATCCATTTTGATAAAAGTAAAAAGCATTGCTCATGGTTGCTTAGCTCCGATCATAGAGATTTTACTGTTGCAGAATCATTTTCCCTGAAGTAATTATTTTTGCCGTTGGCATTTAATGATTTTAGCAAGTCTTGTAACCCGGGTGGTCTTCAATGTCATATGTTTGAAAAGCTTGATTGTATCGTAAAACAAAAACTATTAGATATTTTTAACATTTTTTAGAGTAATGGTTGCTGCCTACAAGAATGGAAGAGAACCACAATTATTCCAATTAAAAAAGTCAAATATGAATCATTGCTCCCCTTGAAATTTTAGACATATTGCTCTAACTTGTTTAACTAGGAAAATTTTAGAGAAAAAGATTTTAACTAGACTATAATATTTCCCTTTTTGGATGAGAATAACATTTAACCTTGTTAGTAATATGATTTTTGCAGTGGTCATAATACTACAGACCAAGTTCTATATTTCGCTCAAAGAACAGAAATCCTTAGAATTTCAGACTTACTTATCATACTGTGTTTGCTCTGTTATGCCTCTCGAAGGCCTTCAATAAAGTCATGAAGCTCATATATGAATTTCATGAATTATAAAGTTAAATGATACTTTTAACATCCGTAAAAATATGTTGTCTTCCAAGACAAACATATTTCCACGATTTCATACATTACTTTCAACAGAGAACTCTCTCTATAAGAGTTAAATTTGATAAGACAAAAAGTCCTCAAACACTTTTTTATCTCAGTTAAAAACACACAGTTTTTATTCCAACTTTATTCCCTTTATATTTAGCTGACGCTGAGAGAGATATCTCTCCTGAGAGTCATATCGGTATGTTTGTAGATGACCTCGTTCTTTTGACATGTGATCGTTGGATGAGAAGGGTAAGACGGACTGACGTGTTCGATTGCATCCATCTCAGTGCAAAACTTCACGTGATGACTGGCAAATTGTGAGTATGGCAGTAACGGATCGTTCAGCTACATCAAGAGCCAAAGCACATATAGTCTGTGGCAAAATGGAATGAAATTGTTTTTATTTTTAAGTCACACTTCTATCTGCAACACCACGATAGTCGCATTCGAGTACGGAAACATCGTGGAGAGAGGATGCTGAATTACTGTGTTATAGACAGCCCCACTAGTCCTGCACCGAGTATTATGTTATGGGGTGGTATTGGATATTACTCTTGCATTCCTCTAGTACGCATTACCGGTACTTTAAACAGCCATCGCTACATGCCCGAGGTGTTGGAGTAAGTTAACCTTCCCACCTTCAGTGCTTGCCCACAATCATATTTCAACAGGATAATGCGCGACCGCAAATGGCGCGCATTGTTCAAGAGTTCTTCTTTGATCGCCAGATAGAATTGCATCTCTGGCCGGCTCACTCTCCGGATCTTTCACCAATAGAAAGCATGTGATCCATGGTTGCTCAACGATTCACCAAGATTTCATCCCCAGCTGCCACAGCAGATCAATTTTAGTAACGTGTGGGAGCTGCTTAGTCTGCTGTACACAAAGAACCCATCCAAAGCTTCTTTATATCAATACCGAGGCGTGTGGCAACGGTGATCTCCAACAATGGCAGCCAGCAACTCTGGCTACTGATTTTGGCAGGAACCATACTTCACTGAAATCTATAAATTTAATAATTTGATATTTGGTCAACACATGTTATCTACAAAATAAATGTTGTTATGATGTCTCTTGCCTTTTTTGGTGTAGAAATTTAGGTGGCGAACAGTGTACATTAATTTTTAAACTTAAATAGAAAATAATTTATATATATATATATATATATAACTAATAAAAAATTGTTTTGAATTTTTAGAATTTTTGGCAACAAATCTATTTGATTAAAGGTTATATTTGGGTTTTGAATTGTTGATTTAGAGTTGATATTGCATCTTGTCTATTAAATTTTTGCTAACTTTTCAGTTTTATAATTTGGATAATTGTAAAATATAGTTTTTATTTTGTATTTTAAATTTTATATTGCAGATACTCTTCAGTTAAATGGGGGAATTCCACGAGTTTCTTAGATTTATTACTCGTTGCATGTCAGAAAAGAGTGTTTGTACTTCTTTTATATGGTTAACAATATACCCTGTAAAGAAGGCATGGTCTCTATGCTTCTTATTATTTTTTCCTATTTTGTCATAAATCCAATCAATTTCTTTTTATTTATTACAGTTTATATATATATATATATAATTATTTATTTATAAAGAATACATTTCATATTAATTATATGCTGTCATATTTTTAAAATATTTATGTAATACCATCTGAAGTTAACATTAATTAAAATTATTTATAAAAATTTCATTTTGCATCTTTTTTATAAGAATTTATGTTTTGACTGCGTCCCAATTTATTAGAATTTATTAAATTGTTATGTATAATACACCATGATTTTAGAAGCCAATACAGAAAAATTAAAGTTGTAAATAAGTTTATATGAGTTGCATATTTTGTGTAGTTTCAATTTAAAAAGGATGCTGGAGGAAATCTGAAAGACTATCGAAAGAAAAAGTCATTGATAAGAGCGGTACCCATACAAATTTAGATGAATAAAACTAAAAGGGCTGATAAAAATATTATATTAAAATCAATAACTATTCTTATAGGATTGCTTGTAAAAGAGATAACGAATAATAATTTGAATAAAAAAATTATGCTTTCATTTCTTTGTTTATTTTACCTTATTGAAGTTTCAGTGCTGAATCAGAAAAAAATGACATCATTTAACATAAAATTTTAAAATCAATTTGAATGCAAGAAAAAGAATTAATAAAAGTATAGATACTCTCTCTCTCTCTCTATATATATATATATATATATATATTTACATATATATATCACGTGTGCTCAATATTGTCTTTTTTGGATTGTAACGTGTTTTCATCAAAAAAATGTGACTAAACCATCTGATAATAAACTCCATTTCTCTGTTAGCGTGTAAGACAGTTTGAATTTAATTGCGAAAAAATATTTCTCTTCAATTACAAAAATCTTTTCTTAAATTTAAATCTTAAGAAGAAATTTAATATACGCCATTAATAGCTTTCACAATTAATTTTCTGTTTCCTCAATAAAAATATATTACTTCTTCAGAATCTGATAAGTTACTAACTATGGTAGAAGTAGGAGATTTAAAGTAATAGTTAATTGGGGTAAAAATTTTTTCTCCTTTTATGCAATTTTAATCGCCGCTCTAAATTCTTACATAAAAATATTGTTAAAATGCAAAGTATCTAGATAGAATATAAGGTTATAATATATCCTGTGATTTAATTACAAAAATTAAGTCATTCGTTGAATCTACGTCCGCTTTGTCCACGGAGCTCTTTTTATTGGCCTCGAAAATTTTACAATAACAAAAAATAAAAATAAAAATCTAAATCTTAAAAAGTTAATGGCACAATATTGGTAATTATATGTATAATTTGGTATCTAAATATATTTTGTCAAACATTATTTCCTATCATGTACACTTTAAGTAATCTGTTATAACTACAGATCTTAATTAAGCCCAGTAAATTCAGCTAAAAAATGTCTTTTAAAATAAGAGTATTTGTAACAGATTAAATTCTCCACCTATTATATGAAAAAAATAATAAATCTATTTAAAAGAAAAGAGAAAGAAACCATTAACTGAAATTAATATGGGTCACGTGATGATTTGTCATGTATGTTAAAAATTTCATATTTTCTTCATTTAACATATGATATTCATGACTGAATAACAGTAATAGGAAATTTCACGGTATTTTTATTTTTTTGACAATAAAGAAAAACCACTACATTTTCATTAAAAAAAAAGGTAGAAAAACGTATTTCAATTGTCTAGGCAAAACAAAAAGAAATCACCATTTCAAAGTAATATCAAATAAAAATGTGCAAAAATTTTCATAAGGAAATATTAATAGGAAAACTTTAGAATAAATTATTATCATGAAAACTAATTAAGAAATAGGAATGTAGCAATGGCATTTCATTACAAGTGAAAATTCATAAAATTAACAAGCATAGATCCCTGTTCAAAACCTCTCTCATTTATTAAACAAAGCTTCAAATTCGAGTAAAATATTAAGAAATAGAAATGAATATTTACGTTTTCCGACTGCTAACAACAGTCGAAATCTAAATGTTAACCTGATTTCGAAACAAACCACTTTACGAAGCAGAACTTCAGGCAATCCATGTAGACATTTTTTGTTGTACATTTACACGGACTTTAAAAATTTGGATTTAAATATCGATGCATATAGTATATTATGGGGGGAAATTATTGTTTTCATGAAGGCAATAAATATTTTTTTAATAATAATAGTTTTAAAAATGGCTCACATTTACAGTAATGGTATTATAACTGTTAACAAAATAAATATTGTATACACATTATTAGAGAAAATACATCTTCATTATATTATCACATATATTGAAAAAATCTTTATAATCAATAATTAGATCCCGAAACTTATTCTAAATATTTAAGTAATAGATTAAAACATTTTCTATAATAATTGAAAAAGAAATGTATCCATATTACTTAGAAAACTGTAATTACTAATCTTGATTTTTTTTTTTTATCTCTCGAAATATTTTATGTAATACTGGCCATCGCTTCAAATTGCATCTGGAAGAAATGAAATGACTGAATAGAGTTCATTGTGTGCATCCATTACAGTAAAAAGAACACTATTGGTCCTGAAAAATGAACGAGGCACCCAAGGGTAGCAGTTATCTGTATCAAGGGAGGTGGGGGAAAGAGTAACAAGCATTGTCATTCTAGGTATCAGCTTTACGAAATTCTTTAAAACAAGAAAGAACCCTAGGTCTTAACACATCAGAAATATGATGGTCACTGTTCAAAGTGATACGAATAGAAAATGATCAAGACGTAGGTGGAAGAGAATCTAGGTGATGTTTGAAAATCTTCCAGGTGAAAGAAGTATCAAAGAAAACTATTCGCCTTTGAAAGTCTTTGCTGAACAAAACGAACATTTCTTGGAACAGATAAAACAATTGAAAATAAAAATTTCGTCTGAAGAATTATAATTACTGATATATTTTGTCTCGATTTGAGATAAAGCAGAAGAGAAAAACCTTTTCAGAAATTTTAATGCCTCGTTGTGAGTATAACTTCAAAAAAATTATGAATAAGTAATATATTGATAAATAATTCAGTACAATTAAATCAAGTTTCTTAAAACGTTTTTTAAATAGTAACAAATATTTTAATAGAATAAGTAATTAAGCAAATAGATTAAGTAAAATTTAAAATATTGTTATTGAAAAAATCAAACCACGCCTGCACCATAAAAAGTTATAAAATTTTTGTAACAAATGTGCCTCAAATAGTAAAAAAATCTGCCAACGAAACTTAAAGATAAATAAAGCTAAAGCGAAAAGAATTTTGAAATTCATATTAAATAAATAAGTAAAGATGAATGTATAAAACTTAACTTTCAAATAATGAAACATTCCTAGAACAAATAAAAAGAAAAAATTATTACTCTTTTGGAATTATTTTTAAAGAACATTAAATCTGAAATCCGAATAAAAAGAACGTTCTTGTTCTTTTAATTCGAGATCCATCAAATTGAGGATAACACTGACAACCGAGGAAACAGAACAACAGTTGCTGAAAGAAGTCAGAATTTCTTATTCGATTCATTGCCACTCTCTAGAATACTATAAACTGATGCTCTGACAGAAATTGTTCTTTCAACTATGAACCTGTAGTAAAATTGGATGATACTATTCCGATTAAAATCTATTTATGTCAATTAATTCTAATTTAAATTAGTTTGATCCGGCTATAGTTTAAATCTAGAAAATAATTCAATAATTCATCGTCCCTTTTACTACTCGCATATTTTAACCATTCAGAATATTGGAAAAAAAAAAAAAAAAAAAAAAAAAAAAAAATTACGGAAAAGCAAAGAAAGCAATTGCATTTTATATTATGTTTTCCATCAATCGAAATTTGTGATTGCCAATATTAAACAAATGGCTAATTATTCATGAGTTGCACAGATTCTTTCATAGAATTAATCACCAAATTCCATTTATTCCACCATTATCTCATTGAAAGAAGAGAATAATTCCATAAAATGTTATTTATTATTTCCCTTTGAAAATACCTGAACATAAGTAGAATTTATATAGAAGTTTACACATAATTACAGTGATAACCGAAATGCAATGGTAACCAAAAGTATTTCGTTATATGAATAATACACTACTGTCCATTAAAATTGCTACACCAAGAAGGCGACATGCTACAGACGTGAAATTTATACGAAAGGAAGAAGGTGCTGTGATATGCAAATGATTAGCTTTTCAGCGCATTCAGACAAAGCAGGCGCAAGTAGCGACACCTACATTGTGTTTAAATGAGGAAATTGTTCAGCCGATTCCTCATACACAAATTGCATTTGAACGTTGTTGCCTGGTGAAAAGTTGTTGTGATGCCTCGTGTAAGAAGGAGAAATGCGTACCAGCACGTTTCTGACTATGATAAAGGTCGAATTGTAGCGTACCTGGATTGCGGTTTATTTCATCGCAGTATTGCTGCTCGCGTCGGTCGAGATACAATGACAGTTAGTAGAATATGAAATCGATGGGTTCAGGACGGTAATACGGAACGCCATGCGGGATCTCAACGGCCACCTATCACTAGCAGCCGAGAAGACAGGCATATTATCCGCATGGCTGTAATGGATTATGCAACCACGTCACGAGCCGTGAGTCAAGAAACGGGGTCGTTCGGAAGACAACAAGTGTCTGCACGAACAACTCGAAGACGTTTGCAGCAGCATGGACTCTCAGCTCGGAGACCAAGGCTGCGGCTTCCCTTGACGCTGCGTCATAGACAAGAGCGCCTTCAATGGTGTGATCAACGACGAACCTGGGCGCACGAATGGCGAGGCGTCATCTTCTCAGATGAATCTAGGTTCTGTGTACAGCATCATGATGGTCGCATCCGTGTTTGGCGGCATCGTGGTGAACGCACACTGGCAGCGTGCATTCGTCATCGTCATACTGGCCCATCACCTGACGTGATGGTATGGGGTGCCATTGGATGCACGTCTCGGTCACCTCTTGTTCGCATTGACGGTGATTTGAACAGTGCACGTTACATTTCTGGTGTGTTAAGACCCGTGGCTCTACCCTTTATTCGAGCCCTGCGAAACCCTACGTTTCAACAGGATAATGCCCGACCGCATATTGCCGGTATTGTATGGACCTTCCTTGATACGGAACATGTTCGGCTGTTGCGCTGGCCAGCACGTTCTCCAGATCTTTCACCAATAGAAAACGTCTGGTCAATGGTTGCCGAGCGACTGGCTCGTCACCAAACGCCAGTCACTACGGTTGATGAACTGTGGCATCGTGTTGAAGCTGCATGGGCATCTGTACCTGTACATGCAATCCAATCTCTGTTTGACTCAATGCCCAGGCGTATAACTGCTGTTATTAAAGGTCGTTGTTACTGCTGTTATGCAAAGGTGGTTGTTCTGGGTACTGATTTCACAGGATCTATATCCAGCCAAATGTTTTGAAAATTTAATCACTTGTTATATCTAGTATAATATATTTGTCCAATAAATATCATTTTGTTATCTGCATTTATTCCTGGTGTAGCAATTTTAATGGCCAGTAGTGTATAATGAAATTCTTATTTTGAATTTTAAACAAATAGGATTCATTATATCATGGCTGATCTTTTGAATCCTCTTTGCTTACATTTCAAATAAGAAATAAACGATTAAATTCTTTTGTCTGATAATGTTCTTACTTAACTTCCAAATAGAATATGCTGGGGTTTTTTTTTTTTTTCTTTTTTTAATCTTTTTTCAAAAAAAATTTTTTTAGAGGTATACGTATGGATAATTAATCACACAATACCAAGTTACTAAGCAAATGAAATAACAGAGTATAAACTCTTCCAGATATTCTAGATTTGATTGCTCACAAAGAAAAAAGTGTTATTTAAAATTTAATTGAATAATTGAAAAACAGAATAGTGCTTCGAGTCAGTTTTAAATTTTCGTTTATTTGTTGGAAAAAAAAGGTCCATAGTCATAATAATCATTTAACATTTAATCCTAAAACTTAGGGGAATAAATCGAAACAAAATTGACTGTGTAAAAACTTGTTTTAATTAAAATCCTGGCTGTTAATATATTGTATGCACGTAGGAATGCATTCAGATGTTAGCACTATGAAAGGTTTAAAAAAAGAAGCTAATCGATATCTTGAACTAGCTCATAAGTGTTAGGTTTTGGTGCCCTGCAATCATAAAATTGTACAGCTTTAGTAGATTGTAATTATCTATTCAGCGGTAACAGTATAATCAACATTTTTCTTTGTAGAACTATTAAACTTGGAAAACTTTGACACTTCAGAGTTCCAAGAGTTTGTATACAGAGTTTTGAAATATCTCTAAAAGATATTTTAAATGGCAAAACTATAAAAATTCTCTTTTATAATTGAAAGTTATCAGTCTCATTTTAATACAAATCATTTTTGTTTTTTAACATTATTTTGAAAAAATAAAATTGCTTAATTGTTCAAATTTCTTTGAATCTCTCTTAACGTACGCATTTTTCTAAGATTCATCAGAATTCACTGGATAGCTGGACTTTTTATATTATTTTTATTAGATATTCTATACTATTGTAGATTATATTTTTCTTTCTCTTTATGAGAGAAATAATTCAAATTGCAGGTCAAAAGGAATTGGCTCGTACATAATTAAAACGAAATTAGTGTTTGTTGAGTTAGAATAAATATTTTTCTTTGTTCGATTTAGTTTAACTAAACGCTTAGATTTCTTAAGGAACCATTTGCTAACATTTAAAGCTGAAATTGAATGAAAGACTCTTATAAGCATGTTCTCATAATAAAAAAAAAAATTAAATAGATTTGAATTTTGTTTTCACCAAATTTTTTAAATTGATAAATAAATTTTTATAAAAAATATTTTTTCAAATGATGACAAATTATTTTTTGTTTGCTTAGAAGACTTAAATGGATATTATGTAATTGGTATAAATGACAACACTAAATCTACAAAAGTTCTTTTCAACATTATATACAATTACATTTGAAACTGTTTAATAAAAATAAAAATTTCATAGTTATAATACAGCTCAGGTTTCATCGTTTTTTAAAGAGAGAGAGAATTTGTTTTGGTTAACACTAATTCACACATAATGTATTAATTTTATGTTTTTATAAATAAACTACCTTTGAATAAAGAAACTACCTTGGAATAATAATTTTATCTACACTAAATCAATAAGAAAATATAAGTGATGAAAATAACTTTTAATAATTGAATCTTAAAAGTAAATGAAAGTTTAATTTTTCGACTAAAAATTAATATTTTTGCGATATCCTGCATGAAAAGAATTCTATTCTAAAAGGTACTCTCTTAAAAGGAATCTATCTGATATCGAAAAAGGAATTATCATCTGCTTTAATCGTCAAAGAATGTTTTTGCGATGCCTGCGTTAAAAAGTGTGCTCTTCCCTTCTAGGTTCTATATTATAGTGATGCATTTCTAATGGTTCCGGAATTGTGTGTTTGAATTCCTACTCTACCACAGTGAAATTTTAAGTACTTTTCGGAATAAGTTGTATGTGCATACCTAGTCTAAGAAAAACCTACCTGCAGGTATTCAAAAAAGAGGCTGGGAAGATTGATTTTCTTATCATTTGGATTTGAAATCTTATTCGATGCGAAAACAAATTACAAATGTAAAATCTACAAAATTATATATGTGAAAAATTATTAAACGCAAACGGATATTCGGATATGAGAAAAAAATAATTCAATTTATAATTCTTTTTAATTAGCTGAATTTCTCTTTAATTTTTATACACCATACAAAATTATTAGAGAAATACCAAAGCAAAATATTCAAATTACAGATTTCTGGTAGAATTTCTAAAGAATCCCTTGTAAGAACAAGCAGAATCTTAGCCTGTATTCAGTTTCTGTTCTGAAAATGAGTCTTCTACAAACTAGAGGCTGATCAAGAATTTAGAATTCGACCGACGGAATTCGCAAACGATAAATGTTTGACACTAAGAAGCAAAGAATAAGAATTTTGTTTCTGATAGTCATGCAAAGAAAGCAATAAAAATACGTTCCCATTTGATCGTTGTCTTTGATGTTCTATCGGAAAACCAGTAACAATTGCTTGGTAAAATTCTGTCTAATTCTGTTTACTTCTTTGAGGAAAATAACATATTCTTTTCCTTT
Organism: Latrodectus elegans; assembly: GCA_030067965.1. Lineage (NCBI taxonomy): Eukaryota > Metazoa > Arthropoda > Arachnida > Araneae > Theridiidae > Latrodectus > Latrodectus elegans. The sequence continues at coordinate 1,783,527 of CM057817.1, read as the reverse complement.
TACAAAACGAACAAAAATTAGAACGAGTGGATTTCATGGAGCTAAGGAAAGAGGAAGTTCTAGTTAAAAAAAATTTTTAATCAATTTGCTTTCTAAATTTTCTAGATTTTAATCCAGAAAAAGGTTAGTGCTTTTCGAATCGCTCGAATATGGAATCATGCACACAAATATTTTGAACAAGAATAATAAAATTAAAACATCCATTCTTAATATAAAAATTCTTAATGCAGTAGAAAGAAATTGCATGTTGTTGCTGTTCTCGTGTGCCAGCTAGGCTGGCAAATTGGGGTGGGCTGCTCCACTTTTCCAACTCAGCCGTGTTTGGTGTGGAGTCCGACTTCTTCAGTACACACACATGCCATAAATGCCCGTTAATAGGGTAGGCAACCATTCACACCTCATTCACACACAAGGAAAAGGCAAAGACAGGATAGGGAAAGAGAGAGCGAGAAAGTACATCCATGCCTGAACCGGGATTCGAACCCAGAACCTCCTTATCCGTAGTCAGGCACGCTGACCATTAGACAAGTTAGCCGGCAATGAAGTTGTATAAAAGTAAAATAAACAGAAAGAATATAGTTTTTTTGTTTGATCACTGTATTCAAATTTTGTTTGCATTATCTTTCATTTCAAGTAATAATTTGGTGAGCACTTTTTCTCTTCGCTTATGGCTAATGGCACTATGAAATTTAATATAAGATTAAAAATAAAGACTGAAAGTTCTGTTTCCGATCGTCATGCGAAAAAACAACATGCAATCAGTTCCCAATTAACAGTACATTCTGTTCTTGTTCACATTCGAGAGTTACCATTGCTTCACACGCTAAATTCTCCTTACTTCTTAAATCTTTGTACTTTATTTTGAATCATTAGGCTGACGATGTTATTTAAAAAAAAGAAGCAGAATTGTTTCTTGTTTCAGATATTTTACTAGAATGAAATAAAATTTAATATCTCTTTCCAAACTGCTGTTATGTAATTATTGTCTTGCTATATAATGATTTGTAAAAATACCCCACTAAAATTTCTAAAGAAAGGGTTTTTTTCCCGAAATGTGAAATCTGGGTCAAATGGTAAGAAAATTCTTTAATCTTTCACATTCAAGGAAATTAAAAAAAATTTTTTTTGACTGTTTCATTAGGGTACCAGCAAGTAATTAAACAAGATATTCAGTTAAAATTTAAAGAATGCATGATTATGAACTGAAACTTGTATTTGATGAAAATCATAATATTAAAAAAAATCTAGAATTATTAGACTAAATAAAATTTACTTGTTTGTACTTACACACTAATTTTTTCCTCTTAATCTAAAGTTTCGTTTTCCGGTAAAGTGCATGTGATATCACTTCAAATTATTATTTGATCCTCCACTCAATCTCATGTCTCGTGCAGCCTATACTAAGAACCCTTTTCGGAAGTATACAAGTGGATGGCATATATGGTCAAACTTAGAACTCCATCGTAATTGAGAGAATTCAATATCATCAAATACATAAAAGTCCAAAGAATCAAATGGACTGATCATGTCATTAGAATGAACAAAGAAATTTTAACACAGAAAATATCCTTCGTCCGTCACTCTAGAAAAAGAGTTAGAGCCTTAGATGAGTTGATTACAAAGAGCCCTTTTAAGAGTGATCCATTGGATGATCCAGGCCATAGAGAGGGAAAATTCTAGAGAAAGTTACTGAGGAAGGGACTAATATATCAGAGGAACTGAAAGTACTCGAGACTTATTTTCAAGCAAACTTTTTTGTGAATGAATAGAAAAGCTCCAAAATATTTCTGTGTCTCGTTTAATTTAAAATGAAAAAATCCTTTAATTTAATCTTTAAGCATTAAAATACTGAGTGTTAATTTATTAATTTTTGTAAAAATCTAAATAATTCAGATTCAAACCTTTCAAATCGTGCATGTTTTCCATGAATCGTAAATTCAAGAATTCATTTATTGTGTTAAACAGAAGAAAAATCCTTCCTTTTTATTTAAATTTAAAAGTTAAGTATAAAAAGTGTAAATTCATTTTTCTGATTCATAATATTTGTCAAATGATTCGCATACTTGTAAAAAGAAAATTGACTTTCGTTCAATTGAGTTTGCACTCAACATTAATTCTTGTTCTTAGAGATGCTTTCCGAAATCGGCGATTTCAATTCATTGTTCTAAGAATTCTTTCTGAATTGATTATTACGAGAAATCAGAATTCTGTCAAAAAATTTGTCTTTAGCGTATTCTTAAGAGAATGTTTGTCGACACATGATATAAGAATTTTTTTTCTGCTTTGTAAACTAATTTTTTTTTCCAAAGAAATGTTCTAAAATATTCTAATTTCTTCTTAGAATAAATATTTTTGTTTTTTCAATTTAGTTTAACTAAGCGTTTAGATTTCTTAGGGAACCATTCGCTAACATTTAAAGCTGAAATTGAATTAAATACTCTAATATGCATGTTCTCATAATCAAATAAAAAAAATATTTAAAAAAGATTTGAATTTCGCTTTGAAATTTTTCAAATTGATAAATAAATTTTTATAAGAATTATTTTTCAAATGATGACAAATTAATCTTTGTTTGCTTAGAAAACTTAAATTGATGTTATATAATTGGTATGAATGACAACATTAAATCTACAAAAGTTCTTATTCAATTAGATTTGAAACTTTACTGAATTTAAAAGCTAAGTATAAAAAGTGTAAATTCATTTTCTGATGTAGAACATTTTTCGAATGATTCGCATTCTTGTAAAAAGAAAATTTGGTGACTTTCGTTCAACTGAGTTTGCACTCTGCATTAATCATTGTTCTGAGAGATGCTTTCCGAAATCGACTAACTCTATTTATTGTTCTAAGAATTCTTTCCGAATTGATTATTACGAGAAATCAAAAGTCTGGCAAGAAATTTGTCTTTAGCGCATTCTTCAAATAATGTTTGTGTGTCGACACATCATATGAGAATTTTTTCCTGATTTGTAAATTAATTTTCTAAAGAAATATTCTAAAAGAAATTCTAAGAAATATTTCTTTTCTTTTTTAAATAATTATAAAGTTTAGAAAAAATTCCGAAGTCGACTCTCTCTCTTATTCTTTCTTTTAATAATACTTTTTGTATATCAGTTACTTTCTTTTTAAGAATATTTTATATTTTATGATACTTTTTTAATTTGTGCAGTAATTATGAAAGATTTTTTGAATTTTCACAAGAACTGTTATCACTTTCCTTGATCTCGCAGAGAAAAATATGTATTTTCGTTAGTTTTGCAAGAAATCTTATAAGCAAAAACAGAGGTATGGAGTTACCAGTGCCCGGATGTTATGATTTTTACATTTTCATCTTTACAATGGGTGGGGCAGGAATGACAGCTACATATAGTGTGGCATACAGAGGGCATGCCACCGGGAACCCGAAAGTGTGTCTTCGTAACAATTGCTTGGTAAAATTCTGTCTAATTCTGTTTACTTCTTTGAGGAAAATAACATATTCTTTTCCTTTTACAAAACGAACAAAAATTAGAACGAGTGGATTTCATGGAGCTAAGGAAAGAGGAAGTTCTAGTTAAAAAAAATTTTTAATCAATTTGCTTTCTAAATTTTCTAGATTTTAATCCAGAAAAAGGTTAGTGCTTTTCGAATCGCTCGAATATGGAATCATGCACACAAATATTTTGAACAAGAATAATAAAATTAAAACATCCATTCTTAATATAAAAATTCTTAATGCAGTAGAAAGAAATTGCATGTTGTTGCTGTTCTCGTGTGCCAGCTAGGCTGGCAAATTGGGGTGGGCTGCTCCACTTTTCCAACTCAGCCGTGTTTGGTGTGGAGTCCGACTTCTTCAGTACACACACATGCCATAAATGCCCGTTAATAGGGTAGGCAACCATTCACACCTCATTCACACACAAGGAAAAGGCAAAGACAGGATAGGGAAAGAGAGAGAGCGAGAAAGTACATCCATGCCTGAACCGGGATTCGAACCCAGAACCTCCTTATCCGTAGTCAGGCACGCTGACCATTAGACAAGTTAGCCGGCAATGAAGTTGTATAAAAGTAAAATAAACAGAAAGAATATAGTTTTTTTGTTTGATCACTGTATTCAAATTTTGTTTGCATTATCTTTCATTTCAAGTAATAATTTGGTGAGCACTTTTTCTCTTCGCTTATGGCTAATGGCACTATGAAATTTAATATAAGATTAAAAATAAAGACTGAAAGTTCTGTTTCCGATCGTCATGCGAAAAAACAACATGCAATCAGTTCCCAATTAACAGTACATTCTGTTCTTGTTCACATTCGAGAGTTACCATTGCTTCACACGCTAAATTCTCCTTACTTCTTAAATCTTTGTACTTTATTTTGAATCATTAGGCTGACGATGTTATTTAAAAAAAAGAAGCAGAATTGTTTCTTGTTTCAGATATTTTACTAGAATGAAATAAAATTTAATATCTCTTTCCAAACTGCTGTTATGTAATTATTGTCTTGCTATATAATGATTTATAAAAATACCCCACTAAAATTTCTAAAGAAAGGGTTTTTTTCCCGAAATGTGAAATCTGGGTCAAATGGTAAGAAAATTCTTTAATCTTTCACATTCAAGGAAATTAAAAAAAATTTTTTTTGACTGTTTCATTAGGGTACCAGCAAGTAATTAAACAAGATATTCAGTTAAAATTTAAAGAATGCATGATTATGAACTGAAACTTGTATTTGATGAAAATCATAATATTAAAAAAAATCTAGAATTATTAGACTAAATAAAATTTACTTGTTTGTACTTACACACTAATTTTTTCCTCTTAATCTAAAGTTTCGTTTTCCGGTAAAGTGCATGTGATATCACTTCAAATTATTATTTGATCCTCCACTCAATCTCATGTCTCGTGCAGCCTATACTAAGAACCCTTTTCGGAAGTATACAAGTGGATGGCATATATGGTCAAACTTAGAACTCCATCGTAATTGAGAGAATTCAATATCATCAAATACATAAAAGTCCAAAGAATCAAATGGACTGATCATGTCATTAGAATGAACAAAGAAATTTTAACACAGAAAATATCCTTCGTCCGTCACTCTAGAAAAAGAGTTAGAGCCTTAGATGAGTTGATTACAAAGAGCCCTTTTAAGAGTGATCCATTGGATGATCCAGGCCATAGAGAGGGAAAATTCTAGAGAAAGTTACTGAGGAAGGGACTAATATATCAGAGGAACTGAAAGTACTCGAGACTTATTTTCAAGCAAACTTTTTTGTGAATGAATAGAAAAAGCTCCAAAATATTTCGTGTCTCGTTTAATTTAAAATGAAAAAAATCCTTTAATTTAATCTTTAAGCATTAAAATACTGAGTGTTAATTTATTAATTTTTGTAAAAATCTAAATAATTCAGATTCAAACCTTTCAAATCGTGCATGTTTTCCATGAATCGTAAATTCAAGAATTCATTTATTGTGTTAAACAGAAGAAAAATCCTTCCTTTTTATTTAAATTTAAAAGTTAAGTATAAAAAGTGTAAATTCATTTTTCTGATTCATAATATTTGTCAAATGATTCGCATACTTGTAAAAAGAAAATTGACTTTCGTTCAATTGAGTTTGCACTCAACATTAATTCTTGTTCTTAGAGATGCTTTCCGAAATCGGCGATTTCAATTCATTGTTCTAAGAATTCTTTCTGAATTGATTATTACGAGAAATCAGAATTCTGTCAAAAAATTTGTCTTTAGCGTATTCTTAAGAGAATGTTTGTCGACACATGATATAAGAATTTTTTTTCTGCTTTGTAAATTAATTTTTTTTTCCAAAGAAATGTTCTAAAATATTCTAATTTCTTCTTAGAATAAATATTTTTGTTTTTTCAATTTAGTTTAACTAAGCGTTTAGATTTCTTAGGGAACCATTCGCTAACATTTAAAGCTGAAATTGAATTAAATACTCTAATATGCATGTTCTCATAATCAAATAAAAAAAATATTTAAAAAGATTTGAATTTCGCTTTGAAATTTTTCAAATTGATAAATAAATTTTTATAAGAATTATTTTTCAAATGATGACAAATTAATCTTTGTTTGCTTAGAAAACTTAAATTGATGTTATATAATTGGTATGAATGACAACATTAAATCTACAAAAGTTCTTATTCAATTAGATTTGAAACTTTACTGAATTTAAAAGCTAAGTATAAAAAGTGTAAATTCATTTTCTGATGTAGAACATTCTTCGAATGATTCGCATTCTTGTAAAAAGAAAATTTGGTGACTTTCGTTCAACTGAGTTTGCACTCTGCATTAATCATTGTTCTGAGAGATGCTTTCCGAAATCGACTAACTCTATTTATTGTTCTAAGAATTCTTTCCGAATTGATTATTACGAGAAATCAAAAGTCTGGCAAGAAATTTGTCTTTAGCGCATTCTTCAAATAATGTTTGTGTGTCGACACATCATATGAGAATTTTTTCCTGATTTGTAAATTAATTTTCTAAAGAAATATTCTAAAAGAAATTCTAAGAAATATTTCTTTTCTTTTTTAAATAATTATAAAGTTTAGAAAAAATTCCGAAGTCGACTCTCTCTCTAATTCTTTCTTTTAATAATACTTTTTGTATATCAGTTACTTTCTTTTTAAGAATATTTTATATTTTATGATACTTTTTTAATTTGTGCAGTAATTATGAAAGATTTTTTGAATTTTCACAAGAACTGTTATCACTTTCCTTGATCTCGCAGAGAAAAATATGTATTTTCGTTAGTTTTGCAAGAAATCTTATAAGCAAAAACAGAGGTATGGAGTTACCAGTGCCCGGATGTTATGATTTTTACATTTTCATCTTTACAATGGGTGGGGCAGGAATGACAGCTACATATAGTGTGGCATACAGAGGGCATGCCACCGGGAACCCGAAAGTGTGTCTTCGTAATTTAGAAGCAAGCAATAAGCAGAAAATTTCCAAACTTGGCCAGGCGGCCTTACTTAAAGGTATTATTTTACATGTAATACATTACGACTAAGACCTATTTTCGTGGAATAGATGCTTCAGCCTGGATTCGAACTCATTACCTTTCGATAACTAGAAAAGGTGAGATATATTGAACATTGTTTTGTTTTAAATTATTTCACATATTATAATCCTCCTTTTACATGAGAAGACCTAAGAAGCATCGCACTATTTCAATAGATTTCTATCTTATGACAAATATCTTTCATAAGTCTCACCTTAACTTATGGGAGTTAGTGGTAGAACTTGTTCCGAACAAAAGGCTCACACTTATTTGATAACAGGAGTTTGGCATTATGCTTCTGCTTAAAAATCCCTCGGGCTGAGCGCAATGAAATTTTCCCAGTTTTTTCTCTTGTGATAGGATCTTCTGTCTACGAAAATTCGTCTCAGAAAGCAAGCCACGAAAGCTATTGAAACGCCTTGCAATAGTCTATTAAAACTATTCTTTCCGCAATGTCAAAGGTTGTGGTAGCTTTGTTGGCAACTGTCTCGCTTGACATGAAGACAACTGTTTCAATCCTGAATCAACCAATGATTGTGGTGATGAATGGGATAAAATCTGGTGTAACTTTTAAAGTTTTTCTTGGATAGTGGTACATTTGTTGTGCAGTTAATTGCCGTTATCATATATTGCTTTGCAAATAATCTTTCGAATTTAAATATTTTATTTATTTATTTATTTTTACATAGGTCTTTTCCCATATCTCTTATTTTTGTTCTTATTATTTTGTTCGCAGGCGTTGTGTATCGAATTTTTTTTTCTTTCCAGATTCAAACCTGAAAATAGAACAAGCGTCTAGCGCCTCAGATACTAGTTTCCTCCTATTCCTCCTTGGACATCTGCGCAGCTTGACGCGCAGCATGTTTGTGTCGAGGAATTTGGCATGCAGAAAGGGATCAACTGCCACTTGTTTCTGTTTTAATTAGGTAATACTACTGCTACTTGGTCATAGTACGGGTTTCGTTGTATCAATGCATTGGAAAATTGCATATTATACATCTGTGTTGTAGTAAATTATTAACTAAGTGGAAAATTTTAATCATTAATAAATATACATTTAACTGTAATTGATAACTTAATACTGATCAATAAGAGATTTCTTATATTTTTTCTACTTATTATTGATATGATTGCAATTGAATGTATATAATGGTGATTTTTGAAATAAATTATAAAAGACTGATTTGGCGAGTCTCTTTTTTAAAGCTATCTGAATAGCTAACTTTTTATTTTGCATTTCACCAAACGATCCATTTATTACAATTATATAAAAAGGAATATAGTTTGGTATTCTGATTAATGTATGCTTCATAACTGCAAGAAAAATGTTAAAATTTACATGATAAAATTTATATATATTATAAAAAAGAAAATTCAAGATTTTTTTTCCGTCAAAAGCAAATTTTTTCATTTAATAAAAAGAAAAAATTATAAACTCATTTCCTTATTTAAATGGTGGGAGTAAATTTAAAACTAATATTTAACTTTATTACAATAGAGTATCCTTATAAAATATCAGAATTGAATACAAAAATTACAATTTGCCAAGCTAAATGAGGATTAAAATATATAAGCAAAATACTGCATTTAGTTACTAAATGTGTAACTTTTAGATGCAAATGTGTCTAATATTTAGCAATATACCAGAATGTAATTTATTTGCATGGTGTTTCAAATTATATTTGCTTGTGAAAGTTTTTTAGCAATCAGGGCATGTAAAACTATTCTCAGTCTCAATCAAATCTTTGGCACACTGAGCCATATTATTAGAACTTTCTCCCTGACATACAATAGAATTACAATTTTTCAAGTAGTATATTATTAGAATGAAATTTGTAAATATGGCGTTATTTTAAAGATTTTAAGCAATCAGGGCAAACAAAATCACTCTCATTCACATTTGAATCATTCGCACAGCCAATCATATCATTCACAATGGAATCATCATACATAACAAAATCAGAATTTTCACTCGTAATAGAATCAGAATTCTCACACATACCAGAATTAGAACTCTCACATTTACTAGAATTTGGACTCTCACGCATACCAGAATTAGAATTCTCACACATACCATAATTAGAATTCTCACACATACCAGAATTAGAAGTCTCACATTTACTAGAATTTTAACTCTCACACATATCAGAATTAGAATTCTCACACATTCCAGAATTTGAATTCTGACACAAGATAAATTCTTCTATATTTTTATTAATTGTAGAATCAAAATCTTCTGAGGAAGCAGGTGTATTTGTCCCTGAAAAGGGCCGTTTTTCTTGATTTTGTGTCGAAGACATAGTAATCAAATTATCAATTACAACAAACTAGCAAACACACGTTTGTAATAGTGCTAAACAAAGGTAAATAATAATATTTATACCCTGACGCTACCAAAGAAATGACGTCTGCGCAGATGACCAGGGAGAAATGAGGAGGAAACTAGTATATGAGGGGCTAGACGCTTGTATCTTTTTCAGTCTGAGAGCTCATCGGATTCGATGACTGCAACTTTGTGATTTTTTAGTCTCTAGGATTCAGTAGATCTCAATAAAGAACTGAGCTTCTCCTAGCACCATGGAATTTTTGACTGTTGCATTTTCTGTGATTGCTTCTCGAATCCTCCTCGTGTGCCTTGCCCCCTCGCTCACTCTGGAACCGGTTTCCCACGAGTCCTGCCCACTTATTGGAAGGGGAAAATGGGGAAATAATAGGAGATATACAATCTAAAAAAGAGATTTCGAGCCAGGAGGGAAAGAAGTTAATTTATAAAATTATCCAGCCAGTGAATCACAACACATTTAAAAAAAATTCCAGTTTTATATGAATCATGACTTCCGTCAGTTTTCACTGCAACTTGGGTAGAATGTTCATGATTTGTGGATGTATGTATTTTTCAATGATGAATTGAGGATTCTGTCAATCCTATTTGCTTACTTAAGGTGAAATGGATACGATATAATAGTTATGAATTATATTTTTAAAAATCTCTCAACAATATCTCGTTTTAATCCAATTTTAAACAGTATCTCATTAGCAAAACAGGCATTGATATGTCATTTATCCTATTTGCGGGGCTTCTGTAGACTGGTGCGGAAAAGTACCACTCTTACCGTTAGCGCTGAGCCCCAGCGAAAGAATCTAATGGAGTGTACGCATGTTAAGAGTTCTAGAGAGTCTAATGTTCCTCCACCAGTTTGGTATGAGAGGAGAATGCCAGCTCATATCATAAACGGATCGTAATTATAAATTGACGAAACGTTTTGTTGTGCTTTTTTGTTTCAGTATTCAGAAATATGCAGCAGAAAACATTTTGCATTAAAATATCCTAAACTTAAGCATATTTATATCTTTGCAAAATGAGAATGAAGTTAGGAAAATAAGTTCGCCAAAAAGGGCTTATTTATTATTCGACAATTGTAGAAGCATTTTCGTTTCTTCCATGAGATTCAAATTCTTATTCCTTCTCTATAGTTACCATATTTACAAGGTACTATAGAATGAACATGATTTATATTAAGCAAATTTTAAATTAGATTGCAGGCATTTTTTTATATTTTTATTCACATTTTATTTAAACTTGATGAAAAGGTAACACGAACTACGGAAAAAAATGCACTAATATAAATATACTCATAAAACAAACTTGTTAGGCGAAGGAATACTAATAAATTAGAATTTTTCTCTTTTCATAAAAGTCCCTAAATTCTACTTGGCATACAATTAATATAAAAAATACAAAATTTATTTAACTCAAGAATTATAAACTCAATGAATAATTGATTCTTTCCGCGAGTACCTTTTCCCCTGTAATTTCTATAGCCAACTACTGAACAGAAATAGTTATGCTGATTTTTTTTTGTGAGATTTCAATCACATGTATTAAAAAGAATCTTATTTAAAAATTTATTTTCTCCAGCAACAAAAAATTATAACTAAAATAAAGTTTCAAAAGTGGAAAATATTTAATTAATCAATGTTGAGCTGTATATTAATTCGTTAGATCTGTGTAAAAAAATAATATTAAAATAATTCGACAAAAATACTCATCAGAGTTTGAAAAATCTGTGTAATTGTTTATTTCAATGTAATTATATCACGTACTTTTATTAACTTATATAAGCAGAATACACTTGAGCATACAAATGTACCTAAGCAAACAAAAATCCTAATTTTAAAAAATATTAAAAAAAAATTCAGTAAACAAAAGAAAACTTGAAAAATTAGCTATATTGAATTAGGTAACTGGGTCTACTGCAAAATGAAGAATAAAAATTTCTATTTCCTCCAGCGGGATTTTAATTTCATTCTGGTTGCTATTCTTTAAAAGTAAAAAGAATCGAGGGAGTTACAAGCGAGCATTTCATAGACGCAGGTTTCATAAAATACACTGGCAAAAGAACACTTCCTTCCGGAACTTGGTTCTCTGAAACTACTTACAAGGTTAAGGTAGTGCTAAAGATAAATTCGAAAGGTGGGTGTTGCATTCACCCATTTTTTTTATCACATGTATTTCTTGAATCCATTCTTTTTTCTTTTTTTTCATTTTGTGCGACGATTTTGATAACTGAAATCATTTCTGATATATTTTTCTCTTTGATAAAATGATAACGAACCATTTTCTTTACGTTTGAATTTGGAAATAGCTTTAAGGTCAAATGATCATCGATTGATATTTGTCTTTTATTTATTTGACGTCATGGCTAACTTTAAAAATTAAATGAAGCAAAAACATAGCAGATTGCAAATTTGAGGGCGATATCTTAATATTTGTGTAGGTAATATCACGAATAAAAAAGTATTGACTGTATATTTTATTGTTTTCGAATAAAACCTTTTTTAATAATTCAGTATTAATAAAAGGAGCTTTATTAAGATAAGAAGGAAAAAAATCCGCCATCAACAGTGTGTTGTTCAACCGTCAAGAGCAGATATATTCGGGAATGACAATAACGGTAAATGATTATTTTGCAACGGTAGTAAAGCATATTTTATAAATACACACTAAGATATATAAGATGTTTTAAAATACAAACTATAATTTTAAAAATAACGAATTTTGTTCGTTCACTTTTATATTTATATCTTTATGCCTGCTGTATAAGTAAGATCTCTATACCACTCACCAACCTATTTTCGTGCAGTGAATAAAGATCGCATAAAAGAAAATGCATAAAATAAATCGCTCGATGCTTCCGAGTACTGCTATAAAAATTATTTTCGCAAAACAATTAAAACGGACTTTTTATGAGGTGAATAGTGACTGCATAAAATTCAAAATCTTACGAAATAACTAGGAACTGGTTTCTTACACAAAATCAACAAACGCGAGATGAGTACAATCAGGAGAGCCCTGATAAAGCAAAGTAAAAAAAGCGAACTTTTCGAAAATAAAGCAAGGAATTTTTCGAAAGGAAGAGAGAGAGAGAGAGAGGGAGAGTTTGTACTGGGGTAGAATATATATATATGATGTCATTGATTTATGCAATACTTAAATAATGTGATGAAATACAGATAAAAAAGCTAAATGGTCGATCAAACTATTTCATTTTTTATCGATAATTTTGTCAATTTTGTTCTGATTTGATTAAAATTTTCAGATACTGCACAAAAAATCACTCAAAAAAAAAAAAAAAAAAAAAAAAAAAAAAAAAATGTTTTGAATGTATATTTAACCATTAATATTACCTTACTTTTTATAAAAAATTTTTTTAAATAGTTATGTATAACAAAAATAAAAAATTTAACTTAATTTAGTTCAATCCATTTACTGTCTCAGTTCCCTGAAATGTCTACTACGAAAACAAAATTTTATTTCTATTCGAAAATCAAATTTATTAATTATTGGAAACAGAAGAAGCAATTGCACATTCAAAAGCGTTTTAACCTCTTAAAACTATTTAATTTGTTATGATGCACATACTCAAATAACCATTTGTGTAGCATCCTTCATGTGACCAGACGTCTCATTTTGAACGGGACTGTCCTTTTTACGAGTTCCGGTGTCCCAGAAATGAACTGTGGGACACAAAATTGTCCCGTTTCCAGAAACCGTACGAAAATTTGAGTAGCAGACGGTTGGCCACCGCCACGATATGACGCCAGCACCAACCGGACACGAGCTAGCGGTGTGCGAAAGCGAGACCGCGTTCTCGGCTATCGTTGCGTCGCACGCATACAAGAAAACCACAGTTTTCGTTCTAATGATTGTATATTGAAATTGAGTCAAATATGTTTTGATCCCAAATTTACATGCCCGCATACGAAATCAGAAGCTATTGTAGTAAATGTTTTGACGCATACATCAATGAAAGAATTAAAAGATGACCTTGATAAGTATAATTGTATTACAATACTAAAAACGGCGTGTCAAACCATGGTAACAAGAAAGTATACCCTATTGTAGTGCGTTTGTTTCAACCTTTTGTATGTGAACAAGTAAAAACTTTAGATTTCCAAGACCAACCCGGTGAAACTTCTGACATCAATATGAATTATTTAAACCAAGTGTTAACAGATAATAATTTGATACAGCAAAAGTCATTGTATTTTGTAGGGACGATGCCAACGTCAATTTTGCAGGTGCAGTTAGGCGAGGAACTAACAATGCATTAACGAAATTACTATCAACTCTGAAAAAAGAATTAATAGGTGTTGGATGTGGAGCCCTTGTAATTCACAATGCTATAACCCAGTAATAAAATCTGCTGCAGGTGGGCTACCCGTAGATTACTGTGAAGACTTCCCAAAGCGTTATTGTGAAGATATATTCATTTTTTTTATATTTACATGATTCGAGTTGAAGCTCTAAAGGAGTTAATTTTGTGCCGCAACTGAAACGAACTATCAACAAATGCTCGGCTATTGCAAAACCAGATGGTTTGCTTTTATGCCTGCTTTGGAAAGGGTTTTAAAAATGAATCAGCCGTTAAAAAGCTACTTTTTGAGTATTAAAAATGTCCCTTGTTACAAAAAAAAATTTTTTTTGAGGATCTCACATCCGAATTGCGGTTTTATTTCTTACATTCTCAGTCAGCAAGTTTTTATCAAACTGTCTTAAAACTTGAAGGTCAAACTGTATCGGCAATTGAAGCTGCAAAAGTAATCAATCAATTAAAAGACAATTTAACTGAGAAACAGACCAATCAATTTCTTCTATTTATCGTCTGTCAATTAATGTTAAAATTGTAAGATAGTGGTACTGATACCGATGAAGACTTTGTGAAAAGGGCGGCTACAGAATTTTATAAAACAAGCCGTGAATATCTAGAATAGTGTGGACTTTCTTTCTTACCAAAGAAAAGGAGATATTTTATTGGGCAGATTTAAAAAAGGTCCTCACACATGGGAAGGCATTCAAAAATCTCTGGATATATTAATTCTACAACAATATATTGACTGTAATAAAGATACTGAAGTTTTTGACGAATTTTCATGAATTTCGAATTTTGTTACATGCAAAAAATAACGGAATGGAATAATTTTAATATTTTTACGGAAACCCGTTGAGTGTGTGGAAGTATTCAAACACTTTTGCGCCAACAATCTTCAGCATGAAAACTTTTCTATTGTAATTGAATATATTTTATGTTTGCCTTCGACAAATGCTCCAGTAGAAAGAGTATTTTCTATTATAAGCAAATTGTGGACATCTGAGAAAACCCAGTTACAAATTTCAGTTCTAAAGGCTATATTGATAATTAAGGTATATATATATATATATATATAACGTGTGTGCCAAGAGTATCATTCTTACTTGAAATCGTCACCAGCTATTTTAAAATAATTTTGTTCTTCTGATAAATATAAAAACTAAACATTTTGGGTACCGATATTTTGTGATTCGTAACATTTAAGCCAACTAAATTTTCCTGAATAAATAACTTGAAAAAAGTGGGGTTTTTTTCATTGACTTCCTGTGATTGGACCTAAATAAACCAATGTCTCGTTTTGAGTCAAAAAGTAAATGGTCACGTTAAGCATCTTATATGAGATCTTTCAGAAGCTCTGGCCTTCGGTGCAACAGTTCGTGGATTTGATTCCCATTTCAGGACTGTTTGGAATTCACACAGTGTGCAAAAAATGACCGGATAGTTTAAATCCCTCAGAAACTGATATAAGTGCATCCAACTACAAGTCACATTTCTAATGATGGTATAAGTCTATGAAAATGAAAAGGCATTCCAAAGGACAGACTGATGGGAAAGGCATTTGAAAAGTATTACCTATTCATTGGATATCTCTGACTTATGACATTCACTGGAGCCTCGGCTATTTAGATGTCACGTTATAGAGGCTTAAAAATACTTTCAAGGAACACAAAAATGCATACTTTCAGGGAAACATTTCTTCCATAACCGGCAACTTTCCCAGAAAAGTAAAATTTTGGAGAAGCTTTAAGCAATGATGATTATTGGCAAATGTATTGCAGCATAATTATTTATTTTTGCCATCAGTGGAAATGCGGTATTTAACATTTATGAATAAGACCTAACCTCTCATTAATTGCATAACTCGCTTTATTGGTGACATAAAATGGATCTTAATTATAAATTCTTCATTACCTATGCAAATTATTTTGAAGAAAAAAGATATTTTGTTTAAAAATACATTAAAGTACTTAGTTTTTATTATTTAAATAGATAAAAAGTCTTTGTAAAAATAAGAAAATAGTAACAGAAATAAAAGAGTAAAACATAACATTTTATTATTATTATTAGCTAAAATATGTGTATTCAGTTATAAATATTTTATATGAATTTTAATTTTAACTCCATACACACAACAAAATCTTAATAATTGTGTGTTCTTCTTTTTACTACATCAATTTCATTTTTAAGCTTGATAGAATGAAAAGTAGGGTGAAAGTTGATTAAATTAAAAAAATTGATTTTTTTCAGTACATATTGAAGTCCTCGGTCTTTAGTTCTACAGTTCGTGATTTCTATTACTATCTAGAATGATTTTGTAATTTGGAATAAATACTTCCTGTGCACAAAGTAATCGTAGAGCATCAAAAAAACATAGAAGCTATTGTACCTTAATATATGTTTCTCAAATTGTCAGCACGCAAAGTCATTATCACTAATTACTGAAACTGGAAATACTATTTTACAATGAAAGCAAAAAGAAGCAGTGAAATTAAATATATTAGTTACTAGTTTAAAATCAAGATAATAAAATCTGTTTTTTTGGCTTTGTCCAAGAAATTTCGATTTTTAGAAAAGTTTATTAATGGGACGATTGTAATTTTTATAAAAGTTAATCTAAAATAAGAGTTAAATTAGTATGAATCTCTTTTCTTTCTTCACCAACAGAAAGAAAATTACGCAACCAGATGTTACGTAATAAAAAGACACACCGCAAATCAGATCTACTGCCGGGCAATTCTTTTTTTTTTTTTTTTTTTTTCAGTTGAATGTATTTTTATGCTATGAGTAAGTTGGAAGGAGGATAAAAAAAATTTGGTGACAGTCAGTGAGCATTCTAAAATCGGCGCAAGGGGGCGGATGACGGCTGATATCTCTGGCTTCCGGGATATTATTCACTTCACTGATTTCAATCATAAATAAAAATAGGTGTACGCGCCATCTGCTGAAGAAATATTTAACTATTTAGTTTTATTTCGAAAACTTAATATTATTAAGTTTTCGAAATAAAATTAAATAGTTAAATATTTAACATTTATATTTATAGTTATGTATATATATATATATATATATATATATATATATATATATATATATATATATTTAATATTTATATTTATAGTTAAATATATTTAATATTTAAATAATAAATAATTATTTTTAAAGGTATAAATCGCAACTTAAATTAAAGAAATAAAAAAATTATATTTCCGAAATAATTTCATAATTAA
This sequence comes from Latrodectus elegans, assembly GCA_030067965.1. NCBI lineage: Eukaryota > Metazoa > Arthropoda > Arachnida > Araneae > Theridiidae > Latrodectus > Latrodectus elegans. The sequence goes on along the minus strand of CM057817.1, from coordinate 1,766,652 downwards.
GTTCATTTGTTATTTAATACAATATTTATATGATTTTTATCTTGTAACATCTAAATCAGTGTTTTCCTGTTGTTCCCATACCACGGACTCGAGGTATAGAATATTAGCAAATTACAACAACTGTTATACATTTTTTAAGTAAACAATTATAAAAATAAAGGAATGATATATTATGAAGAAAGTTATATATTATTTTTATAGTAGTTTTTGTAATTAAATTTTAAAATGCTGAATTTAATTTAAAAATGTTAAACGCCGCCTAAACTGTCTAGTGGTCAACGCACCAGATTGCGGATAGGAAGATCTTGAGTTTGAATCCCGATACACGCATTGATGTACACTCTATCTCGCTTTTGCCTGTTTTTGTCCTTTCTTTGTATGAATGGGTTGCCTGCCCTATGAATGAGTGCTTATGGCATGTGTGTACTAAGAAAGTTAAGTTAGACTCCGCACCAAATTACAGTTTCAGTTGCAATAGTAGAGCAGCACGCCCACATATTCAGCCTGGCTGGTACTTGACAGCAGTAAAGGAGTCAGACTCAGAATTTTGATCTGATATTCCCGTACCTTAAGTACGGATAGGCACAGCCCACCCATATTTGTTGAAAATGTCTATGACTGTTAACAAGTAGTTGTAGCCATTATTCGATTTTGAAAATGGCTTTAGAAATAACAAATCTGCTTGTCATTGATCATCAATGTGTGACACATAGTTCTCCTTCTTTTAAATTTACTGATGAGTGGTTTATGTTTAGTGTAAACATCTTGTTGATGTAAGAAATCTGAGACTTTTTTTCGACTTAAACCTGTTTTTCTACTGAGTTCGCTTATACCGCAATATCCAGTCTCTGGATAGTAATAAACTTTTTCGGTGTCCTCAGTTACCCCTTTAGCGGTAAAAAACTACTCTTTTTAGAACCACAAACCATGCAGATCCCTTTCATCATAGGTCTGCCATTTTTAGAGGTAGCGTGCTGTACGTCTTTAGTCTCAGTGTGGGTTTTACATTTTAGGCAGTATATTTTTGAGCCCATTCCAAATGTCTTCTTTGCTTTGATAATTGGCTTCAAAACAGCTCTATCTAACCTTTCACGGAGAGTTGGATTGGGAATATCCTCAAGTTCCTTTATCGTGTTTGAGTTACACACCTTGTTTCTTGTTTCGATATCTTTGTTTTTTAGGTAACACACATCATGTTTATAAGCAGCAGCATCGACTGTATTAATGGGCTTACTCCATTCTTTGTATGTTAAATGGGGATTTAATCTAGTTTTACCTCTGAGCAATTGAGTACCTGGCCTTGTAAATTGGTTACCAGGCAGATGCATTTCAAACGGTAAATTATTAATTGCAGAGTTAATAACTCCTTTTCCTTTCTTCATTTATTTATATGTAAAAACTTGTTTACTCACATATTCATAACCGTTAAGCTGGGTTTCTTTCATGAATTTTTCTCTGGTAAGTAGACTGAATTGTTGATAAAGTCATCCTCTCTACTGTACACATCTTCTTCTGATAATGCATTTGATTTGAAAGAATTTAACAGTTGTTTATAAAACTTGTATGACTGCTTATACTCTTCGTTCCTTTCCACGATATTCAGGGACTTTTCAATAACTTCAACTATACCGGCACTTAAGCTCTGAGCGGCATCACAAAAGCGGATAAACCCAATGAACTGCAGAGAAACTTTGTAATGGATAGCGAAATCCTTATCTTATGATAATGGTGGTAACTCTTTCTATACGTAAATTTTCTTCCGTAAGTATTCTTCCATCTTTATTTATAGGGATGAAATATTTTTTCCTATATCTCAAGGACGGATTCACTAAATGTAGCATAAAAAATCATATGATTGTAGCATGCACTTTTTGTACAATCGACAGAACTCTTCTTTCGTTAGATTACCATCTATCTCCCTTATGATCTGCTGAATCTCCCTCTGCTGAAGGTTAAAAAATCTTAAGTAGTTAAAGTTTCTCCTGATAAGAATAGGCGTTCTGTAATAGGACTGAAAGAGGTAAGTGATTAGGGCATTCTTCTTCCTACCTCTGATGAAGAAATCTTCTATACTCCTCTGGTCTTTATCTGTCACGCAGTCATCGAAGACAACAACATTTTTGCAAGAGGGATCCAGATCGTCCACTGTTATAAAGTCTTTTGTATCAGAGGAGAATAAGTTTCCTTTCTTGCCGTATTTTTCAAATAACTCGAGCAAAATTTTCTTCTTATTTTTGGGATACTTTGCTAATATATCTTTAATATCCACAGCATCAAACATAGTGTACTTTTCTTTCAGTTTAGTGTGCTTGGGTTCAAACATATCTTTAGCGCAAATGAACAAGTTATCAAACTCGAGATAATCATAAATGAAATTCAGCAATAAATTCGTTTTATCAGTACCTGAAGCTCCAGCGATGCAAATCAGCATTATTTATTACCGAAGCACCCTTTCAGAAGTGTGAAAGGGTGCTTCGGTAATAAATAATGCTGATTTGCATCGGCTAACTCTTCTGGTTCTGTATAATCTTCAATTGGTATCATCTTTATTTAATGTTGAAAAAATTTGCTTCGAGTAAAAAATATTTTGCTTCCAATAAAAAATAATTTGCTTCCAGTAAAAAATAATTTGCATATTAATAAATGAATGATTTACAAAAAGAGCGAAATAAGAAGCTAAGAGAAGAAGTCAAGAATAACCAGAAAGAATTTAAGATTCAGGCGGAGATTAGAAAGAATAACGAACAAAATCTGGAACAAAAATTAGGTTTTCAGAAAACTGTCTGAACTTCACCAGCCTGTAACCGAGAAATTTCAACAACAAGATGTTACTAGAAAAGAACATTTTAAACCTATAAAAGATGCTGTTAATAAGATTCCTCTTGCGATTGAATCGCCTCCAGCGACTCCAGATATCTTCTATTTTGATAAAGATTTGGATGTAGAGTTTTTAGAGAAAAATAATTTTCCAAGACCCTCAAAGTTGTACAATAAATCCAAGGATGCTCTGCAAGAAGTTATCAATAGAGTAAAGAATACTTACTTAAAATTTGCTCGTCAAAAAGGAAACGTTATGAGTCAAATTCCTCGAATGACCAAAAAAGATGAGGAAAGAGAAGATAGACTATTATCTAAAGCTGATTATTTAAGGGAACATATGATTACATTAGAGGATTATCAAGAGCGACTGAGGGACTTACAAAGAAAGGAAATATACCTCGGTAAATGGGTGGAAGATAAACTGGAAATTTTGGCTCGATTCACTGATAAAGTATGCAATGGATCCATGAGTAAAAAGTTACATGCTCAAATCGTTGATTTACTGGATACATTATTAAGAGAAGGAACTCTAAACAACGAGCAAGTAAAAGAATACTATAAAAATTTCTTATTAAATAAATGAGTAACTGCGTAAAAACCAAAATACATCTAAGCGATCATCAGATTGCTAAATTAATATCTGCATACCAGAAAGGAGAAGTTTCCCTACAAATAGATAGGACAAAACCATCTAACTATGACACGTACTTAACTCAAACACAAATAGCTCAAATCGGGAAGGGAAAGAGAATTACTATTAGCAAGACACAGCTCAAGAAAACAGGTGGCCTAAGGCGCTGGCTTTAGGTGCCGCAAGTGGGGCAGCTGGATGGGGAGCAAAGAAAGCTTTGGATAAAATTTCAGGATCGGGTTGTGCTCAAAAAAAAGCCCCGTGGAAAGGGAGTCTATCAAAACTGGGAATATCCAACGAAGTAATTGAAGACAATATGAAACAAGAAAAATGGTTTAGGGGTGTCTTCACTTCGGATCTGTTACCTAAAAAGATGAGATGATTTGAGAACGGTATTATTAATTTGGACATAGCTACGGGACCTGGTACACACTGGGTATGTTACTATAACGATCCTAATAACAATTTCGTCGAGTACTTTGATCCATTTGGAGAACATGTTTACGAAATTTCCACCAGTATAAAGAAATATCTTCAAAGTTCTGTGAAAAAAGTAGGGAATAACTCAAGATTTTACAACTCCCAGCTTCCGTCAAATGTGGCTACTTTTGCATGAAGTATATTAATGAAAGAAACAAAGGTAAATCTGTTGAAGATGTCTCATATTCCTTTACCCAAGAACCTAATGACTGTAATGAAAAAAATGTTCTCTATAAATAAATGGTGTTATTAATATTGGATTCGAAAAACTCTGAAAAGTCAGAAGACGTTACAATTGAATATTCCAGACCATTTAGGTTTAAGCAGATCACCCTTCAGTCCTTTTGATGTACGTTTCTTGGGATAATATCAAAGACGAGACCTTTTCTTACTATGATGGACATCAGTGGTTAGATCTATCTCTCAGATGGAAATTATACTGTTAAAGGGTTGAACCGTTACATGCTGAAATTTTTTGGGAATGATCCACCAATTCTATTTGGTATAGTCGAGGAACGACAAAGAATAGCCATCAAGTTAAAAGATGGATATATGATCGATTTAACAAAATGCAAAATCCTGCATAAACTGTTAGGGTTCGAACCTGAAATGTATGAAGAGTCTGAACAAATAGGAAAGTATATTGCCGACTTATCCGGTGGGAATGATAACATTTATATGCATTGCGATGTCGCGGAGGGAGCCTACATTAACGGCTTTTACTCTTCAAACGTAATCTATTCCTTTACGAATGTTAATCGTCCATGTAGTCAAATCATAAAATCATTTGAAAAACCTCTATTTTTTCCTATTCGGATAGAGAGTGTTCACAGAATCAGAATGAGAATAACGAACCATAGAGGTGATTTAATTCCCCTCAATAAGCAAGAAGTACAATACAATTTTATTGTCCTCTAAATAAAGAAATGAATAAACATAGACTTCAAAGGAAGAGTAAGAAAATACAAGGAAGAGGGTTCTTTTCAGATGCTCTTACTATTTTACAGGATCACTTTGCATTAGAAGGTAAGGCCAAACAGTTTGTCCGTGATAAGTTGAACGAGATATTTTCAAAGAAGAAAAAACATGGAGCTTGACTTAAGTTTCCGTGAATTTTGATTTAATAGCAGTAGAGCTATTAAATTAAGAAGTGTTTTGTTGTTGACTGCATCTATAGTAATTAAGAAGAGTAACAAAAAAATTGTTCTTATAATAAATGAATGAAAGGAATAAAATATTTGATTTAAACAACACCGATTATTATTACGATGATGACATCGAAAATCTCGAGTATAGAGAAGTGAGGCATGAAAATAGCGATAGTTCTACTGAGAATGCCACTTATCATTTCTTTATACATGACACTAACTCTAATATCCTATATTCTAATGGATATTTACAACAAAAGCTAAAAAATGTTAACAGTAATGGAACAGCAATAGCGGAGGATAATGTTGCTCTCGTGAATGGAGGTGGTTTAATAAACGCCATTTGATTTACATTAGGGAACACTGAAATCGAAACCAACATTAATTATTCTGCTCTCATGCGACATGTGTTAGGTCTAATTCATTTCACATCAGATTATTCTACTTTGGAAGCTACTAATATGCTCTTCTACGTAGATACGTCGGACACAGCTGACAGAAAACCCTTGAAATATGATGGGACTTTGGTAGACGCAACTAAGATAACTGAATTTTTCGAAAAATTAGGAACTAACGACGAGTATAATCAAGGATTCAAAGAAAGATGCAAACTTACTCAAAATAGCAAAACTGTCACCATATGGATCCCGTTAAAATACGTATTTGATTTCTTCAATGAATACAAAAAAGGTTATAACAGCTCCAAGTCAAGTTTGAGTTTCAGAGAAATCATAGTCAAAATATGCTGCATACAGATGAGCAAAATAAGGACTACAAAGTAGTTGTGGAATATTTATCACTTTGGCTTCCTTATGTTAGATTTAAGAATTCAGCAGCTGCAAAATTTAATAAGATTATCAGATAAGCCTGTGGAAATAAACTAGAACTAACACAGCATTGTAAAGTCGAATATTTTCTTAAATAATTCAAGCGGGTCTTTATCCATAAATGCTACTTCAGATGAAGTATTGTCCTTGTACGTTATACAACAATACACTGAAAGATATGAAAATACAAAACAGAACAACATATTTTTCGACAACTTAGATATGAAGGAATGTTGGCTAATGGTTAATAATATAAGAGTTCCAACTGTTAGCTACATGATGGATTTTCAGAAAGGTGATTACAATCGGCTGTACACAGCTCTTTTGGAATCTGGACTCAACACCATTACACCGGAAACAGGGTGCATGGTCAATTATTCCAATTTTGGTAAATTATATCCAATCATTTGCTTTAACCTGGCTCACCATGAAAATTATACAGACACGAATAACCTGACAATAGAGTTCAACTGGAGATTGAGAAACACCACCACCAAGAATTGTGTCTTCTATTTCCTCTTACGAGAACTCAAAAAATGCTACTTAAACATAAAGAATCAAGATATTACTATGATCAAAACATTAAAGCTATAAATGGTATTGAATTTTAATTTTAATAGTCGAAAGACTATTGAAATTATTCATGTTGAAATAAAGAAATGACAGCTTATAATCCACTTTTTAAGGAAGAACTTAAAGAAGAACCACCTGGTATTCCTGGAATAGGGTTTAAACTGACACATGATGGCAATTATGATATGGAAGAAAAGATATTAAGGAATGCTGGAGAACCTTTGGAAAATAATGACGTAACTACAAAATCTTACGTAGACAGATGCAGGAAGAATCTAAAGTTATCCATTCTAGATTTGTCCAAGAAAAGTTTAGTTCTTTCAGAAAATGATTAGAAGTATGACGCAAAAGGGAAAAGAATTATCAATCTTTTAAATCCAATTGACAAGTCTGATTCTGCAACTAGGGATTATGTAGATACAGTGGTTAATCTGTTACAAAACAAAAGTTTACTGCATTCACCTCAAGGGAATTTTGATGCGAAAGGTAAAACGATAAATAATGTTGTTCGCGCATGCGCGCACATCACGTGATATTGCTTAGAACAAAGTAGATGTAGTCTGGAAATTGAGGAGAACGGTTATGTTTCTCCAGCGGGAATTAATCCCCATATTCTTTGTTATGTTTGTCTGTGTCTGTAATAAATAATTTAAAAAGACACTGGTCCGTCGTTGAATAATTTATATATAATCTACACATCTCTCTTAACATAAAATCCAACAAAGTGGTCCGTCGAGCCGGAGTCGTACCAACGAATTATGGATAAACTAAATAGATTAAAAGGAGCTATCAAAACCTCGATATCGAAACTCGAAAATTTCGTGAAAGAATTCTCTGAAACATATTTATCTAGTACAACAGTAAATGAATTAGAAGTTAAATCTAAAAAAGTGGGAATACTCGAAAATCGCATTCATCATATCCGTGAACAATATTATGATTTACCGAACATCAGTGAAATTCCAGATACCGAAAATGACCTGGAAGATGTTGACACAAGACTGGAAAGTTTGGAGGTAAAGTTTAAAATATTTATTGACTTTTTTAAGAATGTAAATAATTCTAATTGATCGAATACTTCTTCATCAGAATGTTCTGAGTCAAAAATAAAAGTTAAATTACCTGAAATACCACTCTCTATTTTTACTGGAAAGTATGAAGAGTGGTCTAACTTTAAAAATAAATTCGAACATCTTATTTCAAATAATGAATATTTAAATAAAACGCAAAAATTGTATTATTTACGTGCATTATTAAAAGGTGATGTAAAACAAATAGAAACGTCAGATGATTCATTTGAATCTTTATTCACAGCTCTGAGCGTTTTGAGAATCGCCGACATTTGGTCGACACTCATATTCTTGCCATTATTAATTATAACAAAATACAATTTGAATCATTTAAAGAATTAAGAAACTTAGTTAACTGTTTGAAAAAATTTTTTAGAGCTTTGAAAGTTTTGAATTATGAACAGAATTCTTTATCGGATGTTTTACTAGTAAACATCGTGCTTCAAAAGCTCGATAAAGAAACAAGAAAGTAATTTGAGTATACGTTAAAATCAACTCAAGTTCCTGAATATGAAACATTAATTTCCTTCTTAGAAAAAAGAAGCTCTATTCTTGAGAGCGTAAATCGCAATCCTCTCCCGAAAAACATAAATAAGTTCTCACCCCCATCTGATAAAACAAAATCTTTGATGATTAACGCTAACGATAAATCCAAATCGAAATTTTGTTATGCATTATGCAATCATGATCATTCTTTGAATAAATGCCCTAATTTTCAAAAATTAGATGTTAACAAAAGATACGAAATAGTAAAAGAGAAAATTCTTTGCACGAATTGTCTTAATAAAAATCATAAACCTAGTTCTTGCTATTCTAAAATGTCTTGTTTAGTGTGTTCTAAATGCCATCATTCAATGCTTCATCGCGAAAAAAGTGTGGCCCAAGATGGCGGAGCTGATGGTCGGACATTCGAAGGAAAGGCAGGTGGTACTTCTTTTGCTAAAGTGGAAGAGAATTCATCGGCGCCTAAGAAAAATATAATAAATAAAAATGAGACTGTTTCTCCTTTTCAGTCTTTGAGTACATCTGAGAAAAACAATTCTGTTTTGCTGAGTATGGTCTATATTTTATTTGAAGATATATTCAAAAATAAAATTAAAATACGATGCATATTGAACTCAGCTTCGAATATTAATTGTTTAACAAACGAATGCGCTGATATGCTTGAATTAAAAGATAACTAATTAATGCTCCTGTTTCTGGATTAAATGGGTTATCTTACAATATCAAATCAAAGATAAATGCAGTTATTTCAAATTCCGAAGAAAGTTTTGTAGAAAATGCAGACTTTTTTATTGTTCCGAAAATTACAGATTTAACACCAGCTTCTTGTTTGGATATTTCCTCAATCACTTTACCTTACTTTATTGAGCTTGCTGATCCAACATTTTACAAACCAGGAAAAATACATGGACTGATTGGTGCGGAATTATTTTTTAAAATTCTAAAGCACAATACATTTAATATTAATTATAAGCTTCTCATGTGTGATTCTGTGTTTGGTTGGATAGCCACTGGTACTCTAAACAATACCCAATCTTCTAATAAGGTATTGTGTTGTCAAAGATTTCGAAACGATAGATAATACTTTGAAACAATTTTGGGAGCTGGAATCTATTGGAATAAAACATGAAGACCCCAAATTTTCGGAAAGTGATATATTATCGGATAAGGCAATGGAAATATTTGAAGAAACAACTACCTTTCAAAATGGCCATTACCAAGTTGAATTACCTTGGAAAAAGTCTAGAAAGATTTAAAATTGAACAATTTTATTGTTGAAAAAAAAAAAAAAAAAAAAAAAAAAAAAACGTTTGCAGAGTTGGCAAAAAAGACTTTATACAAATCCAGAGTTACGCCTTCAATATAATGATACTTTGAAAGACTATCTGAAGCAAGGAATAATAGATCGGGTTGATGAAAATGAAGTTCACGTCGTAGATAAACATATATATTATTTACCACATCAAACAGTCTATAAAGAAGATAGACTTACAACTAAAATCAGAATAGTGTTTGACGCCAGCTCACACGATGATGATGAACTTTCTCTGAATGATTGTCTATGGACTGGCCCTAAGTTGAACCCAAATCTCTTTGATCTACTTATTCAATTTCGATTGAATAAAATTGCCATCTCCTCTGATGTGGAGAAAGCCTTTCTGCAGGTTTCCTTATCGGATAAGGACAGAGATGCAGTACGTTTCTTGTGGTTTGAAGAAGCAAATGGAAAACGCAATCTCCAAATTTAGAGATTCAAGCGCGTTCTTTTCGGAGTAAATGCCAGCCCATTTCTGTTGTCAGCTACCATCAAGAAGCATTTAAAAGGATTTAAAGATAAATATCCAGTCACTGTGGGATTATTAGATACAAGTATCTACGTTGATGACTTTTTATCTGGTGGAGACAATCTAAATGATGTTCTTGTAAATTCTCGTGAAGCCAAAACCATAATGTCAGAAGCCAATATGAACTTGAGGAAATGGATCTCTAATGATTGTGAGTTGATGGAATAATGGAAGAAAGCAGAATTTGATGTGCAATCTCCTCAGAAATCTATTAGTCTGGCATCAAATTCCACAAAGGTACTTGGCTTAGCTTGGGACACAACAGAAAATTATTTAATCATTGACATCCAAGGTTTGATGAAAATTTTATCAGACCGAAAGGACACTAAGAGTTTCATTTTACAAGCCATTGGAAAAATCTTTGACCCATTGGGATTATTGACTCCTTTTTCAGTAAGAATTAAGTGCCTGTTACAAGAATTGTGGATTCGAAAAATCCAGTGGGATGAACCATTTCCTCCTAATGTCCAAAAATGGCTTCGATGGTGCAATGAGCTGCCAAACTTGGCACAATTAAAGATTCCAAGATTAACTATACCCTGTATTACAGATTCAACTGTGATAGAAGTACACACTTTCTGTGATGCCAGCAAAAAGGCATATGGTGCTGCTGTCTATTTGCAAGTAATAAATGGAAATGAAATTCAAGTGAATCTAATAACATCAAAGAGCCGAGTTACACTCCTCTAAAGAAAATTTCTCTGCCTAGATTCGAACCTCTAGGAGCTTTTTTGGCGTCTCGATTAATGAATGCCGTCAAAAAAGTAACAGACCATAAAGTTTCATCCAAAACTTACTGGACTGATTCTAAAATAACCTTGTATTGGATCAAGGGTTCTACTAATCACTGGAAACAGTTTGTTGCAAATCGAGTAAAGGAGATAAAATTTTTGACTGAAATCAATTCCTGGTTCTACTGCCCAGGAAAGGAAAATATTTCCGCTGATGCCATATCAAGAGAAGCCAATGCTGATGTTCTCGTTGACTGTTCGTTCTGGTGGAATGGACCAACCTTCCTGTCAGTTGCCAGTCTACCCTTTATAGAAGAGAATCCTGTAGTTCCAGAGGAAGAATATATTTGTGAAATGAAAAAAGACTGTGTGCAACAGACAGAACTAACTAGTGATTCAAAAATAACTCTATCTATTTCTAACTCTTCCAGCTTATTGGAAACACTATTACAAATTAGTAATAAGTAGTTAAAAATTGTTCGTGTTTTAAGTTATCTTTTCAAGTTCTTCAACAACTGCAAGTACCCTGAGAATAAAGTTGTAGGACCTCTAACCTCTGACGAATTAAGGCAAGCAGAGATGTTCTTAATCAAAGAAACTCAAAGAGCTGAACTTAAAGATGACTTTAAATATCTTCTTAAAAATGCAACTGTTTCTACCTCAAGTAAGATTAAATGTTTATCCCCTTTTCTAGATCAAGAAGTTATAATTCGAGTTGGAGGTAGGTTAACTAAGTCTTCATTAAGTTATTCTAATAAACATCCTATCTTATTGCCCTCTAACTGTAAATTAAAAAAATTGATCATCCAATTCTATCATGAAAATATTTGCATTCTGGACCTCAAACTTTGTTGTTTCAACTGAGGCAAAAATGTTGGCATTTAAATGGTAGAAGTTTGTGTTGAAAACTAACACATGATTGTCTCACATGTTTTAAAGCAAATCCTCAAATATGTAATCAAAAAATGGGTGACCTTCCAAAGGAAAGAATTAATCCAGATTTTATACATTTAACTCTGTTGGTATAGATCTATGTGGCCCCTTTTTTATTAAAAACAAAAACCAAAGAAAGAGTTCATTTACTAAAATTTATGTCTGTATATTTGTTTGTCTAGTAACTAAAGCAACCCATTTGGAAATTGTATCAGATCTTACTTCAGAATCGATGATTGCAAACCTTAAACGCTTTATAGCAAGACGAGTAAAATTTTCAAAAATCTTTTCAGATAATGCGACCAACTTCTTTGGCGCAAATAAAGAACTAAGAGGATTTTATAACAGAATGCTTAAACAAGAAACTATAGCTTAATTTTTATCGAAAGAAAGCATTGAATGGAAATTTAATCCTCCTAGAGCCCCAAATTTTGGATGCTTGCGGGAAACGGGAGTGAAATCAATCAAATATTATCTTAAACGTGTTGTGAGAAACTCTAATTTTACGTATGAGGAATTTTTGACTGTCTTAGTTCAGGTTGAGGCAATGCTCAACTCACGTCCCTTGACCCCTATCTCTTCAGATATAGAGGATTTAAACATCTTAACTCCTGGACATTTTATAATAGCAAGATCTCTTACTTCAATTGTAGAACCTACCTTAGTAAATATCTGTGAAAACAGATTAAACTTATGGCAAAGAACTACAAAGGCAGAACAATTAATTTGGAAAAATTGGCATAAATCTTATTTAAGCACCTTACAACAACGTACTAAGTGGATGTTTTCCAAAGAAAATAAAAAATTGGGGATATAGTAATTTTAAGGGAGGAAAGTATACCTACTTCTAAATGGATCTTAGGTCGCATCATTGAAACATATACTGGTAAAGATAACAATATTCGTGTTGTGGACGTCAGAACAAAATCTGGCATACTTAAAAGACCAATATCCAAGTTATGCGTATTGCCTTTAGAAAAATGAAAATTTTTTAATGTTTTACTCAATAAGATAAATATATCACTATCCTTTTTTGTATTGCTGATTGTTTACTTTATGTACTGTGCATTTCAAATATTTATGTAATGTTATTAACTAGTTTACAATATGTAAAATCATTGCAATTTATGTTTGTAAAATTTATATTTACCTGCTATTTACTTATGTGAAAATATTGAATGTTTCACAATGCAATGGATTAACAATATCACGTTATGTGCGCGCATGCGCGCACATAACGTGATATTGTTTAGAACAAAGTAGATGTATTCTGAAAATTGAGAACGGGCGGGAATTAATCCCCATATTCTTTGTTATGTTTGTCTGTGTCTGTAATAAATAATTTAAAAAGACACTGGTCTGTCGTTGAATAATTTATATATAATCTACACATCTCTCTTAACATAAAATCCAACAAATGTGAAGGATCCGAAATCTGAGAAAAATGTTGTAAATAGACGATATTTTGAAAATAATGCTTAAGTAATCCATGGAGAGGCTTACGATGCTAAAAACAGACAAATTGTAAATCTTACGGATCCAGTTGGTGAGCATGATGGTGTCAATAAAAATTATGTAGACTCCAACTGCTTAACTGAAACGAATGGAATTTATGTTTTAAAAAATATTAGAATTACAAATGTTCCACTTCCTCAACATATGGAGGATGTGGACAGTAAAAATTATGTAGATAAAATATTAAAGATTAATGATAAAAAAGCAGATAATATCTTAATTATGGATGTGATGGTCTTTATGTGCCATCTTTGTTGAAGCTTGGAATTTATAATTTTGGGAAAAAAAAAGACTCAGTAATGTTTCTGATCCATTTACACCAACAGATGTTGCGACAAAAAATTATGTGGACAATCAAGATTTCTTTGCTATATTAGAAGGTCCTGGAGTTTTTGAATGTTCCCCGAATAAATTTAAAGAAGTCCCGTTCGATAGAATGAGTTCCAAACTACTAAATGAAAATTTTGCAATGTCATCTAATATGCTAATGAAAATTACTGTACATGTAATACCTCGATCATCTCCCATGCTTCCGATTACAGTACGTTTAGAAGTCAACGGTAAGTTATTTTTTTAGTCAACTTAGAAACATATAAACTTCAAACAGCAACTTACATTGAGTTCCGCTTTAAGAATGGTGTTATTAAATTGCTTATATCATGTAAGGAGAGAAGTATAGTAACACCACATTTAAATATCAAAAAAATTCAATTTATTTAGCTCTATAAATATATGATACTGGTAAAATTTTAATTCGCTTGGAGAATGGGTCACTTATTCACATATCTCTGGGCATTTTAAATATGGAAGAGGTAGAATCATTAAAAGAGAAACAAATAAGAGTTATAAGTGTGGATAAGTGCATAATTTTTTCTGACCTACTCAATATTAAAAGCATTTAAAGAAAGAAAAAATTTTTCTCATATGATAAACACAAAATGGAATTGTTAAATAAATTAAACGCACTCAGTTCATTAGAAGATGGAGCAAAGACTTTCAAGAAAATGAGGGAACTCAACATCCGCGAAAAATATCCTGTCACTGAAATTAAACAGATAACCACAATATATGGAAATAGAATAGTTGTAGAATTGTCTGATTGTCTTGTATCGCTACCGCAAAGATGTGATAAAATGGCGTCAGATTATTTAAAACTCAATGATTTGAAACCTCTTTTCTTTGTGTATTTGGGAAGTAAGGATGTCGGGAGGTCTCAACCGGCGCTAATGTTTCAATTCGAACAGTAATATTTGATTTTAATGGTTTTAAAAATCATTAAAATCTAAAGAAGTTTGACCAGTTAAGATAAAATATCACACCCCATTTTCCAAATATTTTTGTTTTTCTCTTCATGCAATATTTGATGCATTTAAATAACACATTTTAAAATTAGGAAATAAATTTCTTGATATTTCTCAGTTTCTTCTTCTATACATAAGAATAACTTTTGACACACTCTTGCCAGACTAGTCATTCTACAGTTCACACTTCCGTAGAGAGCTATCATGTCACCGAATAAGTCGTAAATATTTTCCATTTCTGTTTATTAATAATACTCACATTTCTTTAAATGAATAAAATGAGGAAGCAGTTTGAAAAGCGGCGACATTGAGTCGTGAGAGAAACGAGTTCTTTTTTTTTTTTTTTCATGTCTCGACTCTGAATGAAGTAAGAGATTTTAATTTTAACTATCACTGGATGGCATCACGAACTAGACTAGGAATCTGGTATGAAAATTTTTTCGCCTGTTTTCGTTTTAATTTCTGAAGTGTTTTTGACGATAATTTTCAATCAGATAAATTGCCGTCTTTGATATTTTAAAGGTTTTTCACACTCTGAGAGAGGAATGACTTGTTTACAGCTATATTTTAGCGTCTTTCGTCTTCGGTGACATGTATATATATTAATTATATGTTCTCACTCTGTCGGGTACCCAGTAGATCCGTGGCAAAGTCTAAGCTTAGCAACCGTGAGATCGCGGTTTCGATCCCCAGCCTCGTCTTCGTAACAGCTTTCGTGAATAGTGTAATGCTATTTGCGTTAAACTCACTAATTGATCGAACCACGGAACGAAACATCAGTGGTGGGTTGAGTCATGTAGTCTCTGTGGCCATTTATGTCCATTTGTGTTTGTGTTGTATAGTATATAAGTGCAGGCCCGGCTTGTCAGGTCAGTGATGCCGGAACTCCGGTTCTAGAACTCGTAAACAGCTGTTGGAACTGGACTTCCGGTATCACTGACCTGGCGGGCCGTTTTGCTATTTTTTTAATAAATAAATCACTGACCTGTTGAATAATAAAAATAAATACTAATTGAATAAATAATAATAATGCACCAAAGAGAGTGGTTGAAATATTACAATTAAATAATATTTTAAAATTATAGTGCTGTGCTCTGGGTAAAATAGAGCCTACAGAGGAAATATATTTTTTAATAGTTCGCACTATTAAAAATTCTATTAAAAGATAGTAGAATTTTTATAAGATTACATTCAAGTTTTCTATTTTGTATTCATAAAACAATATTTTTCTTCAGCTCTCATCAAGACTCTCAATTATTTTTTGAAACTTTTCTTCTAAATTTCTTAAGCGTTCAATGAATTCAACCCTTTCACTTGGGGTTATTGATGAAAGTATCATTGACTGAAGCTTCTGAAATTCTGCTCGAAAGCTATAAATTAGTGAGATGCGAGTGCATACCTTAATCAAATGTTCGGGTGTGTTTTTACGCATTTCCATTTGGGCCATCCGTCTAATATATATTTTTTCTTTAAATGCAAAAAAATGTCTCATTAGTATTTCCCTCTGAGAAGGTTTAAAATAAGAGGACGTGGTCTATGAGAGAAAGGAGTGCTTACCGAAGAGGGCATTTCGGATGACTTTTCTAAAAGTGGATAAAATTTCTATGGGGGGTTTTAAAAAGTGGATTGGAAGACTATTATTTTTAATATTAATATGGGCAAATGTTCTCCACTACTTTTTAAAAGTGGGTGGAGTTTTAATGGAGTCATTCATTGGGTGGCATCTGAGAAAAAGGGGGTGCGTGTCGACCCTGCCGTCTCAGCGACTTTTCGCGGATAATTTGAGTAGAACAATTAATTTTTAAAAGTAGATAATAGCGAGTTTTAAACCATTGTTTTATAAAATTAGTTTAAGTCATTACTTTAAAAAAGTAGGTGGAGTTTTAATGGGCTATTTGCGATCTATTGTTTTTTTTAAAAGGGGTGTGGAAAAATTATGGCGTTTTCTTATACCATTAATTTCTAAAAGTGATTTTAGAGGCTAAAATGGGGCCATTCCTCTCTAAAAGTAGGTGGGGTTTTTTGGACCATTGCTTTAAAAAGTGGGTGGGAATTTATGGGATGGTTTTCATACCATTGTGTTTAAAACTGGGTGGAAATTCAATGGATAGTTTTCACACCATTGTGTTTAAAAGCGGGTGGAAATTCAATGGATGGTTTGAGAGCCATTACTTTCTAAAAGTTGGTTTCAGTTTTTATGGGAGGGTGAATGGCTCTGCGCCAGCTCTCTCATATGCACACTACTTTTGATATTAATTGCTAAGATGTTAATGAGAAAATGACTGTTTCAGAACTAAGCAGTATTATAAAACAAAACCAGAAGTACTGACAGAGAAAGATTCCGTTGTAGAATTAGCAAATACGATAAATGAAGAGCGAAAGTCCGATGAGTTGCGGCAACTAGAGTTAGAGAAAATTAAGCTCGAATAGAGAAAATCTGAAGAGCTTCAACAATTAGAATTAGAAAAAATTAAACTTGAAAGAACGAAAATTGAATTAGAAATTGCTCGCTTGAAAGCGGAATCTAAGTCAAATTCAGAAGATGAGAATGTTGAAAATATTCAGACTGAATCTTTAGACTCTCTCATAAAAAGTGTCCGTACTTTAACTATTGAAATTCCTAGTAGACCTGAGGGTTGAAGTTATTTTTTTGCATCTTTAAAAAGGGCCTTTATTTCAAAAAACGTCCCTGACAAATACACAGCGGAGATTTTGCTAAATTTTCTAGGGGAAAGGGCGACTAATGTGATAACTTACATAAAGGATGACGAGTTAAATGAGTATTCTAAATTAAAAACAATAGTACTTCGAGAATCTGAGCCTACCCCTCAATCATGTTTAGAACATTTTAGGAAAGCCCACCGCCAACCTAATGAAACATGTACAATTTGCATCGCGATTAACGACGACCTTGGAATATTATTTACAATTGAGGAAGGTAACAGTTTTCGAAACTCTCAAAGATTTAATTGTGTCGGATAAAATATGCCAGACCTTAGATAGAGAAACTACGTGTCATATTAATATGAGACAGGCTGACACATGGTTTAAACCCACTGAATTAGGGAAAGAAATTGATTTATATATTACTTCCCGAGGTAAGACTGGTGGAAAAATCAAAATTTAATAAATTGTTCGAGTCAAAATACACGTCGAGAAGTACACGTAGAGCACTAATACAGTAAAATACACGTAGAGCCAAAATACACGTTCCTTTCTCGGAAGGTGAAAATAATAAGTATGTTTTATCATGTAATGAGAATCACCCCATATATAAAGGCCCTAATTATAAAAATATGTCAGTAAATGAGCGTATCGAGTTTGTAAAATCAAATCACTTTTGTTTTAATTGCTTGGGGAATAATCATAGGGTAACGACTTGTAAATCAAAACATTCGTGGAATATCTGTAAGCGGCGTCATCATGCCACACTTCACTTTCATTCAAAGCAAAAACGAGAACATTTATCGGCGCCTAATGAGAACGTAAATACTCTCAATGCGAAAGTGAGTTCCTTCCCCTCCCCCACAGCTTTGGAATTCATTCCTACCAAAGCCTCCTAGAAAGAGGTAGAACTTCTCTTTCTAGGAGGCTTTGTTCCTACTAGCAATAAACAAGACCCACTTGGTCAGGATCAAAACTGCTTGGCGGTGGCTAGTTATACTTCGACAACAAATTCGAAGTCTGTACTACTTAGCACTTTTATTTGTTTTTTAACCGATGACTTGGGAAATGTTTTACGCGTTCGTAGTTTATTAGACGTTGGGGCCAGTGCTAATTTTTTGAGTAAGAGTTGCGTTGACAAGCTTAATTTAAGAAAGGAAAAAATAAATATTGGAGTTTCAGGTTTAAATGGAATGTTTCTGACAATTAAATCTAAAGTTAATGCTACGATTGTTAATGATGTACGAAACTTCAAATTATATCTAGAATTTTTGGTTGTTCCCAGTGTTACAAATTCGACCCCTTTAAGGCAAATTGATACTTGCATTCCGGAATTAAAAAATATTAAGTTAGCGGATTCAGAGTTTAATGTTCAAGGTCCAATCGATTTAATTCTAGGAGGAGAGAAATTTTATAGACTATTAAAACCTGAGAGAATTTACCCTACTAATACTAAATTAATTTTACAAAACACAGTATTCGGATTTGTAATGACTGGTAGTGTACCAATAGTAACTGAGACTAATGTACACTGTGGGCTTATAAACGAGGGTGCCGACTTAAACAAAATTATGCGGAATTTTTGGAAAATAGAACAATTTGAAGAAACGCAGAAATTCGAAACTGCTGAGAGAATTGAAGCTAATAATCATTTTATAAAATTCATAGAAGGGATAAATCAGGAAAATTTGTGGTACAGACGCCATTTAAAAAAGATCCGAAATTACTGGGAGAGTCTAGAGAGATTGCATTCAAAAGATTAAATTCCTTGTGGAATAAGTTAGAAAAGAACCCAGAACTTCTGGCATTATATCGTCAATTTATGAGTGAATATGAATGCTTGAACCATATGCAAGAAGTTTCTATGACGCAAGAACCTGAAGTGGTCTACTATTTACCTCATCATGCAGTTTATAGACCACAGAAAACGAGTACAAAATGTAGAGTTGTGTTCAACGCTTCACAAATTACTTCAACTGGTGAGTCCTTAAATTCCATACAGCTAAATGGTGGTGTAATTCAAAATGATTTATTTGCTATAATATTGAGGTCTAGAAAACATCTTTTTGCTTTTACTACCGACATTCAAAAAATGTATCGAATAATTTCGATTGACCGCACAAAAAGACTTGCAAAGAATTGTATGGAAATATAGTAAGGAAGCGAATATTAAAACGTATCAATTATGCATAGTGACGTATGGAACCACTAGTGCTCCATATTTGGCTCAGAGATGTCTTCAACAGTTAGGTACTGATGAACAACTGAAATTTCCATTGGCTTCTCAAGTAGTACAAAAGGTTATGTACATGGATGACATATTGAGTGGAGGGTCCAATTTAGAAAGTGCAAAGTGTCTAAAGCGCGCAAGAATCAACTCAAATATTTAAAACTTGTGATATGGAACTACATAAATGGACAAGTAACTGTCCAGAGTTAAGGGAATTTTCTGAAGATTCAAATGACTATAGCTTTGATCAAGCAAAAACATTAGGGTTGCTATGGAAGGCCAAAAGTGATGAGCGTTCCTACAATATGACCAAAAAGGATGCTTCTATGGTTACAAAGAGAGAAATTTTGTCCATAATTGCCCGCATTTTTGACCCACTTGGTTTGATAGGACCTGTGCTTACAAAGGCTAAGGTTTTTATGCAGGTTATCAATAGACTGGGATGGAGACTGCCATCAAATGTCGTACAAGAATGGTTACAGTTTTTTGATGGATTGTGTGACATTAACTATATTAAGAGAAATCGATGTATGCTACCAGAAAATGTTGTAAAATTGAACTCTTTGCATTCTCGGATGCATCAGAGGGCTATTACAGTGCAGCAGTTTATCTAAGATGCGAATCAGCCAGTAGTGAAGTAACTTCACATCTAGTGTGCAGCAAGGGAAGAGTTGCACCAATCAAAACACTTTCGATTCCCCGACTTGAACTGTGTGCAGATGTATTGCTATCTAAATTGATGAAAAAGGTTAGCACTTCCCTAGAACTTAAGATAGATCCAAATTGGTATTTTTTGGACAGCAAAATTGTTTTGTCCTGGATTCAGAAGTCTCCAGCAGAATTGAAAATCTTTGTCGCTACCAGAGTGGCTAAAATACAAGTTCTGACTGATGTCTTACAATGGAGGCATATATCATCAGAGCGAAATCCTGCAGACATCGTTTCTCATGGCTGCTATCCAGCACAACTGAGAAATAATTCTTTGTAGTGGCATGGACCACTACTTATCATCGCGAAAGTAGAGACGCTTAACAACTGTGAAGAGCTAATTAACGAGGACTTAGAATATTTTAATACAGTTTGGTCCTTTTTATATAAAATATCCCAATCAAAGAAAAGGAATGTATAATAAAATTTATGTGTGTATTTTCATTTGTTTGGTGACTAAAGCTTGTCATTTAGAGATGGTAACGAACCTCTCTAGTGATGTCTTTGTAGCTACACTTAAGAGATTTTTTAGCAGAAGAGGGAAATGTGCCCACATATTTTCTGATAACGCTACTAATTTTGTTGGCAGTAACTCCGAATTAAAGAAATTGAGTAAATTATTTAGCAGTCCAGATGAAAACTTGAGTAATTATTTGTACAAAGAAAAGGTTGTGTGGACTTTCATTCCCCTTAGATCCCCGAATCATGGTGGACTTTGGGAGGCAGGTGTCAAAATACCATCTTCAATGTGTAGTAGGCAATTTAAAACTAACCTTTGAGGATTCTTAACTGTAATTGATCAGATTGAGGCAATTCTTAATTCCTGCCCATTACATCCTCTATCATCTGACTTAAATGATTATGATGTCTTGACACCTAGCCATTTTTTGATAGGCAGACCTGTCACAGCTATTGCAGAATCCAACATCCTAAATTTACATGACAATAAATTAAAAGAATGGCAAAAATTTTAACTAAGATAGTGCAGACATTTTGGAAGCATTGGTCTTACAATTATTTAAGTACAATACAAGAAAGATCAAAGGGGAGGTTCACCAAAGAGAATGTGCAAGTTGGCACCATTGTGGTTTTAAAATTAGATAATGTACAAGTTTGTAACTGGCCATTGGGCAGAATAATGCAAACATTCCCAGGAAAGGATAAGAAAGTGAGAATAGTTTTAGTTAAAACGAAGAATGTAGTATTTAAAAGGAGGATTAATAAAATTTGCATTTTGCCATTGCCTATTAAGGAGTGAGAACTCTATGAAATATATCTGTGTATCATTATGTATTTATTGTAGTTTATTATTAATAGTGTGTATAATTGTACTCATATATTATATAGTGTGTTAATATTTTTCTTGAGATTTCAAATTGTTGAATGTACCATGTCAACGCCGGGCGGAATGTTGGCGCCTGCGACAGCAACGCCCCCTTTGAATCATAAAATAGAAACCGGCATTAGCGATGTGAGAGTCGGAGAAATAAAGTGAGTGTTTTATACAGTCCTTGAGTGAGTGTTAATTGAGTTAAAAACTGAGCTATTTTACAGAGGTTCTGTTAAAATGTGCTTGTCTGCAAGGCAGAAAAGTTAAGAAGGAGAGCAGCCAATAAAATATGAAAAGTATTGTTTGACTGATCATTGCACCAATCATTCAGATTAGAAGAATTCATGAGCGGAATTCTTATCATTCCAAATCATTAAACTTGGTGCAGATCCAACATGCATAATCGTTTCACAGTATCTTTTCATTGAGTCTCTATAAAGTTTGAATCCTATTATTGTGGTGCTGCCTACGGTAAAAACGTGTGAATGTTTTGCAGGCATTTGTTTGCTCTGCTGCCTACGCCGAATTGCTGGTACGGATACCATTTTGTGTTTCCTTTTGCATTCATTGTTGTAGATATATCAAAATTCTTTATCAGTGTCATGCATACAATATACCTGTCATCATTTATAGAAGAAACAGTTGAAATCGTTTCATCTTGTTACCTTTGATTCTATATTCACATGACTGTTGCTTGATTATGTCCGATATGATTACTGGTTTCTCGAAAAAATACTCATGTTAAAGCCACATATTAGAAAAATTAAAGATTTTTCAAAGTGGTAATTCTTATAGTCTGTTAGGGATATTACTATCGCTCATGAGGTTTGGCTACGCTTAAATTATGATGGGCATATTTCATTGGGGTATTCGTAAAATTCTCGTATTTTGAGTAATCTTATTTTTATTTGACACTGTGTAGGTGACAGTCTAACAACTGAAGCTTTCTTAGGCATTTGAACATTCGTCTCATGTTTCCTTCAGGAAGTGCCTTATATATGATTTCTGTATGTCTCATACTCATGCATATAAGAAAACTCCCAACACCCACCTTAACAGATGTACTTGCAGAAAATTAACATTCATTTTTTATTGTTCAATAGCGGCTGCAATCGAACCTCGAATTGTTCACTCTGAAGAGTATGATCTTTCGATTAATCAATCCTAATTTGTATTATATTTTCGATGGACAGTTGTACATAAACTTATTTTGGATAGTAGTTTAGTTCTAGGATGTAACTACTAATTTACTACTAAAGAACAAGACTGCTAAAGCTATTAAAGAAGCAAGGGATACATACTTACTAAAGTTGTATTTCTTGTTCCGCAGTGTGGAATTTTAGAGAAGAGAGAATGATAGTTCAGATTTCAACAGCATCATTTGATTTTGGGTACTTAAGAAGTATTTTCTTCAAAGTGCATCATAGATCGAATTGAAAATTTTCGTCAGTAACATTGTGCAATTAAATGTGATGTAAATACGTAAACACACAAATACAGAATAATTAAAAACTAATCTACTAATCAGCATATCATACAACGATGAGGAAATGTAAGCTTCGCTAATCATTATATAGTTTAAGATTATTTTATCATTTAATTATATAGATTAATTATGCTTGTATGAATGAAAAGTTTCTCTTATTACAGTAAAAGTTTTTTTAGATATTTTGCAAGGATGTTTTCTTAAGAAGAATAAAATTATTTTTCTAAATCTTTTAATAGAAGAGTGATTCAGAAAGTAATGCCTTCGAGTTCACTATGTTGCCAATAATGGTGCAGATATTTTGAACTTTTCACGAGTGTACTGATGTTAAAGCTACAATTATCATTTGTTTCCCCATCCAGTCACTTCTAGTGCCAGAGTGAGAGGACAGTCCATGGCATTTATCAGTGAAATAGCAGAGCCCATCAACAATCATCACCGACTGACAGCAATTTATGTGAATATTTGTGCTGACGTCAGAACCCGTAGGAAGGTAGGCAAGGACTGTAAATACTACAAATCCAGTCACATTAAATATCCTGAATTAGTGCCTTAGGGGATTATCAACATCAGGTGAATGAGTTGAATCAGGACAATCATGCAGAACCAAGCAACACTTGTAGAGCTAATTCTTACATCGAAGGTGGAAGCAGTCTCAACTCTTCGCCGACGGCATGAAAAATCTCATTCCCCATAGGGTAAGTAAAGTGGAATGTGTTTAAAAATAAGGTCATTATATGTAGCTGAATCTATAGCAGTTTTTCCCTGATATCAGTATCATTCAAGCAGAAATGAAGGTATCATTTTGGAGGCATTACTTTCCGAATGAGAGAGAGAGACCTTCGTATTTTAAAATTTATATATTTATCCTCCTTTTTTAATAATCTTCCGAATATAGTGGACATACAATTCATGATAGGTTGCTGAAGTTAAATTAAATGTAGAATGATATAAGAACTAATTTTTAATCCAGTGTTTGAGACACATGTACTATTTTACACCTGTTAATCTTCAGTGTAATAGCTTGGTTTCTCACTTGTATTGGTAGATACAGTTGTCTGACTCTTTAAAAAAATTTGGAACTGGTCTCCAGTTTGAGAACCATTGTGTGGTTAAGAAGACATACTAAAATATAAATATATATTTGTAAAATATTTTTAAAAATTATAATGAATGAAACCGAGATGTCAAATTCAACTTATATGGTGATTTTCAAACAAACTTTTCAAAAATTTTGTGTCCTTAATAGAATGGGATCATATTATTTATTTTTCAAAAACTTTTTAAGAAGTAACATTTATGTAACCAGTTTTATTACAACTAATTGATAAGGTTTTTAATTATAAGAAAACTTTTAATTTTCAGTTATGCAATTTTCTACTTAACATCATAGTCTTTTGCCTTTATAAAGTTGGATAAGAAAGAGAAAAAGAGTATTTAATTTTTCATTAACTAGCACTGCAGTATGCCGCGTAGGAAATTGTCTTCCTGGAATTGAAATGGAAGGGACAGAGACTAATTATCTCCAAATTCTAGGAAAACGAATAAGCTTCCTTTCCTTTTTATTGTTCACATGTGGTTAGTATTTCATTTCTTCCCAAACATCGTTTCGTTGAGAACAAAAATTTGAACTTTTGAAAATCCGGAGTTTTGACATTTAAATTATTATTCACATAAGTTTTATTTTGTCTACTATGACTTCGCGTTCGATCTGAATCTTTAATTCATATTTTTTCCCGTATAAATATTTACTATTCTTAGAGTTCAAATCAAATTACCTATTTTTTAAAACTGTTAATTTAAAATTAATTTATTTGATGTCTAAATGTTTTTATTCGGGTAAATAATTTTTATTTGACTCGTAATTTTGTTGTTTTCACATTAGCACCTTATAATGAAAAATTCTTTTATTCAAATGGTAAAATATAAAAAATCTATAATTTTTTTACATGCTTAAATGTACAGAATATATTTTTAATTAATAAGTTCAAAATTTATATAAAAATAAATATTTTCACTTGAAAAATTTCTTCAAGAAAATTATAAAGAAATCGAACATATTTCTCATTCTACATTGTAAAATTTGAAAAATTAAAAGATCATCTTTAAATTATATAAATTTACTGAAAGAAAAAAAATTTATGCCATTGCATGAACAGTTCTTTCAAAATAATTCTTAATAGAAATAAATTTTGATTTTAATAAAAATTGGCCCTTATTTTAATAATATATATTTCAACATCTTACGAAAATAATTTTATTAAATACATTAAATTTAACAAAAAATTCATTTCTAAGATAACTGATAAAATTTATCTAAATAAAATTATGAGATATAACACTTAGAAAATATTTTTTATCTCAGCACTTGTAATCACTGATAATAATATGATGAAAAACTTGTGGAAAAACAGCATAGAGTATCACTTTTGTAAAAAAAGTTATTTTTAATAATATAATACATATTGTTTGGCTCAAAATTTGTGACTTTAATAAATATGCATCATTTTATTTGAATTTATGTTTGTTTTAAAAGAAATTTATTTTAATTTTTGATTAAAGAAATTTCCAAAATGTTTTTGATGTTTGTATTGGCGTTTCGTTGCTTATCTGCATTTTGCATTGATAATGCTATGGCATAATTTTGTTATCAAAACTGAACTCAGATGAAAACTTATTAACAAAGATCTTCTAGTTTTGGAATAGAAAATAATGATAGGCTTTATGGTATAAAAATGCAATATTCATAAATTATCATTATTACATTTTGGGATTTAAAATTTTTGTGATGAAAATTATTTTGGTTTACATTAATGTGTGTGTGGTCTGAATAAATAATTTAAGAAGCTTTTTTAAATATGAAATTTTTCTGATATAAAAAATAAAATAAAATGCTCAGTTTAGTCTGTGGTAAATGAAATGTTTAAAAAGATATTATTGTAAAAAAGCAGGTGAGAGTTGATTCTGAGTTAAGCGAGCAAAGATTTAGTCAACTAATTATTTTGCAATAAATAGCTAAAGTTTGTAAAGTGAGTAATATAATAGAATTTTTGAAATTTCCTAAGATAAGATACATCATTCGTTCAACACCTAATGATCCGCAATTTGTAGTTCTTCATAAATAAAATAATGTATAATTAATAGGAAATAATTTTTTTTATAGTTTCAGTTGGTTAAGAAACTAGAAAAATACATGTAAAAATTTTAAGACATTGTTATGGAAATGTTAAATCATTAGAATTACTTTTTTTAAAAGTTAAAAATTATTTGATAAATAAATATCCCGACTTCAAAATTGTAATATCGGGGTCAAGGTCTACAGTGCTCATAACTGTTTAGTAACCGAGGACTCTGGGGTGCAAGACATATGTCTTTGTTATGTGATAAGTCCAACACAAAATCCCCGGTGTTTAGTTTCCAAGCATGATTGGTACTCAGTTTCTCGACCCACTGATAGAATGAAAGTTTGAGTCGACCTTGCCTGAGGATCGAACCTCGTATCTGTGCCTTGCGACTGAGCCACCTGGTTTAACAATTGTAAAGGTCGGAGTGAATTTTATCATACAGATTTCTAGGGAACAGAATTCTATAGAGAAATTTGTGACCACAAAACGTCACTCTACTGTAGAAAAAAGCTAAACTTAACACTCCGTTAAAACTCCTAACCTTCCTAATCTAATCTCATACGGTGAAGATGTCTTCCCAAATATGAGAATTGCCATTTAAATACTTTTAACTATTTCTCCATCATTTGTAAGTTGTGAATATTTGTTCAGCAAATTAAAATTAATTTTAACGTATTTACGATCCACCATGAGTCAAAACTCTGTCTAAGTGATATGAAATTTTTTAGTATAGAAATGGTCAACTTTGGTGAAGTAATTTATTAATTCGCTTCAACAAAAGCAAGAAAAATGTGTATTTAAGATTTTAATTAGTTACATTTACTTATATCTGTAATATAAATTAAATGACTTCATGTTTAAAAAAGTTTTTTTAATTGTATTACTGTTTAAAATAAATATCATTTTAATTAATTCTAAATCATGTAAGTTCGATTATTTCTTTGACTTTTTTCCAAGTCCACTTTTTTTTTTTTTTAAAAAAACTAGAATTGAATTTTGTTTCAAATTAAAAGCTTAGCCTGAAACTTTGAAATTAATATACTTTCGATTATTTTTTAGTAAATACAACATTGCGTTATTATTTGAGTAAACTTTAAAAATGCTTTATTCCGTATTTATAGCTCAAGTTAGTTCTTTCCATGGAGCCAAGCAGCTGTATGGTGAATGCTTTGGCCATCAGAAACAAATTTCTCTCTAAGTTATAGATGTTTGCTGTTATTTTCTACGTATTTTTACCTGTAGATCCAGGTTCAATTGGTGCTAATTCGAAAAAAAGCACTCGAAAAACAATAAGCATAGTATACTAAACCTATTACCACAGATCCCTTCATATGACGTATTTGGCTTGGTACGTCCGTCTGCAGTTCCATTTGGCGTACGAGGGAAAACGTTTTCTATATTTATGAATGCTCACGTCGTAAGTAATTCGATAACTACAGTATAATGCAAGCATATAACAGCTATTAAATTAAAAATCGTATAAAGTAAGTGGGAGGAATTTTGTGCTTTTCTTAAATTCAATCTTGTGTGGACCTTATAATATTTTAAAAATTAATAAGTTAGCATTTATTTTTGTTATCTAATTTGCTAATTTAGCTAAAAACTAAAATTTTGAAATTTTTAATTTTTAAATCTTAAAATATAAATTTTAAAACAAATTTTATTACCTAACTCCTCTAACGGAGAGATTCATGTACCTCATAAAAGATACAATTGACAGTTAATTTTCATTTGAAGTTTTGAAATATATTCTAACGCTGTAGTTTTACAATTAGAAAATTTCCATTAAAAGTTACTCGTAAAAGTTGCTTCTGTCTAAAAGAAGGTGAGAATAAGGTAATTTAAGAAAACATATTTACATACCTGCACTAATTTATAACGCCAACGGCCATACTATAATGAAAATACCTGTTCTTGTGCTGAATTTATTTCGCGGTTCAATGTTTAATAAAAATAATGACATTCTTCTTCAAGAGTTAAGAAACAACTTAACACAGCAGCTAACAAAGTTTTTCTTGGCCTAAGAGATTTATTGAAAACTAACTTTTTATCACGAAAAACAAAGTTACTGATCTCTAAGACTCTCATCCCTCCTGAGTAAAAGAGGAAGGCTGTTGTGTGAGCGCAGGCTGAAGTGCCTTCGGAGGTGCAAAAGGAAATGGCACAGAAATCCACTGATTGTACAAGAAGCCAGACGTTGTACATCACATTGAAACATTGAAATAGGCAGCTTTAGTTGGATTAGGCAAGTTATCAGACTGAAATACAATAAAACTCTTAAGAAAATTTTCTTAGCAAAACCCATCAGCATAAGAAGAAGAGGAAGACCATGCTGAGATGGGTGGGTGCAATCGAAGAAGACTGTATGTTCATTGGGATTAGAAATTGGAGGAGTTTGTCTAGAAGAAACTTGTTCAGAAGGCCTTGGTCCATCCTGGACTGACGCACCATCAATGATAATGACGACTAATTAATAAATAGATTTACAGCAAGAAATACCCCTTTTCTATTTTTTCCTAAACTGGAAACCTATTTTGTAAGAATAGAATTTTAGAAAAACAAATAATTTCTTCGATTTATCAAACAAATTAAGTCATGAATCTTTATTTTAATTTTCAAATATTTATAAACAAGATATAATTAATGATAAGAAAAAAAGATTTTTTGACTTTAAGGAAATTATGCATAGCCTATAACTCAATAATTTGAGACTTTATTTCATTGTCAAAAAATGAAAAATTATTAGGAACAGAATAAGATTAGAGAGAGATTTTTTTTTAAGATGATTAATTTAGATAGAAACTGATTAATTTTGATAATGGCAACCTTATAAAAATTTAAATATTCCCACTCAATTGCTTATGAGGTAAGATTGATTGAAAATATTTTGACCATCGGCATTTGTAAATAAATAAAGATTGATATTACAGAATAGCGCATGTATGTAAAATAATATTTTACTTACTTTAGGGAAGTCATGTATATTTATATTTTTTAAATATTATACAGTCGGATAAACTAAATTGATAAAAGAATAAATTAAAATTTGAAATTTATAAAAAAATATATGAGGACAAAAATTTTGTGTTCTGCTTTTTTGAGTGTAAAAAATTTTTTTCTATTTTTGGAATAAAGTATAAGAACCAGTGAATACACCAATAAAACTTTCACAAAGACAATTATTTTTATATTAAATTCAAAAATATATAACAGCATATGATAAATTTTTATTCAGAATTAATTTACAATTGTAAAATATTACTTAAATGATAAATTCACTAAAATCATTTTTGTTTAAAATTCATTATGTTTGGTTTTATTTGAAAAAGTTTCTTAGAAAAGTTAAGAAGTTGAAAATAGAGATGCATACTTTTTGGATGTTTTAGTATGTTTTTGCATTTGTCTCATAATTAAAATTTTATTTTAATATAAATTTTGGAATAAATTATCCTATTTTATTTTTTTCGTTGATTTATGGGCCCAGGCCACAGGTATTAAATAAAAAAAAATCAGCTGATTATTTGAAAATACTTTTTCTTTGATTTATAAGCAAAAACTTGGATCAGGTGAGTAATGTATATATTATTTGCACTCTAGTACTAATGCCTTATATTTGGTTAAATAACATGAAAAAATAAAGAATATGACTTTCATCCAGAAACCTTTTTCCGCCATCTCACCATAACCACACACAAACCTACATTATTCATTCAAGAAAAATACGAACTTCTGAAAGCTTCCGAAAATCAGATTTTCTTTGTGTTTTCAGCGGCGGCAGACAAAAATGACCCGATTGCATTATGGTTCGGCTTTCTTTGTGTCTTGATGGCATAAAACTACCTTCCCATAGAACCTATCATTCGAACTGGATCTAAAAACAGGACGGCTTTAAGTAAGTTCTAGGAACCTATTGATACGAAAAATATCATTTAGGATATGATATGGACTAGAATACAAAATAAAAACACATACAGATTATAAGACTCTGCTGACAGCAGGTTTCTCTGCAGTCAGAAAAATCTCCAACAAAGGGACAATTGCTTTTGCTGAAGAAACTTTTTCTCCAAAGTTTGAAAGTGAGTATAAAATATCTTAATAAATTCTGTATCTATTTGTATAAATTCTCATTTTGTTAATAATTAATTATAAGTTTTAATGAAAATTTACTTGTGCGACATTTTATATTCGATCAATAATTAATCGAATAAGAAATTACAGATATTATTACAGATATTTTCATGTTTCTTAATGAATTCCTACTTGGTATAATATAGAACAATGATATGTTTGCAAATGTCATAAAATGTCATTAAATGTATCTAAGATTAATGTAATTCCTAGTAATAAATCCAACAACTAAAAATGGGTGATCATTAGTAACTTTCTTTTATTTCCAAAAGAAAAGTGTGATCTATTTTACATTCACGGAAAAATTCCTTTTTGTGACAGTCATTTTATAAAAGAATACTTAATTTTATTCATTTAATAGCAACAAATGTAAGGAATCTTTCATTTTGCAACAATAAAGGAGAAATATATTCATAATTATTATAAAGCAACATTTGTGACAACAAAGAATATACTGCAACTAAGCAATGATAATAGGAAAATATAAAAATTAATTATAAAATACTTATATGCAAACAATTTTTAGTTAAATGACTGTCAACTAAATCTACAACAATGTAATAATTTATAAGTATTAATTTACAATAATAAATGCGATATATTATTTAACAATAAAACCAATCTTTAATTCAAATTAAATTTACAGATATTAATTGTCAATAATTTCAAATTGATCGATAGTAAAGCAAACTTTTAAAATCAATCTATTTGAGAATGTATTCTGTAAATAATGTGTTCCAAAATTATAAGACCACTGTGGTTTTTGTGATTTTCATTACAAATACTATATATATATATATATATATATATATATATATATATATATATATATATATATATATATATATATATTTAAATTAACTTGATATAAATAAATAAAATATGTAAGTAGTATTTTTAAGAGATATTTATAGTTATACTAAATATTTTATAATAACTTCATTTTTTCCATTCAAAAATACCTGTCACAGAATTATAAGTTCACAACTTAAACCCATTTTTTTTTTTTTACAAAACTAAAATGCAGTTGTGGTACACCATTTTTCGATATCTCTATACATATGATTTTTCTTTAAATTCATCAGGTTTGCGCTTAAAGTTGTGGGATATTTTTCCCATTTATTCATGAAAGATACTTTTATTCAGTATATAGAATCATATTGAGAATTACCTGATTAAAACTGACTAGAGCTCTCGAACCACCTAAATAGAGTGTTTTCATAGGAAAAATAATTTTCCCCAGGTTATGACCTCCTCAGCAAAGACATCAAGTTTTTTTTTTAATACTATTTTAAGTTTTAGTTTTCGTTTAATTTACAAAGGGAAACAGTTAATGTTAATCTTTAAGTTAGTCAGATTTTGTCTTGGGCAATATTTTTTACCAAACCTCTTACATTTTCCATTAAGCCTATATTACTTTAAACATTATGAATAGCAGTTTCAGAACACTCAAAGATCTTATTCATTTCCTCTTTAAAATTTTCCAGAACTTTTATAAAGCCAAATTTTTTATACTTCAATCCCTTTCGCACACTATTGATAATTTCTTCACAAAAACAAACAAATTAAATTTAAATTTCCTTTATTAATATTACTGTATTCACTTTTTCTGTAATGGAAGTTACAATACACAGACGAATTTGGAAGTAAAAGCTATAATAATTTCGAAAATTCAAAAGATTTTGAACACAAAATATAAGTGATTTTATATTTATGCATTTCATAATTCTAGCGCAAATAGCTCTCTCGCACCTGATTCTGCAGATTTCCTTATAAAAACAAACAAATTTGAGATTTCTCTTTATAATATAATTTTTGTATTTATGATTTACCCTCTTTAGTAACACAAAATTAAGGTTCACAAATGATTTTGAAAGAAAGATTATAATTGTTTTGAAAAATCAAATGATTTTGAATACAAAATATAAGTATTTTTCTTTTTCCATATTACTAAGATTTTTCCAAAAATTGTTTGCTCTGCGAAACTCATTTTTTTTTCATTTAAATATTTGTTTGCGAAAATCATACTCATTTCTATTAACCCAGTCTTTTAAAATTATTCATCATTTTATGTAGCGTGTGTACTACTGGAATGAATGATATTTTGAGTGATTTTGTATAATTTTGAGGAACATACTGTGTGTGTGTATATATATATATATATATATATATATATGGGGGGAGTGGCTAAATCACTATTTAATTGATTAATAATTCTTATATAGACTAATATTTAATTAAAACATATTTACAAATACAAATATATACAAGTTTGGAATATTTACAATTAATCGTCTTGATGATAATAGCATGAAATTAAGTTTAAAGTTATGGGGGGGGAAGGAACGATGCTTAATACTGTAATTAAATTCTTGAAGCAATAAAGCCCAACCAGTACACGACTTGACATATCTCTTTTTTGCAAAGTCTTTTTGAATGCGGAACAGTCAATGACAATTTTAAATTCAATTCCTAATAGGTAAATACGGAATCTTTTTAACACTTCAATAAGTGCAAGAGCTTCAAGTTCGTAACTGGAATACTTCTTTTCGACATCTATTGTCTTTTTACTCATGAAATAGGTGGGATGGAAATTTGTATCATTTTTGGATTTCTGTAATAAAATAGCTCCATATCCTTTTATCCTGGCATCACAATGCAATTCAGTTTCGTAATTTGAGTTGTATATACTTAACACAGGTTTTTCAGCTAAAATTAACTTTAATTTATTAAAAGAGTTTCTTTCCTCCTTCGCCAAATTTAAATTTCAGATCTTTCTTCAAAAGATCAATTAACGGTCTAGCAATAATGGAATATTTTGGGATAAATTTCCTGAATATCCAGTCAATCCTAAAAAACTATCAACCTGTTTCAAATTACGTGGCTCGGGAAAATAAAGCACAGCTTTGGTTTTTAAAGTAAATGGAAAAATTTTCCCTTCTTCGATGATATTGCCTAAAAATTCAATGCGCTTGTTCAAAAAATGATATTTTCTAAAATTTATTTTTAGTCCATATTTGCTCGCAAGATGTAACTTTTTCAAGCCGTTCGACTCCTTCAGTTGAGGAAGACAAAATAATTATATCGTCCATATAAGATAAAACAACACCATCATTAATCAGTGGTCGGAAAATAGTGTTAATAAACCTTTGAAACACGGCTGGAGAATTACACGGTCCAAAAGGAATTTTAAGAAATTGGTACTGGCTTTCATGAGTTACAAATGAAGTGTATTTTCTTTTAACCTTGTTTACATCTACGAGGAAAAATCCGTTTTTCAGAGCAATTGTATTAAACACACACGATTCCTGAAATCTATCTAATATATCTTCAATCAATGGGGGGGGGGGAATCTTTTACAATTACTTTATTTAATCTCAGATAATCTGTGCCCAAACGAGGTGTTCCGTCTTTTTTCTATACAGTTATTACTGGACAACAATATTCTGAAGAACTGGGTTCTACAATACCTTATTCTAATCATTCATCTATTTGAGTTTCAACAATCTTTTTCTCTGAAAATAAAAAACTACGAGGTTGATGAATTATAGGCTCATTACTTTTTAACAAATATCTAATTGAACATTAGTTGATTTTGTTTTACGTGGTACATAACTGGAAACTAATTGTTGCAACTTACATTTAAAAATTTTTGGAATATTAGCTACAATGTTCAGTTCAACTTCATTAAAAATTAAATCAACAGGTAGAATTGGTAAATTATTAATTTCTTTTACACACTGATATTTATATTTAATCTTAATTCCGTTTTCATTAATTATGGTTTCAACCAGTATTAGTACATTAATTCCCGTGATGGCATCATATAACATCATTTTCAACCACATAAATACCTTCTTCACAATTAAAATCATCTATTTTAATATTTCCCTTAAAATAGCCAAAATGATTCACTACACATTTATCAAAACCACTTAAAAAGAATTTAACGGAAAAAACTCTACAACATTTAATTTATCAAAGACAGATTTACTAACCATCTTCCAGTATCTATCTATCTATCTATCTCTCTCTCTCTCTCTCTCTCTCTCTATATATATATATATATATATATATATATATATATATATATATACATATTAGTGCAATAACATTCAAATTATTAATCATTATGTCATTCAGTATTGGTTTTTACATTAACATTCATTGTAGGTACTTCAGGCTTAGAATCAATTTCTGTGCACAATGAAGCCTTGTGTCCAAAATTATTAAATCGATAACATTTAATACCCTTCTCTTTATGTTGATAAAATTTAGAAATATGAATTTTCACCACAATTAAAAAAAGCTTTATTTTTACGATCATCAGAATCACAGTATTTCATTTTTCCAAAACTATCATTCTACCTTATTTTATTTACACTTTCGTTTTTAGAATTAACTCTATTACTGCATTCATATTTCGATTTCGTTTTATCGGTATTAAATTTATCATTAAAATTATATTTTGATTTCGTTCTATCGAAAGCCTTTTTACTTTTAACAAAATCACTTTTTATTGCTTCATACACTTTGAGTTTTTCTTTAAATTCACTTATATTCTTATATCCATGCAAAATAATTTTATTTTCTTGTATATCATTTATTCCATTAATAACATAATGCATTAAGCCAGATTCTTCAATTTCACCACAATTGCACAACTCTTTGATCTTTAAAAAATACTCTTGAACAGATTCAGAATCACGCATTTTCCTCTTACGCAAAAGATCATGTAAATTAACTGAATTTATTTTGTCAATCAGGGCCCGTCTCAATTTTTGCTAAGAATTAATTTGTGGTTCTGTTCGAAGGAATAATAGAGCAGTTTTTCCCAACGATTTTTTAGCCATAACAGATTTTTAAGTCTGATAAATTAAATAATTTCGACTTGTTCTCAAAATGATCTATCCAATTAATTATATTTTCATGTGATTCTGCATTAAACTTAGTGATGGTGTTTTCGATATCTGCATAATTAATACTAACAAGATTAAATTTAAAGTTGTGGAGGAAAGGAGCAATTGTCTCGCTGCTATCAAACACAATGTCGTACTGAATCTTCGTCTTTTGGTTTTCTGCCGCTCACTGGAGAATTTGTTGCGCTTCTCGAGCCCCTTCCCGAGTGGGCAACTGAAATAGTGACGTCGGCTATTAAGTGGTTCTTCCACCACACACACACATACACACACACACACATGTGTAGAATTAAAAAAAAGCGTTTTATTTATAAAATACTTCATAATAATCTTTTATATACAAAATTTTTTTTTATTTATTTTATTTATTTTTTTTTTTCCTTTAGACTTTTTTGCTTTGAAAATTAGTCTTAGAATACAACAAAAAATCATGTCTTTTTCATGAATAATATACAATATTATGTCAAAGAACAAGCTGAATAATACGGAGAGTTCATATCATACCTTTCATTGAAGCTATTAGCGATTCCTTTTCTCCACGAACATAATGCCAGATATATAACAGTTCGTCTTGGAATAAACATGCTTGAAATAGAAACAATATAGCATAATGAGTCGCCAATATGTTCTCCTGATTTAAACCTAATCGAGCATGTTTGGGACACACTCGAGCAACATGTTGCTGCAAAACCAAGATACTCTCCCGGAGACTAAACTGTAGAAATGGAGCATAACTCCGTATTGAGGATCATGCAAAACAAGTGTATAGAAATCTTAACTATTCCAAAGAGTCGCACTTCATATTCAACCTCGTATATGTTTTCAAAATAATACGGTTTATGATTTTCATTGAGCCCAGAAGTATTTCTGCATTTTAATTTTATTGTTCCAAGGATCTAAGTTTCTGTGCAATCGAAATTCCCAGGTTTTTATATTAAAGGCAGTAATTGAACCTGAAATATTCTTCTCTAAAGACAATACCCTGACTGATATTCTTCTGGGGAAATCCATTATGAGAATACCGGATTTCATACGACGTAGCTTTGCCTAAGACCCAATTTTTCGGGGTTTTCAAGAGTGTTTGAACATTTTTATACCGTTGTTTTCCATACTTTTAAAGTTTTTTTTTTATAGACAAATGGCTACATTAAGGCATCATAAAATGAAATTTTTGAAGAATATCAGGTATTTTACCTGACAAATGTGATTATAAAAACTTCAATATAGCATTTATTACTCTTACTTTGTAATGATCACAATCACGTGAATCTGGACTTGTCACTCTCCTTAGCATGATTTTATGAGTAGGTTTAGCAGAATCATATATGCATTCATTCAAAAAATGGTGTCCTTAATATTTCCTATTCTTTTTATTTGTTCTTCATAGACAATAATGTCCATTTTTAAAAAAGATTGATGGATTTGATTACAACCATATTATTCAATTCTTAATTTACATGAAAATGTTGTATTGCTCACAAATGCCCAAGAAAACCAGCAATAAAATTATATTTTGATGCTTTTTTAAACTAAAACATTGCTTAAAATTCAGAAAAAATGTAATATATTTTAGTGATAAGTTATCTTTTTTCTGGAAAATAATTTAAAAGCAACAACACAAAAAATTGCAATATATATATATATATATATATATATATATATATATATATATATATATATATATATATATATATATATATATATATATATATATATATATATATATATATATATATATATATATATATATATATATATATATATATATATATATATATATATATATATATATATATATATATATATATACAAGCCGTCATTTTCAATGGAAAACAAGCTTTTTTTTTGAGAAGGGGAAGAATAATATTTGCTGTTTGCACTACGAAAAGAAGTATCACACGTAAATAAGCTAAAGACAACCAAATGGTGCGTAAAACGCTTGAAAACCAAGTTTAGTTACAAAGTTATTTAATACTAGAGTCGGAATTAATTTCATCTGAGTTTCAATATATTTCCGAAAGGCGACGTATTGGAAAAACTGCAAATAGGTTTGCCGCAATGTACAAAAACAATACTTTTTTCAAAAAGGAAAACTATAGTAAATAATAAACTCAGCTATTATAGTTCGACTTATGAGCAATGGAATTTTAGCAGTTTTTTCTTACAGCTATAGCTATCTATATTTCACAAAAATATTAACTTGCCTCCTTAGACAAATCATTAAAAAAAAAAAAAAAAAAAAAAAAAAAAAAAAACTGAAACTTTATAATATGAAAAAATAATAAATGGGGAAAATGTGACAATGAAATTATATAAAGTTAAATGTGTGTGTAAACAGAATATTATGTCTCAATGCATAAATGGTGCCATGGAAAAAAAAAATTTATAAATATTGATTTCCTATTTTATTAAAATATGATTTTAAACTTTTTTTTGACATATAATTGTAATATCTGGCGACTGTTTGGCGATCAACAAACCGCACTTGGCGTGGTTTGATCTCTTTCGAGAGGTTGCCGTATTTTAGAGCAGTATCGGCGGAGCGAGGTCTGCGATAGGTCGCAATATTCTGGTAAGAGCGGAAGGCTCCGAGTTAGTTTTTGATATTAAATGTCTGTTTTTAATTAAATAAATATGTTGTCCAGAAAATTGTGATCGTTAATTTTCTCTGCCATTCTACACATCACAACACGTTTTCTTTCGAGAACCAGAGCTTAAAACAAAATGGCTTATCTTGGATAATTTGAAGAAAGAATAAATTTGTCAATGGAATTCTAAAGTGATAGAAACAGAAGAAAATGCTGAAAAACATGAAAAGGAAGACTTGATAACAGTCTTGCTGGAAATCGGTGAAGAAGCTAATTTTGATTTGAAATTAGCCGAACTGAAACACAAACTTCTGAATAGTAAAGAATATGCCGAAGATGCTAACTTCATTAAAGAAATTTTGATTTCTACTATAGAGAATAGAAAAACAAAAGAGTTCGAGCGAACACAAGCTGAAGAAGAAAGATTAAGAGAATACGAATTAGAATTAGCAAAAATCCGAGCTACGCAGAACATAGCGAGCAGCAGTCCGACGCCATTTTCAATTTCGAACACTGGATGCGAATTTGAAATTCCACTCGACAAGCAGATCAAGGGAGTTGAAACACTGACGATACCAGTACCGAAAAGAGCAGAATCTTGGAATATATTTTTCGATTCCATAGAAAGAGCATTGAAACACAAGAAAGTTCCGGAAGAATTCAAGGCAGAAATATTATTGAAATTAAACGGAGAGAAAGCGGCAAATGCTCTCGTCTACATTAAAGAAGACGATTTGCTGGATTATGAAAAGGTAAAAACTTTAATTCTAAAAGAATATCAGCCTACTCCTCAAGCATGCTTAGAAAATTTTAGAAAAGGGAAACGTTATTCTGGAGAATCACATATTCAATTTGCCTCACGATTAACATCAACATGGGACTATTATTGTAAATCAAGAGAAGTAACAGATTTTGAAGCATTAAAAGAATTAATCATTTCCAATAAACTGTTCCAAACATTAGATGAAAAAACAGCTTCGCATATCGCCATACGTCAAGGAAATAAATGGTTGGAACCACAAGAACTAGCCAGAGAATGTGATATTTATTTTGGAGCCAGAAGAAAACCATTTGACGGAATTCGAAACGAAATGAAGTATCCAAAATTTACGGATTCAACATATGTGCAAGATAAATATTTTACACCAGCGAAAAGAAGAGAATACACGAAACAAAATTTTATCCCAAAACGAAAGGGATGCTATATTTGCGGAAGTTATCAACACCTAGGAAGAGAATGCTCAGAAAAGGGAAACGGAAATGGATATATTAAAAAGAATGAAAAGGTGTATTCTACAGCTTCGAGGAATACAAATAGAATATCGAAAGAAGATGCTGTAGTAGCTAAAGTTGACTCGACTTACATACGAACTTAATCGGAAGAAACTGTTATTCAACCGTTACAGAAAATTGAAGCCTTCATTAACTCTCTAAAAACGGAAACTATTATAGATTCTTGAACTCAAATCTGGATAGTTCACTTATCATTAATTCCAGATTTAGAAGATCGAGATAAAGAAAGTTATATTAACACCTGCATTTGGAAATCCTATTGAAGCGAAAGTTTGTAGTAAGCCTATTTACTATGAGAATTCTGATGATAATTTATTTAACTGTGTAGATACTTTAATTGCAGTAACGGATAAATTAAATGTGCCTTGTTTAATAACTCCAGGAACATATGAAGAATTTATAATTCTATTCTTCAGGAGACACCGGCTGTTCCGAAGGAGAAAATTTGCTCAGTTTAGCCACCGAAACAGAAACAGTAAGGAAGGAGAATTCCCCCCCTTCCTTAGAATTGCCTGAGGCGAAAAACGAAGGGAAGGGAGTCAGCGGGCGCCGACTGCGGAGAGGAGCGACAAGACAACGGTTCTATCGGAAGCGCAGAAACTCCTGGTGGAGCAAATTAGTTGTCCAACCTTAAAAGAAGCTTAATGCAAATGGAGAGTAAATTGGAAATCTGGAGAGCAGAAAGAGGGAAATTATTTATTCATTGATGATTTGTTACACTATCAAGAAAAAATATTGGGACAGAATGTTTTCCAATTAGTATTACCTCTAAATAGAAGACAAAAGGTTCTTGAATTATCACATAACTCAATCTTTGGAGCACACCTGGGAATAAAGAAAACAAAGGAAGCGATAAGATATTCTTTTGATTGGCCCAATTTATCAACAGATGTAGAATCTTTTTGCAAAGCATGCAAGAACTGTCAACTGAGAAGTCCTGAGAAAAGAACTGATAAAATTCCAATAACTCCTGTCAGAAGGCCAAAACTACCTTTTGGAATTGTATATATTGATATAATTGGCCCTATCGAC
The DNA here is from genome assembly GCA_030067965.1 of Latrodectus elegans. Lineage (NCBI taxonomy): Eukaryota > Metazoa > Arthropoda > Arachnida > Araneae > Theridiidae > Latrodectus > Latrodectus elegans. The sequence goes on along the minus strand of CM057817.1, from coordinate 1,726,772 downwards.
CCTCCATCTGCAAGGAAGCATAATTATGTACTATGCTTAGTGGATCAACATCGCCGTTGGAATGAAGCATTACCATTAAGAAATTTGACAGCCAAAGCCACATGCGATGCACTCTTAGAAATATTCATGAGAACAGGTATACCTCATGTAATTACTAGTGACAACGGGAAAAATTTCATTTCCAAATTAACTCAAGAATTTGGGAAAAAACTTGGTTCTCCTCCCAGATTCTCTACTCCTGCTTATAATGCTTCGAATCGATTAGTAGAACGATGAAATAAAGTACTTAAGCAAATGCTGCATCACATTATTCGAACTGATCCTCACAACTGGTATAAACATTTACCATATTTACTTTTTGCCGACAGAGAAGTTCCAAACTGTACTACTGGTGTTTCACCTTTCAAACTAATGTATGGAAGACAACCAAGAGGTCCTCTAGCAGTGCTGAAGTCATCATAGTCTGGGAAGATTCCCATCCCAAGTAATTTAAGTAAATCTGCTGTTGACTATCTTCAAGAATTAAAGATAAAGTTAGAGCCAGCTGCAGAGCAAGCCAACTTGACTGCAAATGACAAACAACAGAAATATACTAAATACTTTAACCGAAGGTCAGTGATGAAAAATTTTAAAATAGGAGAAAAAGTTTATTTACTTATTCCAGATTCAAACAACAAACTTTATGCCCGTTAGACAGATCCAGGAGAGATCCTAAACCACTGTCCACCTCATTCTTACAAAAGTGAGATTACCAGATGGAAGGATTAAACATGTCCAATTAAATAAGATAAGAAAATTTCAAGCTAGTGTTAATGCAGTTGGAGTAATATTTGAAAACGAAGAAGAATTTGGAGAAATTATAACTTTGCCGGGTAAAGAATTCCCAGATCCATTACACAAATCTTAGAAGTAGGAGAAAATCTAAATTTTGAAAATTTAAGTCCTTTGCAGAGGAAGAAATTAATTTCTCTTATCAAGTATCATGAAGGATTATTTACTGGAAAATTAAAAATAGTAAAAGTAGAACCACACAAAATAAGATTAGTACCAAATTTAGAGAGAAAGAAACCGTACATTTATAGAATTTCTGAAGCCTTGAAAGAAAAAGTTGATAAAGAAATAAAAGATTTAATGAAGTCTGGACTGATAGAAGAAAGCAACGCTGAGATAGCTCATCCGGTAGTATGTGTAAGCATGAAGGATGGAAATGTTCGATTGTGTGTGGACTATAGATCTTTGAATGGTGTAACCAAACCAGATGATTTTCCTATGGAAAATGCAACTGACTTGATGTACAGTATCGGAAAAGTAAATGTTATTATAACATTAAATTTACTCAAAGGATACTGGGCCATACCTATGGAAGAACAGAGTAAAGAATTTACATCTTTTAAAACTCATCGAGGACAGTACCAATTTAAAGTAATGCCATTTAGATTAAGAAATGCTGTTGAAACATTTCAGAGAGTAATGAATAATGCACTAAAAGAATTTAAAGAATTTGCTAGAGCATACATTGATGACATTACTATATTTTCACCAGGCTTCAACACCCATCTCCAAGATTTACACAAAGATTTTGAAAAGTTGGAATCACTTGATGTCCCTGTTAATTCGAAAAAGTGTTCTTTTGCAAAACCATGAATAAGATATTTAGGACATATCATTGGATCAGGAAAACACCGACCTGACCCTGAAAAGATGAAAACAATTGAAAAATTGGAGACACCAAAGACTAAATCTCAGCTTAGGAGCTTATTAGGATTATGCAACTATTATCGAAATTACATACCTGATTATGCTAAAATTGCCTACCCCTTAACAGAGCTCACTAAAAAAGAAACAACCGGAAGTGCTGGAATGGAAAGAAGAACATGATGTATCATTCCAAAAGCTGAAAGATCAACTTATGAAAGCAACAGATTTAATAACTCCAACAATACAGGATCCCTTCATCATTCACTCGGATGCATCGCAAATTGGAATAGGTGCATGTTTGTCTCAAGTGAGAGAAGGTAAACATTTTCCTGTGTGTCATGCAAGCAAGAAATTGTCCAAACCCCAACAAAATTGGCCAACTATTGGAAGCGTACGCTATAGTATGGGCATAAAAGAAGTTTGAATATTGGATTTTCGGATCACAGTAAAGATCGTGACCGACCACAATCCTCTATCATTTGTTGTGAAAAATGCCCCGCAATCATCAAAGCTTCAACGGTGGGCCTTAGCTTTACAAAAATACAACAAAGAAATCATTCATTGTCCAGGAAGAAATCTTTCTAATGCAGATGCTTTATCTAGATTACCAAGCAGTAACATTTGAACATTTTTTTCTGCAATAATTTTTTTTTTTTTTTTTGGATTTATAAAAATTATTGTTATCTTGTATGTTTTTTATTAGTGAAGTGGTAAGTAAAAGTAAATATTAGTAATCTGAAGCATAATAGCAATATTTAGTAAATTATAATTTTGTAAGTAAATGTTTGAAATATTTACTGTTTATGAGATAATTAATTAACACTGGAAGTATTAATGTTTCATTATTCTATGTTTATATTTCTTAGTTTATTTTATTTATTTTTTATTTTTATTATTATTATTTTTTTTGTAATGTGATGAAATATGTTCATGAATACAAATATGTTTCTGTTTATATACTTTAATAATAATGTACATATATAGTATTTCTTTTGAACATAATGTTAATTGGAATTTGTGAATTTCTATTTGTGTGCATTATGTGTAAACTGCCGTATATGTGTTGATCACAAACAGTCGCTTGGTTCATTTTTAGATTGATGATTAATTCGGGAATATGACATCAATCTTGCGGGAGAGGTGTAATATCTGGCGATTGTTTGGCGATCAACAAACCGCGCTTGGCGTGGTTTGATCTCTTTCGAGAGGTTGCCATATTTTAGAACAGTATCGGCGGAGCGAGGTCCGCGATAGATCGCAATTTTCTGGTAAGAGCGGAAGGCTCCGAGTTAGTTTTTGATATTAAATGTCTATTTGTAATTAAATAAATGTGTTGTCCAGAAATTGGTGATCGTTAATTTTCTCGGCTATTCTACACGTCACAATAATATATAATTATAATTTTTAAATAATAGTTTTTCTACACTATGTTTATTTCTTAAACAATAGTTTCTTTCCAATTATATCTCATTTTCAGCAGAAATAAGAATAACTAGCAAAATTCTTATGAATATGTTTTGCGAGAAAATAATAAATAAGCCAGCAGAAAATGTCTTTTTGTAAACATTCCATAAATTTGTTTGGCCGATTCATTAATGCATTTTACTTTAAATAATTTAATCTTTCCTTACATTATTTTAACGTGTTTCAAACCACTAAAATTTTCCTCAAATACATTTGAGATACATATTTTGAGGCCACCCAATTATTACTTTGATAGAAGGTGACTGCTAAGAGCATTTACATGAGTACGATAGAGCTACATTTTCCTTCAAGTCATTATTTGGAGTGATCGAAAATCAAAATAAATTGCACTTCAGGACACTGATAGGTTAGGACGTCATTCTCATTATTAAAAGGTAGGGAGTTCGAATCCAACCTTAACTGAAGATCTAATTGTGTTTGCTAAAGGCGGTAGGGGCACTTTATAACTGGGAGTAGTAACAATATCCTCCAAGTGAAATGGTACTTCTAAGGTGACAGATCAAGTATTGGGGGTCTTCTGCTTGGTTCCTACTTTAAAACTACGAAGATTCCCTTAAACTGCTTTTATCTAAATTAGTAGAGCCCAACTCAGGGCTAAGTACAGGGAAGCATGCTGGTGCAACCATAACTTCAGAATACCTGCTTCAGGAACACAGGCAAATTATAGAAAGTTAAATGTATAGAATATTATGTCTATTTTTAAGTTTAATCCCTTATTTATAAAAATGACATTAATATTCATGCCTTTTCATTTTTTATGCAACTCTATCTTACTATTTCTATTGTAAAAATAAAAAATGTGGCAATAAATATTATACTATGTATTTTAAAACCATCCAAAGATTTTATTCTTTAAGACAATTTTTTTATTTGTTATGAGGAAGAATGTTGAATGTATTGTAATGTAGGTAAATATCAAAATTCATAAGGGGTACTCTCTTTCGTGAAGTAATACCGAGAACATAATAAAACGAAGATATATGAACATTTTACTTTGAATTGGAGCTCAAAAATGCTTTCAAGGTTGCACATCCAGTTTTAGTGAAAACTATATCTAATTTAAGTATCATTTTTGCAAGATAATTTCAAGCTTCTAGTGTAATTTGACTTTGTGAATACATTGCATTATGCATACAAGGGTCTGTCAGAAATTTTTGAGATACAACTAGGTTTTCAAAGTTATACTTACAAAATTTCAGGTGTGTTAAAAGTAGTCTCTTCCAGCATCAACGCACTTTTAGACGAATTTTCCACAGATTAAATGTCTCAAGACATTCATTTCTTGGAATAGATGAAAAAAATGCATTTATAGCCACATCAATCTCTTCTTCTGAATAAAAACGACGTCTACGTAAGTTCTTTTTTCGATTAAAAAATAACCAAAAGTCACAAATAGCTAGATCAGGTGAATACGGAGGATGTTGGATCACTTTAATTTGTTTAAGAAACTCAATTGTTAATCCGGCTGTATGTGAAGATGCATTGTCATTGTGAAGCATTAGTCCCCTAACATTCAGTTCTTGTAGAATTTCTGGAAGACATATAGTGGTATACCAGTTTGCTGTTACTGTCTTCTGTCCTTCCAACTTGATGGCTTTGACCAATCCCGTACTTCTGACGAAAACTGCATACATCACTTTTTTCAATGCGCGTTGTTTTTTCACCATCGTCGGCATGGAATCATCTTCAAAGACAAAGTATGTACATTTCATCACCTGTTACAATTTTAGAAATGATGCGGTGGCCACCATGGCCACCGCATCATTTCTAAAATTTAAGAGTTTCTTTACTGATTCTGTCATTTAGCAATTTAAGACTTTCTTTACTGATTCTGACACGCCCGTCTTTTTGGTGCTCAGTTAGATTATGGGGAACCCAACGGCAAACTACTTTTTTCATATATAATTCTTCATGAGAATGATTTTGCGTATGCCTGCGGATCCAATGTTAAGTTCCTTTTGTATCATTTGATAATTACAGAGATTATTATCCAATAACATTTTTCGTATGGGAGACAAAATATAAGGGATTACTGCCGACGGGGGCCTTCCTGTGTGTTCTTCAACCTGAAAAAAAATTGCGACCTCTTTTAAACTCTCTAAACCATCTGAATACAGTAGCACGAGCTGGAGATTAATCACCAAATGCTAATTGCAACCGTTGAACGCATTTCTTCTTGATTTAATCCTGCCTTAAAATCATAGAAAATGATACGCGAAAATGTTCTCGCCTCAATTCCATTTTCTCTTCTGTTTAAAATTTATTTTACGCTAAACAAGTTGAAGTAAGTCAGTAAAAAATCGACTACTGTGTTAAAATACTTTGTATTTTAAAATTAAATCGTTATTTTTATTTTGTAAATTCTCGTCTGCGCTTATCTAAAAAATTTCAGAGTAACCCTCGTATAAATGAATATAATAAGGGGCATATTCTCATTTATAAAGTTATTTCTTATCGCTTCATCCATACAAAATTCTGCAAGTTAATTTTCCAATTCATTTTAATCAAATTCGCCATGCAGTGAATTTTATTTCGCATCCATCAACTTTTGACTGGAGTTGTGTTACGTGTGGAAAAGGGTGGAAATTAAGAATCAGATTAATGCTATCAATCCAACAGCTCGACAACCAAAAAAACTTTCGTGTATTTTGCAGCGTTTTGACCTCAATTCACACTAGACTATTATATCAACAACCATAAGGACTCACTTAGAAAGTACACTCTCAAATGCATAGGGATCGTAAGAGTTTTGAGTTTCACAGCAGCCATCTTAAAATTATCTTAAAATTAAAATCAAAATGCATTGTCTTGAAGTTATCGAACAAATGCCTAACTTCAAGTGACTGTACATATTTCTCATTTATTCGATAATCTATCATCCCAAAGACCTACCGAAAGGGTAGCCTATTGTTAGTTCCCGAAGAAATTACCATCGGTATTCTGCACTTTCCTTCAACGTGCCCCTTCCAACAATCCCCTTGCGGTAAAATTCGGGGGTTTTGCACTCAAAGAAGTCCGTGAATGCTTGGCACAAGTGTACTTCACTGGTGAAGGATTTTCCACGAAGATGATTGTTCTGAGAATGAAAGCGGTAGTAATCCAGTCGGGCAAGATCAGTTAAGTAAGTTTGTTGTTAACAATGTTTCCCGACCAAGTCACTGTAAGTTATTCCTGGCCACTCGCGTGATATACGGCCTCGCATTATCGGCAAAGAATAGTGCGCCCTTGTGATTAACCAGTGGTGGCTCCTTCTATTTTAATGCCTGTTGTACACATTTCATTTGTTGCCAGTATTTGTCCGCCGTGACCATTTATCACTTTAGTAGGAGCTCAGAGTGAACCACTTGATGACTAAGTCACTACTGGACGACAAGTGACCTGCTTCATCACAGAGGGACAAATCTCTCAACCTGAATTTGGGAAACCAATGCCTTGTCGTACGTACATTCACGGCACTGTTCTCAAACGCTTGACATATTCGACGATTTGATGCAGAAGCTGAGAAGCCCACTTTGAAGTTGTAAAGCAAACAACACTTAATATCAGGTCCTTCGACACGTCCATTTGTCTTTGTTATTGTTCTAGTTACGATTGATAAATGTGCGCGATCTGCTTTTATAAAGAATGACATTATTACCCTCGACTAACCGGTGTCTGAACCACGTCATACACTAATTTGCATACTTGTTCTCACTTCATTGAATGGCAACATGAAAACGGAAAAAAAACTTTTTTGGTCACTTAATATAAAAAACCACTCTTTTACACTTTAATATTTGATGAATTACAATTAAATATAAAATATTAACATTAGCAGTTATAAACTTTGCTTAGTTATTTTCATCTTTTGAATAACAATGTATTTTTATTTTAATTAAGACATAGGAAAAAAACTTGTTGAAATGATAATTTATGAATTTTAACTTCCATTTAATAATTATCACATGATGGACGTTATAAGTTTCTGAGGTTTACTTGCATGCATTAATTCTTATTTGATTTTATAAATTAATCTACGAAGTAATGAAGAAATATATTTAGAAACGCTTGTCTCGTAAAAATTTGAAATTAAGATTATTTTGGTTTTTTAGATTAAGAAAAAAAGATTCATAACAGTTCTTAACTTTGTTTATTGCGTCTGTGTGCGTTTTGTGCTTATAACAAAACAATAAATTGGCTTTAAATGTAATATCAAGTCACTTTTTGCTAATTTTTCACTACTTATGCATGTGCCAAAATAATAAAATTGAAATAATATCTTTTAAAATGGCATTTATGAAGGAGAGTTGTTGCTTGAAATTTTTTTTTCTCTCTTTTCTTGTATTTTAGATTATGGCTGTCTTAAATGGACATACTTTACTGCTGATTTTATCTTTCTTGAGCTGTTATACTGAGCAGTTGGAATTTTCCTCTCTTTCTATGAATAACAAATCTCTTCCAAAACATTTTTTATCTGTCGAGCAGACCACATTCAGAGACGTCCTATCAGCAGGCTTCAACGGTTCCGTCTTGAAGGAGCTTGTTCCGATTGAGAAGAAAAGTTACAGTCCTTGGGGAAGACGCTTCGAAACATCCGCAAGCAATGCCGGGGTGAATGAGGACAAAGCTTTTTTCTCATCCAAACACAAGTCGTCAGAATCTGAAGTCGACAAAGACCAGCAACACAATCAAAAGCAAAAACGGAAACTGCTATTTTCCCTCGAAAATGTAAACCAGATTTCTCCGAGCGAGGATCACGTGATTGAATTTATGAAAGGCTTGAAAGATTTCCAATGTGGCATCGAGGAAAACGGCTATGACTCCTGGAGAAAAAAACGATCTGAAGCAGAAAACAAGAATTTTGTTCCTTGGGGTGGTAAGAAACGAGAATTCATTGGAAGAAAAGAAGAATATGTGCGTGATAATATGAATGACGGTAAGTCGAAAGAGATGAGGAGTAACTACAACGCATGGGGAGGTAAAAGAGCTGACACAGTTAATTACAAACCTTTACTTTCCACTTCTTCAAATGGTAAACACAATTATAAAGAGGAAGGATCCACCGAATTTAAAAATCAAATAAGAAATTTCGTTTTGTTAGCAAATAATGGAAATCGAAATTCACCAACAGATGAAAGTTTAAGTGAAATTTTTCCAAAAACTAATTATTTGTCTAATAAAGATTATTATTATCCCCAAAATCTGAATGAATGCAACATCGTCAAATACTCCATATTAAATAAAATAAAATTAAATGGAAAAAAATCACAATTGTTTGATAAATGTCCAGGTTTTAGCGGCGTTAATCTCAATTCCGATTTCGATAGGGGAAATTCAGAGAAGAAATCTGATAATGCAGAAAATAGAGTTTTATTAGATGACCAAAAGAAAAGTAATTTTGAAAATGCAAGGCAAGGTAGAGTTCTTACGGATTCAGAGGATTTTATTTACAACAATAAAGAGAATGCCATGGAAGAAGAGTGGACGAAGCCCTTGGAATACGTGAATGACATGACTCTTCAAAAGAATCTTTACTTACGCAATGGCCGCACTCCAAATCTTTCGGAAAATGGTGACGAATCCAATATCACTGACAAATACGCCTCAGCTAGTAATCCTTACCGAAACCTCCGAAATTTCGAGCCTTGGGCTGGTAAAAGGAATGATAATTCGCAACCTGGGATAATTTTCCGAACTAAAAAAAGAAATTATACAAGAGTCAACAGTTTAGAAGCAAAAAATGAAGAGTTGATCAATGAAAAAATACCACAAACCTTAAAAAATTTGCGTAGCTTCAGGACTTGGGGTGAGAAAAGGGGCTATAGCCGATGGGGCGGGAAAAGATTTAGTGAGTCGAAGGAAAATGCATTAAGTAATGTCTCGTGGACTGGAAAACAAAAAATTGAACACTCGAATGGTATTCATGAATTCTTTTTTGGGAATTTCAAGAAAAGATTTTATCCATATAACGGATTACAACTAAGTTTTAATCAAATGCCAGGGGCTAATTTACTATTTGCTAAAGGGGATATTAATACTTGGGTTAATAAAACAAGAAAATTCAATTCTTGGGGAGGTAAAAGAACTTTATTATTAAAGTAAATTTAAATAAGACCCCTAACATGATGTATTAAATAGATAGTTAATTTGAACTTATGTTTTGATCTCTCCTTTTTATTCATTTTAGTTGTGAGACATTTAAATTGTGAACGAGTTTATGTGTAAACAAAGAAAAACAACAATGTCCTTGAAAGAAAATAAAAAAGTACATTGATCTATAGCTTGTTTTTATCGTTTTTATTACTTACTTATTTTGTATTAGTTAAATAATTTAGAGTGTTTGTACAGATAATTTTATTAAATGCATTTAAACGCATTAAATTATTAAGCACCTAATCAATTAAAAATATAAAGAATTCATAAATGAATTTAAAAACATAAAAAAATTACATAAAAGGAAACATAAAAAACATAAATTTACCATTTATTCCTGTTTTTCAGAAATTCTGTTTAATTTTTCTAAGGCAAATTATTCTGCTTAATTTTTTAGTCATATTTATGTAAATAAGCTAAAAAATTAATGAGTAATATATTTTTTGGGAATCACCAAAAAAGTTTTTCATTTAGAAAAAAAAAATTTCAAATATATTCTATACTTGATATGCAATTTATAAAAGTTTTATTTTTGATATGAATTTGTTGTATTAGAGCTATATAGATTAATTTAAATAGATTAACAAGAAGTAATCATAAAAAGAAAAAAATGTTACGCATACATTTATTAGCAATCTGTATTACAAAAAATCTTTTAGCACTGTTGAAATATATGTACACAGTGATCCATCTCCTTCAGGATATAAGTAGTATTTTAAAATAATAGAACAACTAATAAAAATAGAGTATAAAATTATTCAACATTCTTGTATTTAGCCAGTTCATTCCGAATGCATCTATCTATACTGTTGGCGTGACGATTGGCAGCAAAAGTGCTTCTTATTCCTTCATTACTTAGCAGGGATAAATGGTATGACTTCTTTCCTCGAACGCCAAGGAAACCTGGAACAGGCTCTTTGATTTTGATTTTTTCTGATTTTTTGCCTCTCACGCCAACGAATCCTGGTGGCATTTGATCAAAACGTCTGGCATGAGCTCGCTTTGGCCCAGCTTCTCTGACTCGATGAACTGAATCTTCGAAATCTTTTTGGCGCATCATATTTTGAATCAACATTTGTCTCAATGAAAACATACCATCTTTTGGAACCTAAGGAAGAAAATAAAATGCATAATTATATCAATAATTTCTCTCAAACTGACTAATAATGTGTGCATTACACATAATCATTAATATTTCTTTAGGGTTCTGTAGAAAATATGCTTATCACTGAGTTAACCAAGTTAAATATTGAAAGCTATAGTGTCGAAATTTCTATTTTAAAAGTCATTATTTAATATTTTAGTAAATGAATATTATTAGCATATTATATTACATGTGTATTTAACATATTATTGCATGAATGGGGGCTATTTAAAGTGTGAAGGGAGAGTTAAAAAAAGTAATTGATGGGTCCAAAAATTAAAAAATCTTACAAAGAATATTCATTCCGATCAAAACACTAAAGTCATTTCTATCTAAGAAAAACTAAATATTTTCAAATAAAACTGAACTTTATTGAATTAAAACATAAATTTCTTTTATATATTTTTTTAATTATTACATAAAATATCATTATGCTAAGCTCAATAGAAATAGCTGATTGTAGCAAAACAACCCTTACAAATTAGCAGTTACAATCATTTGAATTAATATTCCGTACCTCGACTATCATATTATTAAGCAATTGAAAATGAAGAAATTTTTTAAATTCAGTTCCATTTTACAGCTATTTTAAAGCTTTTAATAAATTCTTCTGGTTACTTTTTTCGTGGTGCGTAAAAATAATCTGTCGACTGATTTAGACATTTCGTAACCTGACATACAAAACTGTCAATACTAACTGGGGTGCTATGTAGTACATTCTCAGAGATAGGGCATACCAAAGATTTATAAAGTTAAATAAGCACTACATAAAAAAGTAAAGTAATTTGAAAAGAAAAATAACTATCTATATTTAATTAATTTAATAATTAATCTTATAGTTAATTTAATTCATCAAAAAATAATTTACAATATTGATGATCTTAAATATATACTAAGAAATTACATTTTTCATCGAGGTATTTTTGTCTAAAATAACATATTAAAATTTCGATAAGGAAATTAATCATGCCTTACATGTATTATGCACAACTCCAACACGAATATAAATTTTTCTTAAGTAAAATTACGAGCTCACCTCTAAGTCCGTTCCATCTTCTTCCATTTCAATCAAGGTCGCAAGTGTTTGTGACAGAAGAGCAGTAACTAAAAGAAACAGAGGCATATTTTTCCCTGACACTGCAAAAATAATTAAAGAATAAGTTCAATTAAACCAATGTATTTCGTTTTGCTTAACAGCCTTTATATTTCAAAATGTGTCTTAACTATTTGTTGTTGCCTTTTATGCAGAAAAATGCTCAATTGAAAAAAAAAAACACATCGAAAGAAATTAGTTTATTGGTTTTATATTTATATGAAAAGAAAGAAAAAATCATTTAAATATATAAATCAATAAAAAAAAGCTTAAAGTTACTTATGAAATTATATTATGGTCAGCATGATTAATAAATGCATTTAAGACTCCTCCTTTTATATACTGAATACGTATATTCATTTTTTACGCATACAAATTAATAATAAATATAAATAATAGTGTTATATAGTTAATGAATAATTACAAATGATAGTGTCGTAGTTATTAAACAGGAGGATCATGTTTTTAAGTATTACATACATAACACTGGTTGGTATTTTTGCTCAACTTTCTTGCTACCTGTAATGAGTTATTTTGAAACTGTAATTTATTTCTAGAGTTTTATAAAAGGCTAAATTACAGATTTCATTTTTATATTTTTGATGTTTACAAAATGTTATCAGAGACGATCTCATAATTAGAACTTCGGTCAAGTGAAGAAATCAAAATTTGTGTTTGCATCCTTTTTCGGAAACTTTCAGGCCACAATACGTGTCGCAGAGATGAATGGATAGAATGTTTACAAGTGTTGAGTCAAGCAACGACACAACCTGAATTTAGAATTATGCTTTCTAAAGAACATTTGTCCCATGCATTAATATGTATTACATTATAATTAAGTTTGTTTTTAACTTGAATGTTAGAATATATACAAAGATTCATAACAAATACTAAAAAAAGTTCTTTCTCGTTTTGTTTAACAGCCTTAATATTTCAAAATATACAAGACAAAAGTGTGTTAATTATTTGTTATTGTCATACCTATCATGCAGAAAAATGCTCAATTGAAAAAACACATCGAAAGAAATTATATATAGTTCATTGGCTTTCTATTTATATCTCCGTTGTTTCTTATATTACAAGAATTATATAATATGTTGTTGGTTTGAGAGACTGAACTGGAAGCAAGGATAATTTCTTGGCCATATTGGGATATCTTAATTTAAAATTTTTTTTACTGTAATAGAAAAATCCCTTCAAATTAAAAATCTATTTTCAGTTTCAAATAATTTTACTTCCTAATTATTTGGCTGTTTCTAGGATTAGGGAGCCTCATTGGCAAAGAGTACTCTATACCCAGAAGACAGAGGGCATCATGTTGATTCTGTTAAAGACCTTCATGTTGGTGCGATTACGCTTGTTATCCTAGAAAGAGTTTATTGTCCGGCGTTGGTGCAACAAGGATATTTGTAAAGTAATATACGAGCTTCAGTGTTGATCTCATCAATTGATCTTGAATAAAAATTAAACGAAAATTGTCTTTTGGATACAATTTTAAAATGTACTATTGATCACCGACAACCAATTGAATTGTATAGTTACAAAATCACTTATTATCAGAATGTTTGAGCCCTAATGTTGATCTTATCAAATAACCATGTTCCAGAATTAATTAATTATATATATATATATATATATATATATATATATATATATATAATTGCTTTTTTGTATATAATTCTTTATAATGTATTCCGGATTATCGTAACAGCCAGTTTTAAAGATCCATTGATATATAGATTTATAAAATCAAAGAATATTGTTTTTGGGACAGTTCTTGATAACAAAATTCTTTTAAAAGCGAAGAAAGACATAAATACTGAAAATCCACCTATTTGTATGCCTGCTTATTTATCAATCTTTGCTTTTTAGATAGTAAAATGTTACCACAATATTTTTCTATCTTTGAATAGTAGGAAATCATCCTTGTTAAACTAAATAAAATTTAATTCATGTCTATTAAATGAATAAACAAATGAAATAGAATGGCTCTAAAAAATACGGATAATACAAAAATTTTCATTTATAATTTAAAAAGTAACTATATTAATGACAGAATTTACATTTTAAATATTTAAATGTTAAAAATAAGTTTAAGTGAAATATAATATGAACATTTACCAACTTTCACAACTAAACCAATTTGCTTTCTTATATGAAATATTAGTATTGTTTTTAAATTTAATAATGCTATAAAATAATATCATTGAAATCAGTTTGTTGCTTGAAAAATCCTGACTGATCCACATTTGATTGAACTGCTATGATAAAAACAAAAAAATGAATTTTAGATTTACAGTATAATAAAGATATAATATTTACTAAAATATACTTCCATTTTTTCAATAATTCAGTGAATGGAATAAATTAAGCATATTTGTATTTAAATATTTTTCAATGGATTAAATTAAAATAATCAATGAATATTATTTATTTTATATATAAATTTCGTAAAATATTGTTTTTAAAAAAATTATATAAGCCTTATTGTGTAGTTACAAGCCATTTTGTAAATATATTTCGAAAATCTTTTTTTACGAATTTACTTGCTTTAAAATGAGTAAAATCTTAGTTCTCTTCAATATTAAAATTAAATGAAATAATTTGAAAAGCCAAGAATAATATAGTTAATAAGCGAAGAAATATTCTTACTGTTCATTTGTTGTATCAGTAAAGCTAAGGTGATATCATCCAAATGGTGGTTCTTCTCCAACAATTCGCAATGCTCACAAATAGGGGCATAAACATGTATATATATACCCAAGAAGCTTTTTTTTCGTTCATTTTCCTTATAAGATTATTTCACCTTAAGAAAACGTGAGAAATGCGTTTTCTTACAAACTGTTTGTGAATCGACTATAAATTGGCCGATCATAGGTTAGGCAATTTGCTGGCGCATTTCATTGTCTTAATTGCCGTTAGCTGTCATACTGCTGGCTAATTTTAGGTGACTCTATACGATTAAAGTATGCCCACGACTTTCTGTGAAGGAAAAAAAGTGGCTGCGTGTCTCTTTTTGCACATTAATCAAGTCTAAATGTGCTCTTAAAGTTGCCGTAGGAAGAAATAGTGTTTTATCCCTTGCTTCTAGTGACTAATGAGATGTTTTATTTTATTTATTTATTATTATTTTTTTTTGTAAGTAACTGAAGTAAAATAGTTATTTTATTCCTTGTCCTCGCTGTTGAGTTAGCGAATAAATATTTGCAATTTGTTATCATCCAAAACTGAAGTATTGCTTCTTGCAAACAAGATTTCACTGAATATTTTAAACTTTATTATGCCAAGATATCAGATGTAAAAAGTAACAGTTAAAATAAAAAAATAAGTTAAATAAGTGGAAGAAATAATAATAATTTAACAACGCATTATTTAAATTTTAAAGTCTTCAAGTTTTCACAATTCCTTTTTCTTACGTTAAATATAAATTCAACTTCATTAGTTTAAGATTTTTTGGAATATATTGGTAATTTAAATAGAGTGGTCATAATATAATACTTGATAGAGTTATACTGCTCAGAAATTTAATAATATATTTTCTTTACTTTTTTTGAAACAAAATAAAATCATCTGCTTTTATTATCCTTATATTAAATTAAAATACTTTTTTTGGCATATTCATTTCGAATAACAAAATATTTAAAGGGAAAAAATTCCATTCTTCAAAATAAAAGCGAAAAATAGCTGAATATCAGACCTTTGAAGCTTCACTTTCGTCTGCTGTAACCCCTGAAGAATATTAATAAATTTCCTTTTTTCGTCTACATTAATAACAAAATTAGATTTTGAAATATTACGTTAAATTGAGAATAGATCTTGTGAGACCTGTGGCTTACACGATCAATCTTGAAGTTGTCAGAAGACTATCATGTTGATAAGTTTCTATAAACGTGAATGAGGGTCAGTTAAAATATCTAGAATCTTATCTGATCTTATATATATTAAAAATTAAGAGCTGATATTATCGTGTGTTTTCTCTGATGTGAGAACTTACCTGACCATAACTGAATATTTTTATGGAAGCTCGCAAATTATACATCTTGAATTTAAGTTTTAGATATAAACCTATTGATTGTGAATCATACTAATGTAATTTAAAATAACTTTTCACATTAAATTAGAAAACGATTTTACTGCGTAAATCAACTAAATAAGTCTAAAATTGTACATCTAATTTGATTATTAACAATCTCAATGAAAAAAAATATCGGTTTTATTTATTAATTTGCAAAATTTATCGATCATAAAGATTTAATCTTTTTTCATACTGTAAAATTTTATAAAAAGACAAAAATAAGATTCATTTTTGTCTTTGATCATATCACTGTAAAAAACAATACAAATAAAACAATATTTAAGTATAAAAAAACTAAATTTTAAATAACACAATATAATTCTGAATTCATTAATTTAAATTTTACACTTTTCATATATTTCGGATACTTGCATTTAATAAAATTTAGTGGAAGAGTATAAAATTTAAAAGTAATCTTGGTTATTTATTTATTAAATTAATTATTTTAGTTAAAACAAATAAAAAAATATTAAATTTTTAATATTCTTTAAACTGTCTTTACTTCTTAATGTTAGTAAAACAAATAGTTTTTATTTCCTTGTTTGAAATAATATGCCAAACCAACGACGGCAAATAATTGCTTTATTTGAGGCTGGATTAAAGCAAATTAATACTGTGGGAATGTGTGTGTGGCCCTCCTATTCATCTGACTTAAACCCAATGGACTGTAGTATTTGATCTCTTTTGCATTCGAGAGTATGCTCTAAGCGACATCGAAGTTTGGGAATGTATAAAGGGTTAAGGTAAAAAGCTTCAGCGCCATCTAGCGCAATTGTTTGGGGGCAGTCCCTCTTACAAAGACTGAAAGAACTGATTGGTGAATTTAAACCACAGACCAATATTGGTCCATAATTTAAACTAATAAGTCAAGCCAAAGCACCTGTTTACAAAGAAAAAAATAGTTCCCAACTCAATGGGGGCGAATCTCAAGTTGGAGTAGACCACTTAACCGCAATAGGGGTCAAATGGTCGACATAACCCCCCCCCCCCTGCATCCTAATTTCCTTCAGCATGTTCCGACACAGATTTTCTCCGCATATGTGGTCAATTTGCGTTGAAGATTATTTCTCCCCTCTCGACTGCCCTCAAGCAACACCCCCTAGATACAAGGCCTGCTTGCTGATTTCGTGACGTCATTGTAGTGGTTGAGAGGAATAACGAAACTAGTTTAAAACAGCAGAAACATTGAACGATTGTTAATTGAACTTTGTGAAATATATTTAGTTTTCAACTCTGAGAACTATATTTATTAAGAATTCTTCAAATACAATGTCTAAATTTTGCTTCATGTATTAAATTTTCATTAAAACAAATATACAATTTATATATAGAGAGAGAGATAAAAGAGAATACATATACAACTTAAGTTTCCTTACATAAACTTTTAATTTCAATACTACTATCATTGGCTTATATTATGCCATTTAATTATAATATGTGCAACAAAATAGAGAAAAATGCACCCTTTTAATAATTTATTATAACTTTTACACATAAAAAATGCATGAAATTATTTTAACACTTGTTTTATAGACTGAGAAATGCAATATATATATATATATATATATATATATATATATATATATATATATATACATATATATATAGTAGTTTCAATAATTTTTATTATACATTTATATTTAACTTTCCAATAAAAGTTATTCAATAAGATAAAATTATAATTTTAGTATTTATATATAATATATACTTAGAAGTTTTAAATAATACATGCACTAGAGTGTAATAATGAAAAATAATATAGTTAAGTTCATTTCATAAGTTGTGATAAACTATGAAATGGAAAATTAAAGACAACACTGTTGAACCAAAAATGTTTATTAATTATTAATATATACACAACAAAAAATCAGTCAATTTTAACATTTTTTTTCAAATTTTAATAAGACTTTTGAAGATAATTTATTTAATAACATGCTCATAAATATCAATATATCAAATACCAAATATCAATATTTTCAATTAAAAAATAACAAACCTTTCTGTTCTAGTATTTGAAGGAAAATAAGCATTATAAAAACTTCAATATTCATTACACATGGTAACAATATATATATATATATATATATATATACACACACACACACACACACACACACACATATATATATATATATATACACACACACACACACACATATATATATATATATATATTGTTTATATATATTGTTTATAAATATATATATATACACTATTGGCCAGCCATTAAAATTGCTACACCAAGAAGGCGACATGCCACAGACGTGAAATTTATACGAAAGGAAGAAGGTGCTGTGATATGCAAATGATTAGCTTTTCAACGCATTCAGACAAAGCAGGCGCCAGTAGCGACACCTACATTGTGTTTAAATGAGGAAATTGTTCAGCCGGTTCCTCATGCACAAGTTGCATTTGAAAGTTGTTGCCTGGTGAAAAGTTGTTGTGATGCCTCGTGTAAGAAGGAGAAATGCGTACCAGCACGTTTTTCTGACTATGATAAAGGTCGAATTGTAGCGTACCTGGATTGCGGTTTATTTCATCGCAGTATTGCTGCTCGCGTCGGTCGAGATACAATGACTGTTAGTAGAATATGAAATCGATGGGTTCAGGACGGTAATACGGAACGCCATGCGGGATCTCAACGGCCACCTATCACTAGCAGCCGAGAAGACATGCATATTATCCGCATGGCCGTAATGGATCGTGCAACCACGTCACGAGCCGTGAGTCAAGAAACGGAGTCGTTTGGAAGACAACAAGTGTCTGCACGAACAGTTCGACGACGTTTGCAGCAGCATGGAATCTCAGCTCGGACACCATGGCTGCGACTTCCCTTGACGCTGCGTCATAGACAAGAGCGCCTTCAATGGTGTGATCAACGACGAACCTGGGCACACGAATGGCGAGACGTCATCTTTTCAGATGAATCCAAATTCTGTGTACAGCATCATGATGGTCGCATCCGTGTTTGGCGGCATCGTGGTGAACGTACACTGGCAGCGTGCATTCGTCATCGTCATACTGGCCCATCACCTGGCGTGATGGTATGGGGAGCCATTGGATACACGTCTCGTTCACCTCTTGTTCGCATTGACGTGCTTTCAACAGTGCACGTTACATTTCTGCTGTGTTATGACCCGTGGTTCTACCCTTTATTCGAGCCCTGCGAAACCCTACGTTTCAACAGGATAATGCCCGACCGCATGTTGCCGGTATTTTGCAAACCTTTATTGATACGGAACATGTTCGGCTGTTGCCCTGGCCAGCACGTTCTCCAGATCTTTCACCAATAGAAAACGTCTGGTCAATGGTTGATGAGCGACTGGCTCGTCACCAAACGCCAGTCACTACGATTGATGAACTGTGGCATCGTGTTGAAGCTGCATGGGCATCTGTACCTGTACATGCAATCCAATCTCTGTTTGACTCAATGCCCAGGCGTATAACTGCTGTTATGACTGCCAAAGTTGGTTGTTCTGTGTACTGATTTCTCAGGATCTATCCAGCCAAATTTTTTGAAAATTTAATCACTTGTTATTTTTAGTATAATATATTTGTCCAATAAATATTTTGTTATCTGCATTTCTTCCTGGTGTAGCAATTTTAATGGCCAGTAGTTTATATATATATATATATATATATATATATATATATATATATAATTTAAAACTGTATAATAAATTACTACATATATTTTTTATTCTGTCTGGTAATTTATTAAAAAACTGAAATATAATAATTCCATTAAAAGTTTTAACTAACTCTAGAAAAATCTTCCTTGATATTTAAAGCATTTTATTCAATAACAATAATATTTGATGTAAAATTAATTAATTATTTGATGTGAAATACTTTTTATTATAAGGTCCTTTGAATTTAAGCTTTGGTTCAAGAAATATGAAATTGCTTAAACTAATCAAAAAGTGGTTCAAAAATTACCATTGATATATAGATAATGTAAGATTTTTTAAATGTGCTCTTTATCAGACTTTAAAATTAGCATACTATCATATAGTTGGGCTATATTTTTTATAAATAATATATAATGTGAGCATATAAATACAAACATTACTTTGCTAAGATTTTAATACCAATGCAGAGGATTGAATACATATATTCACACAGTAATTAACGTGCAATTAATTTAAACATGGCAGAGGAATACGCGAATAAAAATTTTCCTAAGAAATAACCATCGTCACATCTTTAGTTCGAGAAAAAGTAAATCTTTAAAATTCATTAGAAAATGAATATGAAAAAATTAATTAAAATCACAAGTGACATAGCAATTGAGAGTTTTTTTAACATGTATAACTTCACATTTAATTTTAAACACAAGTCAGCATTTTATAAACAAACATTGCCTTGCTATGATTTTAACCCCAAAGTAGCAGGCAAACATACTAGAGTGTGTTGCCTCAACACAGTCTCAGGGTATTCCATCGGGCAATTGTATGTCTGTAAATCTCATGGGTGAGGGAAATATAGGGCTGGCTCAAATGCTTCTCAAATTTGACACTGGAAATGTCCGTTGTGAGCTTTGTCAAACAATGAGAGAGAAAAAGCTTTGCTTGGAGATTTTGGGAAGAAATATTATTCTATTTACTTTTCAGCAGAAAAGCTATACAGATGCATAAAAAATTAAACACAATTTTGTTATTATTCATTAAATGATCAAAACTTAATATCAATGTCCCAATTAAAATAAAAATATAAAATATGCTTATTTTATTTTTCTTGATATAATTTCAATTTGCTTTGATTTTACGAGATTTGATTCTTTTTTAATGGGCCTTATGAGAAGGCAAAACAGTTGCGCATCTCTCTAAGTATTTCACTTTTATGAATATTTTCAAATGGACAAAAATGTCGAATTTCTTATCTCTTAAAAAAAATTGTAGTTTATTTATTAACTTTGCAACAACTTTTCTTCTTTATATATTTTGATACCAAATTTACGGAAAATTCCGTTCATTTCGTTTATAATTTCTATCAATAATTTTTGTAGGAATGGAAAGTCTACCTCTTTATTTGCATAGATCAGGCATTTCGACATTGTTTCTTGATATATTTCTAAGCAAACTTTAAAAGCAATATAGCCTATTACATAATCCGCACTTTTTATTTCAAATATGGCGATATCATTATTCGTATCTGAAGAAGTGAATTCGCCTGAAGAAAAATGAAGCATTTAATTGAAAAATTAAAGAATCTTCATTTGGGAAATAAGAGCAAATTAATTTATTTTGTGTTAAGGAGAGTTTAGACTCTGAACAAATTAAAATAGAATGTGTTTCTCAATTAAATCATATAAACGTTACAAAATACTGTGAATATTTCATTCCTCGAAAAGTCGTTAAATAGATTATCGTCGTACATTTCATCTGAATTCAATGTACATACCATTTTCAAATTTCTTAAATTTTCTTCATTTGTAACAAAATTTTGGAACTTCATTTATCCAACATCAGACCTTCAAGCTTGCAGTTAAATTTATAACAGCTTCTTTAAATATAATTTTCATATTAATTCTTAGCGTATTTATTCTCATTTTAACTAGCCAAAATCATAAAATTTTGAAGATAATGATCTTATATTGTTCATTTTAAAGTATCAAGCGACAATTTAGCTATATATTTTTCTCATCTTTAGGTATATAAGTAAATTAATTTTTCTTCTCCATCACCCTCAAATTTATATTTTCCTATTAAAGTATTTTTATTTATATTATTGTTTTTCAGTTTTGTGCTTGATTTAAAAAAATGTTTTCTTCATGTAATTTTAATTTCTTAATCGTTTTCGCACTTGAACTAAAAAAATTTTTAGGGGATTTCAAACCATTTTCAGCAAATAATAATTTACTTATTCTAATTTTTTACAGAACTACTATTTACCAAAATATATTTAAAGCTGGAAATATGAAAATGCAGCTGTTAAGATTTTTCTCATTATATATATATATATATATATATATATATATATATATATATATATATATATATATATATATATATATATATATATATATATATATATATATATATATATATATATATATATATATACATATACATATATACATACATACATACATATATATATATATATATATATATATATATATATATATATATATATATATATATATATATATATATATATATATAATGAGAAAAATCTTAAGAGTATCTGTGTATATATACACACACACACATCTTGCAAGGCAAACTGAATGAGAAAAGAGCAATCTTAGTTGATTCCTAAATACTCCTACTCTGAAGTCAAGGTGGGAAAGTGTATGCGTGATGAGCCAACTTTTCTCTTTTTCATGGCTGTAAGTAAATCCCGTAGGCAGGTCCTATTTGCTAGGTACTTGAGTTCTAGTTCTGTTCGCACCCAGGTAAAAAAAAGGCAGTTCAGCCATCACTTTTATTTTTATTCTTTTCTAATATTAGAAAATTAGAAGTTTATTATACTGAGTTCAATAGTGGAATTTCATTCATTTTGTAAAAGGTATTTTCGCATCTCAGGAATTCCTTTTTGAAATGATTTCGTCATAATTTTTATTTTCGACATAAAATATGTTTTAGGACATCAACAAATGAAAAAGTTTTATACCACATATTTTGTCCTTTTATTATTTTTTGTTATTAACTTTACTTTCCCATAAAAATATTATAAGTTTACTAAGAAAATTATGTATATATATATATATATATATATATATATATATATATATATATATATATATATATATATATATATATTCAGTATTTCTTTAAATGAAGATACATTAATTTGTGTTCAATAAATGCACCGAGCTCTTTTCTAAATAATTAGTAAGTAGCAAAACATGTCAATAATAGTCTCCTTCTTCAGTTCTTTATCATAACCATTTAAACAATTTATAAAAAATTACAGTTAACATAATCCTGAAAGATAGAAATTTCATGAGAAGTTTATTTTACAAGGGTATAAATTTTGCAGAAAAATTAAGAATAAATGTTAATATGTTGTATGTAAGAAAAATGTTAAAATAATGATGTTTTTTGTATTTAACACCTTTTTAGCACTGTGATATCTCACTAAAAGTTCTCCTGATTTAATGATACAAAAACATAGTTTTTATTATTTAATAAATATCAATACTTAATAAAACATATCGAGCCCAAACTTGGCACAAAAATGTAAATACAATAAACAAATGTAACCAAAAATACAACAAAATATTCCCCTAAATGTAAAATGAAATTTGCAATTATTAAATACTCTAATTATAAATTACACTAACATTTAATTACAGTGAAAACACATGACAATACATTAATTTTTGAAATTATTTGGTTCACAAAACAGTAAATTTATTTATTTAAGAATTGGGGTGAAGGAAAATATTATTTCCAAACAATTCTATTAAGAAAATGTGTGGGCGTCGTCTTTCTTAATTTCTAAATTTTATTTACTCCAAACGTGTAATAGATTTCGTTCTTGACATGAAACGTTCTTGAATTTCTTCAAGACTTTTTCCTTTCGTTTCAGGCAGCAGAAAATACACAAAAACAGTACTCCATATGCAAAAACCAACATACATCCAGTATACACCATAACCATGCATAGCTGCTATTTCTGCATTGAATGATTTGGTTACGATGAAGACAAACGTCCAGTTCAGAGCTGTAGCAATTCCACTTATAGTACTGCGTAGTCGCACAGATGTCATTTCGGCAACCATCAACCAAGGTGCTGGACCCCAACCAATCGAGAAAGCTGCAATGAAAGTCATTAAAGATACTAGAGGTACCCATCCATATGTTTCTGCCACGCGAGCATCTTTCATGACGGCGAAATCGAATCCTCCGAAAATGAGTAAACTGATCGCCATGCACACGCTCGAGACAAAGAGCAATATTCTCCTACCAGCTCTGTCCATCAGCAGGCTGGCTACAAGTGTAGCTATTACTTGTACTGTCGCGACTATGATTGAAGCTTGAATTTCATTCATACTACTCTTTGCAGCCCTAAAGATATCAGCAGAATAAAATAGAACAGCATTCACTCCAGAGAACTGCTGAAAGAACATTAATAAAATGGACAAAATTAACGGTTTATAAGCAGTAGGAACTTTAAATTCCATTACACTGAAGGTACCTTTTGGTTGAGATTTAATATCCTCTTCCATTTTGAAAAGTTCTGCCTCTATGTCGAATCCCTTACTTTGCAAGAAAATAATGGCTTTCTTTGCCTCCTCTCTTCTTTTTTGTGCTAATAACCACTTTGGAGATTCAGGCATTAAAATCATTAACGCCGCAGCTGTTAAGCAGGTAACGGCTCCAGAGATTGCTAAATAGTTCCAAGTCATTGCTGATCCTAATAAATTAACGAAAAGCACTCCTATTACTACAAACAACTGAAAAGAAGAACCAAGAAGTCCTCGAACTTCAGGAGTAGAAATTTCGATTAAGTACATTGGAGTAGCTAATGATACAATTCCTGTGCAAAATCCTGTAATCATTCGTCCAATGTATATGTATCCAATAGCAGGAGCATATGCTATTAATAACCAACCAGCAACGAATGGTACTATATTAAGCATCAAAGTTCCTTTGCGTCCCAAAAAGTTGGCGAAGATACCTAAAAAATAAGAAAATGATAGATTAGAAAATAATAAGCATGCTTGATTGACACACACACATTTTATAATTTCATCTGCAAGAAATATTTCAAGCATTTCTTGAATCACATGTGAATTTGCTTAAAAACTTCATAACGTATATAACCATCTTACTTTAAAAGTATTTATACAAAAACATTCCTTATATAAGATGAAAGGAAATTATAATTGTTTGATTATAAATATTTGTGAAAATTAAAAAAATATCATAAAACATTGCATTTTTAAATTTTCTTGGATCATTTTAAATAAACTTCGTTATTATTTTTGAAATTTAATTTTCAGTCTATTTGGCATCAAAAATATAAAATAATTTTAAATAGTAAATATAAAACAATCAATAATTGTGCAAAAAAAAAAAAAATCAAAATTACCCATTTTATAATTCTTTAATCGGAGCATTTTCTTTATTCATATGTGAGGAATTTTCATGAAATAATTTGAGAAATAAATATTTTGAAGAAATTTTACCATTTTATGTTGCAATGTGAGAATTACATTAATAAAATTAAATTTAAAACTATAATAGATATGCAATTTTAAAAGAACTATTGTTTTGAAGAGATAGAAGTAAAACTAAATGGGAAAAAATATGATTAATTCAATTTGAATTGGGCTCCATAGAAATCATCTGCTGTAATGCTGTAGTTGTTAATCCATGTTTCATGTAACATTGAAATTTTTTTTCTTGTTTTGTGCAATAAATGTTTGATTTCACTAATTAGTTTCATGAATAATTCCATCACACTTATTGGATAATTTCTGTACAAAGAAATTTCATCCTAACTGATGATGACAAAATTACTGTCAGTTCTAAATCGACTTGATCAGCATAAAATCAACTTGAAATATCAGTGTCTTGTACTATAAAGTGATTGGCATTTCGAGGTACAAGAGCAAAAGAATCTAGAACAGAAATACAGAGTCTCTTTTTTGATTGCAGTATGAAGGAGTATGTCAATACATAGAGAACATGATGATGCCGTCTAATTTACAGAATCATTTTCTCATTGAATGAAGCCCTTATTTCACAAAATAAGGATTTTTAAAAAAAACTTTTGAAAACATAAAAAAATGCGAAAAAAGAATTTAAAAAAATAATAAGGCCAAGAGGCCGCGGTGAAATGGTCGGGAAAAACATCGTTCTCCATACTAGGTCTATCCTCGAGCCAACCGATTCGCTGTATTTATTAATGGCAGTAGGGGTATGTAAAATATGTCGAGAGTAGTCATGAGGTGTCCTCCAAAGGCTGCATAATATCTCTTAGGCCAAGTTTGGGGGTCTGCCAACTAGGTGACTGCTCCTGAATTAAGAAGACACAAGCATCCTCAGGATCATGATACCACACATATTGGTGACCCACTACAAAAGATGCCATCATTTTCGTTCTATATAGTACTGAAAGTTTGCATTATTCCCAGTGACCGGGCAAAAACAATGATAGCAGAATCTTTACCTACTACTGGGGAATAAAATCAAAACAATTATGCTTCGGAGAAACTCAAAGAAAAATATTCAGTGATTCTGATACTTAATAACATGATTTGCTTAAGAGTTAGCAAAGTTGATAGAGAAATAATTAGTGCTCAGATATCAGTTCAGCAGTTCGCGAGTTCAACTCAAACTAAAGTGGTCGTGGAAATTTCTAGTGGTTCGGTGTTCCCTTTGAACTGTTGATCTTAGTCGAATTATCTGCAGGATGCTCAGCGAAAGTGTCCTACCAACCAATCAGCCGCAGAGGAGTGAAGAACCCTGGTGCGCACCAGCGAAAGAAATGTCGCTAGTACCAGAAGTAATCAAGCAAAAATATTTTTAAAATGTATAATTAAAAAATAAATTAAGTTCTTTTGTTGTAGAAAACATGTTTTTTAAAGTATCAGAAATATTGTAAATATTAAATTAAATGATGCAAATTTTGCTTTCTTTGATATTTCTTCTATATAAAGAGGCAAGGAAAAACTGAAAAAAAACTTTTTACATGCTATTTATACTGATATTTTAACAAGCATTTTATATTCCTTGCAATAACTTACAATGTGACAGAGACGCAAAAAACAAACCACAAATGTTTTGGACCCCAATACACAGGTTTTGCTTTTCTTCTAAGTTAGGCTAAGCATTTATCAAGCTATAATAATACATTAATAAAACAAAAATTAAAAATACACATCAGTTAAACACACAGCTTAATTCAAAGATTATGCGAAATCTGATTTTCTTTCTACTTTCCTAGATTTGTCCTGAGTCTATGATTGATTTCATTGAAAATATTCCTAAGAAATTTTTGATCATTGCTAAAAATGAATACCCGGATTTTGGGGAAATATCATTACTAATCACATTTCCTTTTCCACGCTAGATACAAGTAATACTTTTTTTTTTTTTTTTTTTTTTTTTTTTTGCGATGGTTAATTTTAAAATAAAGAAATGTGAAAGTCCTAGAAATTAAAAATATGACTAATATTATTATTTATTCGTTTCCATGTGTATGGAATCGTCAAATTCCTGGAGTGGATTCGTGTCACGCGTCGAATTTTTTGTAATCTGTGTCAATAAAATCCCTGCATTTGGTCATTGAGAAGGGTGAGAAACGGAATGGAGTAAAACTTATATCAAGATAACCTTGGCTACCTAAAAAATATCAGTACGTGTAAATATTAATTACAAAAATATTTACCATCGTAAATATTTTTTATTTAATAATAAAAATATTTACAGTAACGGATCACCCACTTTTAAGTTTCTTGCTGTGTAATTGTATTTTTTATCAATAGATATTTAATTTTTCAATTTTTGTAAAAGTATTGTTTTTGCTCTCAGCAGCGAAAGGGATTTACCCTTTCTCCATACGTCACCATTAGCGTTTAGTTGGTGATATGTTTTAAATTATGGCACTTTTTCTGCTACATATCATGATTTTCAATACTAAAATGGCTATATTCTTACAGGTATCACTTATCACAAAAAACAATAATAATCGCAATTGTAAGAAGTATTTAAATAAAATCTCCATGTGAAAGGCAAAGTACTCGAAATAACTGCATTCCAATATGATATTTGTATGAGTATTTGTACTCCTAATTTCTCAGACGTGAGGCTAAATATTAAGTTTCTACCCTAAACAAATACTACAGTATTCAATATTTTCTGTTTTATTTGCGTTTTAACGTCCGTATCTTACCAAACGTTAACGCAGGGTACATTTTTTGTAACTACAAAGAATATTTATCTTCTATTATCATTTATTCCAAAAATTGTTAGCATTTCCCTATTCCTTCTAATTTCACCAGTACAATAATGAGTCTTTAACAAGTTTATCTATTAATGGAACGTCCTTCTTGTGACCTGCCCATCAGACAATCTAGTGAAACAAATTTACTAGGACTGCCTTCTCCCCCTGATTTTGATAAATACTACACTCTCTCTGTTTGAGTATTATATACATAAAGAAACTCTAGAATGTTATCTTTTAGAAGAAGACATTATATTGATTTTACTTCACTAATTGAAATGAGAGAGATTTATTGTCATTGTTTGAATCCTTTTAATATCTTTTTAGTGATGTATTTTTATTTAGTTTGGTAGGTGATAAAAATTGAAAGATCTGAAATCTGAGCGCGAAGAAAATTAAATTTTCATAAAATCCATTTAAATAATTTGCGGGATAGAAAAGCATTCGTTTTGTTCAAAAACTTCAATAAGCTCTTGTAATAAATTAATTGATTATTATTTAAATAAAATTTATAGAGAGTGCTTAATTTAAACACTATAGTCTTTAAAAGATCTATTTTTTTATATGGGATTAACATAAATATCTCAAGAGGAATATATAAAATAAAATATAGA
Source organism: Latrodectus elegans (assembly GCA_030067965.1). Taxonomy (NCBI): domain Eukaryota; kingdom Metazoa; phylum Arthropoda; class Arachnida; order Araneae; family Theridiidae; genus Latrodectus; species Latrodectus elegans. The sequence goes on along the minus strand of CM057817.1, from coordinate 1,698,627 downwards.
TTTTCTTTATGAACCGTTCTTTAAAAATTATTTCGTTGTGTGAAATATTTTTTTAACTTCTATTTTTAAATTTTCTTTCACTTTCAAATTTAAAAGGCTTAAATATTTAGTTTGAAGAGCTATCCATAAATATAAATTGATCTCTTAACACATCTTCGTATTGTATTGTAATAATCCTCATAAAAGGTAACGTAAAAAATAAAAAAAAACTTTAAAAAGTTTGTAAAACTTCAAATAATTTGAAAATAAAATTGTGTTTTCAATTTCTGGCTGAATGCTTGGGAGTTTTGTTTTTTCAATCTGCTCCCCATGAAAAGTATGAAGTTCAACACTTGCAACAACACTTTTCATCTGGGAGAGAGAGAGAGAGAAACTATTCATTATTTAATGACATTATCAATTTTTGAGACATTTAGAAAAAACATTGCGAAAGTTTGTAACTTTACAAATTATTTTCAAAATTTGGAAAAAACTATCTTCTTGGTTATTTAAAATCTAACAATTTAATACATGCTACAAAATGTCAATAAACACTGAGAACTGTCTTCCTACTTTGAGTGATTCCTACTCCCTACAATGAATTACTATTGATCAACATGACATTGTTAATATTAATGTAATTTTTATTGTTAATATTTATATCAGTTGTTAGTTCCACTTTCAAGGAAGAATTTATAATTTTTCATGTCATTGTAATTTCATCGTCAAAGTAGCATTTATATTTTTCCCTTGTGTCGTTTATATTAATTTTTTGTGTTTAAATGGAGAGAAAACAAATTATTTGTCTTTTGTTCTATTATTTTTAGCTTGTTACACAAATAATTTCAAGAAGTATACCTTTTCAATCTCTATTTCTCAGATTACAGAGGATGAATTTCTGATCAATTCCATTTATTATTTTTAGCATTGTTTCTTCCAGTTTACACTTTTATTTTTAAATAATTTTGAATCTTAATTTTCAATTTACAGTTAGACATTCGATGTCGTGAATTCATCTGGAGCGGTAAGAGAGTTCTTAAACTCTAAAGTTCCTAAAACAGAAAAATTAATATTAGATCTTAAAATTAATTTCTTTTTATATTTCTTTCTCAAACTTATTTCTCATTATAAATAAAATGCTACTAGGAAAAATCACTTTGTGCAAATTATATAAGAAACACATTTAATTCATTCTCAATTCTTACTCTTATTTTATTGATGAAACATCAAGCAAATTAATCAGTTACTTTTTCAATTTCAAAACTACATTTTTAAAAATGTAGTTTTCAATTTTTTCGCTCTAGGAAAGCATTTTATTGTTGCTTTTCTAATAAAAAAAAATACTTCAGTCTTATTAGACATTCATTCTTGTTTTGCAGACGATCAGAGTAATGTGCCATTTTCATTTTGTTCGATATCTGAAAGCTCCTTTTTATTCCCCTCCATTGTGTCCACACTCATTTAATCTTGCAATATTTTCCTACATACAAATTAGATGTGTGTGAGAATCCATATTTAAGTCTTGAAATGATATTTTGGATTACAGTTACTTTCTAAGGTGAAGTTTATGAATGAGTGACTTATTTTCACCCCAGTCGGCCGATAAGACTTCCCGGCTTCCTACAGTTAACGCGGCGGTTCATTTAATTTTGCATTCTCGTACACATATATAGGCCGTTTCTTCTGCGCAGACTGACCAGTGACTTGATGCTAGAATGGCCATTTCAAAATGCTATTCCCAGTCATGATTACTCCTTGCACTTGAAACTTGCACACATTCTGATACAAGGACTATAAGAGGGATGGGAATATTATGCACGAATTGATTCAAAAGATGGAGGACTTCAACATGCAATTAATTATCCACAAATTGAAAGATTTACGATTCTCCTATAAAAATGTTGAATTAAGTTTTTTAGTCATTGAATAAAAATAATAAAATATTAGGAGATATAAATGAAATGCAAACGAAAGATTCATTAAAAGGAGTTCGCCAAAGAGAGATTTTTTGAAAATTTTGTTCGTAAAGGGGATTTAAAAGGATCCTTGCTTCCATGAGACCATGTTAAGAACCGGCGACTTGTTCGTAGAATCGTGAGAGTTAGCAAATTAGATGTGTGTCAAAACGAAAGCCTCCTTTAGTATTTTAATTCTACTATTTTTACTACCCCTTTTTATATTAACTTGTTAATTTCTATTTTCTTACATGTAAGGAATTTTCTTTTTTAACCATTTAGTAAAAACTGATGACTGATTACATAGTATACTCTTATGCATAAAACTTAAATTGTATTAAATTTTATGTATAAGAGTATACAAACAATATAATCGCAATAAATATTCCTGATGTTACACTTGTTATTGCATTATAATGTTCACAACAACAAAATCAATTAAAAAATTGTACTTGGTGATGTTTATATACAATCAGTAAAGAGAGTAATATATTCACTCTCCATATGTATTCTTTTCAAATTAGAACTTAAATCGCCTAACTGAGCAAAGAATAAATATTCACGAGAAATCAAGCTAAAAGTGCATAGTACAAAAGAGTTAAAGCATTTTCTTAGATTACGCTTCTTAAAAATGACGACATTAGTTAATTAGCCCAGTGGCTTTATCAATAAAATAATTCGCAAAAATGCTCTCAAATTAATTTCCAAAATATTACATGTTTCCAAAAAATTTATAAACTTTCATGAAAGCAAAAATTTTTCTTATTTATTTTATTAACAACATTTCGCTGATTTATTTTGTTATAATTTCCTTTTAAAAAAAGTTCTCCTTTTTACCTTAACTTTCCAAACTTTTTCAGTTTGATGAGTTAATTTGTTGTAATATGTTTATAAATAAAATATGTTTAGGGTTAAAATATTACAGGAAAAACAAACATTCTTCTTTTGAACATACAGTTCAAGAAAAAGTACAGTAGTGGTAATAGCAGCCGTTCTATATTTAAGATTCGATAACTAAAATAAAGAACTTCCTCTTACCTCCAACGGATCCACCAACTAAAGCCCCTATTGCCATTAAGCTACCAATCCAAGTCACTTGATCCCCAGCTATTGGAACTGAGCTGTGTGGCTTCTGCATGTCCAGTGTTGCGGTAGCAGTGTATGTTGCTGTCATGCCCATGCACACAGCGAACAATAAAACAACCGCAGAGGCAACATACATTTTTCGGATATTCAAAATGGATATAGGTTTACCAATACCATTCTCAGAAGAGGAAGAATTGGCAAAATTTTGGAGAGGAGTATTAGTTCTGATAGCATTTTCTGCATCCGGAGCTCCACTCATTGGATTTTCCACATACTGTAAATCATCAGTTACATTCACACTTACAGCCTTGCTCAGTTCCAGTTCTGAAGCTTCAAAAACTTTATTCGCATACTCAGTTACAGAAGAAGCAGAACTTTCTGTTGAATCACTTCTTAATTTCGTTGGATCAGTATGTCTTCGATCCATCGAGAGAGTTGGAAATATGAATCACTTTTTTCACGTTTATAAGCCACCAATTTTTAAAACCGATTGATTTCGTAGCTTTTACTATAAATCAAACAAAGCTCATGATCAAAATGCAGTTATTAGGCTTTTGCAAGTTATCATTTAATATTAGTTAAACAATCATCCTACGCGTGTTTTGTTCCAGTTAACTTCACGATAAAGAAATCAAAGAGTACGATTTGATACATAAGGTCATGCTATCAATTATTGGTGAAGAATAGCAAACACAATCCTTTGTGTAGATAAAAGCAGGCTTGTTTTTTTTTAAGGTTTTGATATCATATCCGCAGTCACTAGTTGGTCAGTAATCAGGATCGAAGAATATGTCTTTGTTCAGGAAATTCTCCTTTCAAGATAAAAAGATAAAAAAATACCTCAGCAGTATTCACTGAAATTCAGCAGTATTCATTGAATCATAATCTAATCAATTTAATCTATTGTCTCTCGGGTATTGATTTTTCTCTCAGTAATATGAATAAAAGAAAACTATTTCATTCATCTGGTCCATTTTTTAAAATAATTTCTTTTAGGTATATGTTGAAGTAAAAAGTGTATAACAATCAACTTTTGAGTAGTTTTTCAGAAATTCGAACTCAAGCTGATCAAGGAAGAGAAAAGTTATTACACGAGTAGGGAAAATGAAATCCAAACACTAAAAGAGTTAGAAAAATAAAATTCAAACATTACATGTATGTTCTAATGAATCGATATAATTACAAAGCTGTAATTTATTGCTCTTTTGAGCTGAGTTCTATTTTTAACTTAATTCGCGCCTTTATGCTACTAATCCTAAAGACCTTCTTGTTACCTACTTGATTTCGTCAATTCTGAATAAAGAAAGACACATTTTCAGAATAAAACATTTACATTTCATTTGATGTGTCAGGAATATTCCGCAATCCTATAAGTACCAACATCTTTTTCATTACAAACCGAAAAAAGTATTAGACATGAGCATCATACTAAGTGTTATGTTAATTTGCTTTGGTTAGGGCAGTCATTCTCCTTGTAGGAAGGTAAAGATTTCGAAACACAGCTCTATAGAAAATCCGTCGTGTTCACTAATGGCAGCACGTTAAATTTGCCGTAGTTGCAATGTCCTCCATATGATATGATACCTCTGGAGGGCGAAGGCTAAGTTTGGGGATCTTCTGCTTGGTCCCTGTTCTTAAATCATGAAGACCCACCCACTTTCGAGGCCGCGATGGCTTACCCAAGGTGCCATCACTTCCGCCCCTTGTTGCGCTGAAAAAAGTGAAATATCCTATTAGCCAGACGTTTTGGAAAAAAATATTAAATTTGCTTTTTTACAGTATAAAATTAATATAATCTGCAATAATAGAAAATCTGTAGAGAAGGAAAACAGAAATCAAAATGTTTTCCCCAGCATCTCCTAGAGACTACTTGCATTGTTTGTCCAAGATAACGCTCCTGAGGGTTCATCGCACAAATCATGCTTTTAGAAAAGAAGATACACTCTTAGACATTGCTTCGAAATAGAGAGAGAACCCCTGCTTTATAGAAGCTGGTGGGTACTTGGGAGATTTCTATGAAGCAATCTGCAGAGTATATCAAATGATCTTACAAGAGTCATTCACTGCATTAGTGTCAAAGGCTATGCACATACACATTTCTTAATTTCTAACCTTTCTCAATCTCTTTCTTCTAATTTTTGGTCTCAGAAACTAGAATCCTTTTGAGAGAAGTGTATAATAGATATGAAGCTGGAATTTAATTATAAGTAAAATTAGTAAGAAAATATGACGCATCATGTAATGAAAATAAAAAAGGATATATATATATATATATATATATTATAAAAATTATCAAATACATACACTTAAAAATATATCATTGTAATGTGTTAAAAGCTTGGGCAAAGAAAAGTGTCAATGGATTTATTTGCACAAGTACTCAAGTAACTCTGAAATATTTTTTCAATTTTCTTTTTGAAAAAGAAACATATTTTTATGACGCATAAGTAATTTTTATCAGCGTTGCTCTTAATATTATCTGCATTAAACGAAATATATAACACTCAATTTCAATTTTCTCAGATTGAAACTCGTGAAAATTACTACAGATGTATAGCCTTCATGATAAACCTGTGAAGTAAACAGCGCCCATCAACGAAATTTGACTTAATATATATTTCGCAGATTCCAAAATAATTTTCCTACTTTTCACCAATTCCAAAACTGTTTCTAATTTATTAAATACTCAAATAAACTTTTTTTTCTTAAAATATATTAGATAAAATTCTTTTGGAACAGGTTATGTTGTAAAATTTGAAATGAATGTATGTAATGAGGGAGAAAAATCTGATGTATCGTTTGTAAAGTCTTAATTTGGAAAAAAAATCATGTGATATATTTATTAAAAGATTTTTAAAAACATTAAATTATAAGATATTTTACTTAAGTGTTTGGTACCATTCTGGTTGCTTATATTTTTAAATTTGATATTGTTAAGCACAGTCAATCACTATGAGATTTGGGATCTTGTTTAAGAATTGAGATTAACATGGTGCAGTTCTTCTGGGTCGAAACTTTCTGATCACAACAGCACAAAAACAATGTATTCAAAATGTATAGTATAGTACATAATCTTTGATTCAGTTATTTATAGTGAGTAATAATTTAGTTAATTCAAAATCTTCTAAGAATTGTTGTTACAACTTCATTAAAAACGCATCAACTTCAGAAATGTGTAAAAAAGGGAAATGCCTTTCTTAAGACAAATGTATTCTCATTAGTGAAGGCAATCCTACTGAATACCTAGGAGTCACCCGAAATAAGTAGGCAGGGACACCCTAGATTACACATGGACCCTTTCAGTACACTTATGGATCTTTTAATCAATATCCTGTGGAGTTGAGGGGGGGGGCAAATCACTTCCAAGTTTCCGAAATCATCAGCCCATCATGAGTATAGTAATGCGATTGAAAGAACTAAATGCACCTAAAAATATGGAAAACATTTAAAAAATAATGTCGTCAAACATCGGAATATTTAAATAATGAAATATATATATATTTTATTTAAAAAATATCACGTTGAGTAACAATATATAGTAATAAAAATAAGTAAATCGGTTCCAAAGCTTATAACAGCTCAACTATAAGGCTTCCATTGGCTTATAGTAATTTCTTCACCACAAATTTCTAATCATTGTATATAAATTTGAGCGGAAAAAATTTTATTACTTGCATTCCATGTTTAAAATTTAAATAAATAGACAACCACATTGCTTGTTAAAACCATTTAAAAAATAAAATGTTCAAAATTCCATATCTATTCACAAACATCTGAAATAATATACTAGTTAATATTTCGTAAGTTTTTATCATACCAATGATATCGCGTTTTTATTGTTGATACCGTTATCGTATTTGATAACACTTTATGGTCTGAATAATATTACGTGCTTCACACGACTGTAACCGCTCATTCAGTAAACACCAAGTTATGCAAGGTGTAATAGCTTTGTTATTCAAAATTTATGAGGTAGAAATATTTAACGATTTATTCCAAAAATATGAGATATTTTTAATACAAGTTTATCTAGAAATGCGTTTGTTAGATGATTGCTGACATTATTGAATAAATTCCCTATTTTATTCTTTTAAAACATAACAAAATAACTTTTGAAATATATTTTATGCATAAATATTCAGATAGTTGTAGATAAATGTTTTTATGAAACTAAATCGCTGAATAGCAAAATAAAAATTGGCATCTCTTGTATTAGTGTTAAGAAAAAAAAGAAAAAAGTATCACTTTATGAGAATAAAGAAAAATAAAGCATCAATTTATTTTTGAAAACTGCTTAGCATACGTATGATTAGTTCCTCTTTTTCACCTGGGAACCTCATTTTGTAGGATCAGAGCAGTTACGTACTGTGAGAGAGCTTTCTGCCACAAGGAGGATTATTAAGTAATGAGGAGCAGTTTGACTTCATTGCTTCTACAGTAATATGGGGTACGAATTTACGAGGTAAAGATATATTTATTATAAGCAAATATGGAAATCTGAAAAGCAAATATTTCGAAAATAAATGGAGAAAAAATATTTATAACAGCGGATTTTACAAATGAAGGTATAAGTCACTACTTATTAAGGAAATAGTCGTACGTTTTAAAATAATGATAGCAAATTGATAGATTTCAAGGATGAATATATAATAATAACATTTTATGTGTAATTATTTGCATTCCAATAAATGAAATTATTCAAGTTATATATACTTAAAAATTTTTTGATTGGTATTTTCCTTTTAAAAAATGTCTCAAAATTAAAAATCTATCTATATATAAACATGTAAAAATATTTTTATACCATTAATTCGAAATATTAACGTAATTAGAGCTTATATTAAATTCCTGTAATTAATATCATCCTAACTTTATGGAAATATTATTCATGAATAAAAAGAACTGTTCCTCCACTAATAACGAGAAAGTGTTAACATTTGAGCTGTTGAAGAAAATGAATCAATCAACAAGTAAATTAATAGCACCTGGTAAAATGCGAGATTAAAATAAACTTAATTAAAATTTAAAAAAACCGTCAAAATTTTGTGAATAGTTTTCTTAAAACATATTTGTAGCATAATCTCAAAATAAATTTTTATTTAAGAAATGCCTTATAAAATTCCACTTATGAAATCCTTTGAAATTCCTAATGTTATTGCAAAAAGTATAAAATTAACCACTAAAAATGAATTATTTAATGTATAATAATATTTTCAGTAAATAATAATATAATTTTACATTTTTGAAATAATCTGGAGAAATTTAGATTTGTGATATATTTTAAACTTAATTACATTTTTTTATCTATAATATAGACCAAATGTTTTTATTTACCTAATAAACTACTTAATAAATTGAAATAACTTATATTATTCTTCGGAGTGACTGGAGGAGAAAAGTTTTGATTTTGTCTTCTTGAAGGAAAATGTTTTATTTTGAGAAACTTACAAGTCAGTAATTCTCAAGTTTTGTGTTATCTTATTGCAGTGAAGGTAAAATTTATTATTTTTTTAATCTATAAATCAAAGAAACTTAATTTTAATACGTCGTCGTGAAAAAATTTCGTAAAAGATAAAGCGTCGAGCTAGTTCATTCTAGCTTGGCGTTTATAAAGAATTATCTCAGAATGAAGTATAAGAAATGTGCTCCTACTATTAAGATGCCCCAGAAAATTCCTATTCTTTTAGAACGTCATGGAAGACTCATTGGCTTACAAAAGTGGAACTTCACTATTTCAAATCTTTATTAAATCTAAGGTAACTATAGCAATTCAAAAAAATGACCCAAGAAGCGTAAAAACGAAATTAAATGCAAAATTCCGGAATATATATATATAAAAAAACCCTCAGATTTAAATTATACAATAGACATAAGATTTTTTACTTCAACTTCAGATCTAATATTGCTATAAAAATAGTTGGAATTAATGACTTACACTCTTCCCCAATTGAACCCCAAATAGTTTGGAAAAGTATCACGACAAAATTTCTATTGACGTACTCATTGACAACGAGGATGTTGACCTTGTCAGTGGAGATAAAAATTTTCCAACACTAGCCCTAAATCAACCAAAGGAACAAAAACAATGACGAGCAAGAGAAAAATGGAAGAAAATGATAATATAGCAAACAAAAAGATAAATGAAAATAAGGAAACATAACAAAATAATGAGCAACAAAACTTTCAACAGGATGAGAAAAATAATAAAATTCAGCCAATAGTTATCAAGGACAAAAATATAATCTGCAAAAATTTACAGGAAATTTTTAAGTATAAAAACATTAAAGGTTTTAAAGGCAAAATGACAGGGAATGAAATTTTAATTCTCAAAGTTGAAAATTCCGAAATTCACACTAAACTCACTACTGTATTGGATGAAAATAAAACATCGTACCTCCTCCCTTTTATCCTCCCAGAAGATAATTTAAAAAATGTAATTAGAAATTTACCTCCAATTTACACTCCTGGGAAAATTACACAGGAACTGATCCTGGAAGGATTCCAAATAATGAATCATCACACTAATGACATGGTAATAAAATCAACTTACCTTTGTATACCGTAACACTCCCTAAAAGTGATACATCTCAAAAGAAACATATAACATCTCTCATTTGTTGAACCTAGCAGTCAAGATAGAAACATACAAATGGTATCATTCAATGTTTCAGATGCCTAGGCTTCTAATAATGCCCAGACCTCATGCCACCAGAATTTAAAATTCGTCAAGTTTGCAGGTGGTCCTCATCATTCCCAATGATCAATTACATTACCAGCCAAAGGTGCTAATGACGGAAAAGCTCATCCAACAGGAATGTACGAAATGTCCAAACGATTGACCGCAATGCCACCACAACTGAGCCCATTTATAGCTAAGTAGTACCAAGTATTAATCCATAATTAACATATGCACATGCTTTGGTACATAAAATTGAAGCACTAAGTAAAACAAATGAAACAATAAGTGAAACTAAAACAGTAGTCAGAGAATTACAAACGTTAGTTAATTTTGTTCAAACATCAGGCATCTTGGATCTAGTTATACAATTCAAACAATTTAATGAAATGAGAGCTAAGCAACAACAAAACTGGAAAAGGAATAGAAACCAGATAAATTTCACGCCTATAATAATTGCGACCTGGGACGCACACGGAATTGTAAGTAAACTAGCAGAGTTTATGAACTTTACTAGATAACCACAATGTATTGATATTGTATTACTGATGGAGATGCGTCTGAATAAATACGTAAATATAAATATTCCAAACTATCACTTATATCCTACAGACCGAGCACATCATAAAGGTGAAACAGCTATAGCAGAAAAACGCTCATTTAATTCTACAATTTTTAGCAATGACAATACGAAAGGATTTGAAGAAACATCAATAATAATTAATATAAACACCAGATTATATAAACCTGAAATTCACAAGTATATTTACAATATAGGCCATATTATCCCATTAATACACAAGATATTATTGAAATTTTCTCAGATAGTTCTCCAACTATTGCAGGAGGAGATCTTAATAGTAAAAATATTCATTGGGGATGTAAAAATATAAATAATAATGGAATCACACTATTAAATCTTGAACAAAATCAGAGCTATAAAATTATTGTACCACTTGAGCCTACACATTTTGATGCCAGAACAAAGAGGAGACATTTTCATTCTAAACAGCAATATCCCATTATTAGCAATTACAATTAATGACCTTCATCTGATCATTTACCTGCTATAGGTTGTCTTGGAATTAGCAAAAACAAAGAAAATGAATTTATCTCTAGAACTAAATAAGAACTCTACGACAACATCTTACAAAATCAAGTAACAAATTCTAATGAATTCATTAATATTCTTCAAAACCATAGTGGAAATCTTCAAATCAAACAAAATGAAATTCATGCAGAAATTATGAAATTCTATGAAAACATTATAAATGAAAAAGAACAAGCAACATCAATAAAGTTTCATGAAAATTACATTAAATTATCAGAGCATATAAGAGATGCTATTAAAGAAAGAAATAGGAAATCTTAAGCCCTTGTTATAAGCAAATATTAAATTAAATGAATAAAAACATTAAAAATTTATGTAAGGCATTAAAAAATTATGTAAACATTAAGAGATTATGTAAATATTATATAAGGAAAGAAAATAGGAACAATAAAATTGAGAATTTAACAACAACTCTATTTGGCAAGACAACGAAAAAGGGAAAGGATACAAAATCACAGAATTCAAGGTCAACAAAGTCATGCAACTGAAGAAAAACTCGAAATTTTCTCTAAAACCTCCTATCATTCATTTCAACCAAATAATGACATTAGCAAAGACTTTACTCAACTAGTTGAGAACAATGTGAATGCATTCATAGAAATTAATCATCCAAGCTCAACAATAGATTTAACTGACTTAGAAAAAATAATCAAAATTATTAAAAAGTTAAAAATTGAAAAAGCGCCTGGAGCTAATAATATTACTCAAGAATTTACCTCTAGATGTGCTAAAGAAACTTGTAAATATTTTTAATGATTGTCTGAAAATATCATATTATCCAACCATATGGAAAACAGCAACCATAATACTATTCTCTAAATCAAATAAGGACCCAAGAAAGCCGATCAATTTACTTTCAACTGTGAGCGAAATATTTGAGAGAATAATTTATAACAGAATTAAAAATTATCTTCAGTTCATACGGACTCAGCAGTATTGTTACAGAAAAGAACTCTCGACAGTAAAAGAGCTGGTTCGAATAACTGAAATAATTGGTAATAATATACATAGAAACTTACAGGTAATAATATACAGCCTTGTTGCTATTAGACATCTCCAAAACTTTTGACCGTGTATGACACAAGGGTCTCATACAAAAGCTAATAAATTAACAACTTAATAAAAACATTATTTTATTAATAAATTCATACCTAGATACAAGACATTTTCAAGTGATGAACAATAAGGAAACTTCAGTTACTTTAAGCATAAATGAAGGAGTCCTTCAAGGAAGTATTTTAGAACAGGGATGGCGAACCTTTATTCATGTTCGTGCCACAAGTCATAAAAATTCATTTTTAAATAGGTAACGTGCCGCAATAAAATGTTATTCGAAATGTTAGCGTGGTGAAACTATACGTAAGTATACTTAAATAAGCAAATAAAAGCAATTCGTTAAGCAATATTTTATTTATCAATGTTTTACAAAAAGCAATATGTTAGAAACAAAATTCACGTTAAGAACAATAATTTTTAATGTGATTTTTGTTGCTGTAAACAAGATAATAAAGATTTGTGGCAACACAGCATTCCCCACGAAGTTTTAGTATTGACTGAATGGCAACTGGAGAGGAAAAAACAGAAGTGAAAATATGTAATATATAATATCTGGTTCATATTGAGTTAATTTCAACAGTAGGCATGCAGAGCTCGACTCATCCGTCATTCAATTCCTATATTTATTTTTTATAAAATTTAATTCTGAAAATAGAGATTAACATGCCCACGTCAATGAAAATATTAATAACATTGCCTTTGCTAATATTTTTAAACAATTAATCGTGTCAAGAATTGAATTCCATGTAGTTAGAATCTCATCTTCTGCACTTTTATTTATTTTATCCATAAAAATCGATTACTTTCAATAATTTCTAATTCATCACTTAAATTAACAAATTTTTGGTTCCATATGGTACTTGACTAAAATTCAACAAATTCCATTTCTAATTCATTAAAATTTAACCATTCAAATTTAATCATTCAAATAATTAAATTTAATTTTTCAAATGGTATTGTATTAGGATATCAAAAATATTTTAAAGTTTCTTTAAATTGCGTAAATCTTGCAGAAAATTCCTGAATCAGGTATTGAATTACCAATGAAAATTCTTTCGTTAAAGACTCTTTATCTGACTTTTCGTGACATTCACTCAAAAAAAAAAAAATTTTTTTTTGATGAATTTGAAAGAATATCGCGATTAAAACTCTGTAATTTGACTTCGAACTTTTTGATTAAGTCAAACATTATAATGACTGTTTTATTAACACCTTGTAGTTTTATATTTTATTCATTTAATTGAGAGCATAAATCAGTGAAAAAATATCACTTTGCTAGCCATTTTACATCCAATAATTGATTGTATTTGTCAATAATGTTCTCATTATTTAGAAATAATCTTCTTTCCTCCAAACAATCTACATATCTTTGCAAAACATTTTCGCGGTTTAACCAGGTACATTATTGTATAAAAGGAAGCTATTGTACCACGAGTTTACATCGTTTAACAATTCTTGAAATTTTCTTCTATTTAGTGCTAGTGCTGATATAAAATTGACTAATTTTGTTACCAAAACTCAAAATATCATCAAACATGTTTAAACCTGTTTTGGCACATAACGCATGTTGGTGAATAATCTAATGAAAATCAAGAATTGTATGAGAAACGTTTTGTAAATAAATTTATAAATCCATTTTCCCGTCCATTTAAGCTGTGGGCACCGTCAGTTGTAACTGACACAATTTTAGAAGGACATATTTCTCTTTTTTCCAATGCATCTATAACTGTATTACAAATGTCTAATCCTTTTGTTGAACAAAATAATGTACAAAAATTGCTAAGCGAGCAGAGCCTGTTACATCGGTAGACTCGTCAAGGCAAATGGATATAAAATCGCAAGACTTCATATAAATTTTTTGTTGAAAAATTACATTTTCCACCATACCCAAAGTTCTCTCTTTCACTATATTCCTAGCTATCGGCATGTCTTTAATTCTTTGGATAATTTTTCTTTAAATAAGTATGAGCTCATCAAATAAGTATGATGCATATTGCAGCAAAGCATTCTTTAAAAATTCGCCTTCATTAAAACGGTTCACTTATTCAGAAATAATTTTAGAAACTTGATAAATAATAGCAGAAGTTATTGAGTTCCAATATATTTCATTAAAGAAGTAGTTTGAGCATTTTTATTTTTTAAGGCACGTGATAAATACTACTTTTTCTCTTCTACACTTCGATCGAGAAGAAATTTATCGTTGGTTTTATAATTCCACTTTACTGAATATTTTCTACAGACTACAGTTTTAGAACATAAAATATAAATTTCTTTACTGCCTTTTACAATCATACCGTATCTGTCAATCCACCAAGTTTGAAATTCTATGTTACAACATGTTTTGGATAATTTAGATTTCTTCATTGAACTAGCCATAATAAAAAATTCTAAAAATATATATTTTAATAATATTGTTATAAAATAAATAATTTATTCGGTATTCGTTAGTAGTATACGTTTACGGGTTCTACGCTAATGAGGAGTAGGAAGTAGATGGTTTCTGTGCCACGAGGAGGAGATGTGTCAGTACGGGTTCTGCAACATGAGGAGGGAGGGACAGTTGCTGGTAAGATAAGAATTTTTGTGAGGATGTTGAGATAGTGTTGTTTTGTAAATAGAGTTAGCTTTTGTGATATGGCAACATTTATATTTTCATGAACGGTGATAATTCAATGACTGATTTTATTCTTATAAAAACCATATATTAGATTAACAGAATGGTAACACGGAATTATATTTAAATAAATTTACAACATATTTGAAACTAATACGAGTATTATGGTGAAATCTATTGAGTACAGTAATAAATAAAAGAAATATTTTATTAATTGTAAACTTCCGAAAAAAATATTTGTAAATTTATTTTACAGTTTGCGATGATTTGAACCCCCCGACCTACAAAAGAGTCCATGGGATAGCAGTTTTCACATGTCTTAACCACTATCCTATGCACTCTTATCTCAAGAATGTTTAATTAAAGTCATATGTGTGAATTATAAAATGTCTTTCATGCTTATTTAACCTTTTGAAGCATGAGTGCGTTCAGTATAGTTGAGATATTTTTTTCAGGAAATAATTTAAGATAAAATGGAAATTTGAATATATAAAATCAAGAAAGGTTATATAATGGTCATTTAAAGTATTTCGTTTCAGTGTGAAGGTGATAATTATAATCATCACTCAAATTTGATAACACGCTTTTATTCGTGTAGTTTCATGCTAACAAAAGATGATAAGTATAAGAATTAATTTGTCCAATAATCAAGTTTTGTGTTGCAATGGAGGAAACATATGTGGAACCGGGTCACGAAGTAAGTTTTGGTGGTGTAAATGTGTTATACCATGCTGCTCGAGAGAAAGTACCAAGAAACACGATAAAAAAATTGTTGGAAGATATAGACGCATACACTCTACACAAGCCGGCCAGACGGAATTTTCCAACGAATAGAGTTATAGTATATAGGATTGATCATCAATAGCAAGCCGATTTGATAAATCTATTACACCTGCGAGAATACAATCAAGTTTTTCGGTACATTTTAACATGTATAGACATTTTCTCTAAATATTCATGGGCGATTCCTCTGAAAACAAAACACGGGGAATCTATAGAGAAAGCTTTCCAAATTATATTTGCAGAACGCCTCCCAAAAATTATTCAAGTTGATAATGGCAGAGAATTTCTGAACAAGAAATTTCAAAACTTCTTAAAACTGAATGGTGTTAAATATTTCATAACGCATAATGTACAAAAGCTTCTGTAGTTGAGAGATTCAATCGCACATTGAAAACAAAAATGTAGAAATATTTTACTACACATAATACCTATAATTATATAAATGTATTAAATCAGTTGATAAGGATTTATAACATCACTTATCATTCAAGCATAAAATTGGCTCCGATTGAAGTAAATAAAAGCAATGAATGTGTGGTTTACTTTATATGGAGATATGAAATCAGTGAAAATAGGATCGTGCAAATTCAAAATATGTGATATTGTTCGTGTTTCCAAAACTAAACTAATGTTTGAAAAATGTTATGAAAAAAATAGATCAGAAGAATTATTTCAAGTAAGTGAATGTGTGAGAAAGCAATATTCCATGTTTAAAATAAAGGACTTATTAGGTTAACCCACCAAAGGATCCTTTTACTCACAAGAGTTACAGAAAGTGGAATTAAAAAAAATTTATATAGTAGAAAATATTTTGAAAAAGAGGAGAAGGAAAGGTCATGTAGAATATTTTGTTAAATTTCGTGGTTATCCTCAAATGTTTAATCAATGGATTACAGGGAAAAACTTATTCACATTATAAAAAACAAGTATTTACTATTAAATCATCATTTAGCAAAATGAGTTTTTACGTGACGTTACCTAGCGACAGTTCAATGAGTTATTTTACAGATAATAAAATATCACATTTTATTACTCGCTTACCACAACCGATTGAATTGTTAGGAGAGTGGGAAGCTGGACTGGTAGAGTTTATCTATCCACATACGTGGTATAGTGTGAAGTGCCAAAATAATTTAATAGGGTTTGATTTATTCGGCAACGATAAGGAAGTTGGACGAAGAATACTTATAGGATGTTATGAAACAGTTTCAGATATTATAAAGGCTATCACTATTGAAGATATGAAAGACAAAATTGTTTTTAGTTACAATCATGTAACAAAAAGAGTTAAAATAAAAGTAAAAAAAGACGTAAGGCTTGTTTTATAATCTGGATTAGCAGAAATGTTAGGATTCGAACCCATTGAAATTTCTGGTACAACAATAGGAAATTCAAATGTGGCAGATCCCTCTGCAAATTATAAAGTATTATTTTTATACACTGATATATTGTTGAGCCACAAATTGTACGAGATAATTCCCCCCCTTACTAAAAATTATAAAAGTTACAGGAAAGGATGGTGACGTAATAAATGCACAATTTGATCGGCCGCACTACTTACCACTCAGTCAGAAAAATATAGAAACTTTAGAAATAGTTATAAGAACTCACAAGAGTCAACTTGCACCATTCGAACAAGGACGCTCATACGTAAAGTTGCACTTTCGACAAAAGTACTTTTCATGATGTATGTGCCATATGAATGTTGCAAGAAATCTTCTGAAGATCATTTTTTAAATCAAACAGGTGGTGGGTTAAATTATTACCAAGGTGCGACTTTTCAAAAAGGGTATGGGTTAGGAGGAATTTTTCGATCATTTTTCAGAGCAGCTGTTCCACTTTTGAAATCAGGTGCAAAAGCTGTAGGAAAACAATTATTTCAAAGTGGTGTGGACATGATAAATGATTTATCTAAAGGACATGATTTAAAGAGTACAATGAAAAGACGTTTAAAAGAAGCCGGTCGGCAATTGACTGATAGCTTTAACTAAAATGAAGACGATGATTGGTTCAGGTCGCAATAAAAGTAAGAAACGCGTCAGAAAAACATTCTGAATAACCAAAGCTAAGAAAGTGAAAACACAGGATATTTTCTCATAAGAATGACTGCTTCAATACATAAGGATTCTATTGCGTGTTCTAAATCTGAAGTGGACTTTTTCTTTATTTCTTCCATCCAAACAGCTATCGAAAAAGGACAAGTTGTCGAATATCATCCACTTTCCAATATACGGGAAGGAAACCCTCTTGAATTCTTAATTTCTGGTAGTAGTGAAGAATATTTAAATACATATTCATCTTACTTATATGTGAAAGTCAAAATTGTTAAATCAGATGGATCTCCATTACCCGAAAAAGAACCCGTAGCTCCAGTTAATTTATTTTTACATTCTCTTTTTTCCCAAGTAGATGTGAGTCTAAATGAAAGAGTTATCGCATTATCTATCAATGCTTATCCTTACCGTGCTTATATTAAAACAATTTTAAACTCTGGGGAAGATGCTAAGAAAAGTTTACTTACATATGAATGTTTTTAGAAGGATACCAATTTAAGCTCAGTAGACCCCACAAGTGATTTAGCAAATGATGGACTCAAAAAACGATATAAGTTAACTGCAAAGAGTCATACTCTAGATATGATAGGTCAACTACATTGTGATATCTTTCAACAGAATCGTCTTTTGCTTAATATGGTTGATCTTAAATTAAAAATGACTCGCAGCAAACCGAATTTTTGTTTACTATCACCTAAAACAGATGCTGAATACAATATTCTACTAGAACACGCATCACTTTTTATTTGCAAAGTAAAAATAAATCCAGGAGTTTCACTAGGTCATATGAAAGTGTTAGAGAGGACGAATGCAAAGTATCCAATTAATCGTATTTTATGTAAAACATACTCTGTATCAAAAGGTAGTTAGTACTTTATGCAAGATAATGTATTACTAGGTGTTATGCCTAAGCGTGTCATTGTGACATGTTTACAAAATGCTGCTATGAATGGACAATACGACTTAAACCCATTTCTGTTCGATCATTATAATGTAAATTTTTTGAGTGTTTACATGGATGGACAGCCTGTACCTGGCAAACCTCTAGAATTAAATTTTGATACTAATAATAATATACGCGCTTACCGTAGACTGTTTTCCGGCTTCAATCAAGACAAAGGTATTTACATATCTAGGGACGAATTTCCAAACGGACACACATTATATTTATTCGATTTAAGTCCAGACTCCTGTGATGGTTCGCACCTTAATTTATAACGGCAGGGGAATTTAAGATTAGAAATCAAATTTTCTGAAGCTTTGACAAAAACAATTTCGGTCTTAGTATATGCTGAGTTTGAAAACATAATTGAAATAACAAAATCTCGTCATGTATTGTATGACTTTGCTAACTAAGAAAAAATGAACAGTGCACAACTGCAGCGAATACTGTCTCAAGATAAATTTACAAGAGAATATTTCCTGGGCGTTTTCCCAAATGATCAACTTCCCAAGACTATAACTGTATACCCTACATGTTTTATCGCTAATGTTGATACATCTAAAAAATCTGGAAGCCATTGGTTAGCTTTCTATCTATCTGCACCGGATGAAATTGAATTTTTTGATTCATACGGTCAATCACCTACTTTTTACCAAGGATACATTTCTAATTTTACTTCTAATATATTCATATAAATTATAATCCTGTTACATTACAAAGCGATGTAACGGCAGTGTGTGGTCATTACTGTATATTTTATTTACATTTTCGATGTAGAAGGAAAAATTTAAAAACTATTTTATCATCCTTTGTAAACAATCACATTTGTAATGATAACCGTGTCTATAATTTTGTAGTAAAAAAGTTTCATGTTAAGTCTGATTTTTATCAATAAATTTATTTAAACTTAATCTTTATGCGTTTTTGTTCATTTATGATGGAATTTCCAAAACTATAACACCCCTTCACAATGATTGCTTGTGGCCCCACAAGTAGTGGTAAATCCTACTTTGTCCATGATTTAGTATCTTTCAGAAAAGAAACATTTTCTATCGCCCCTTATAAAATTGTGTGGTTTTATGGAATTTGTCAACCCTTGTATGAAGAAATATCGAATGTTATTTTCGTGGAAGGCTTACCTACAAATTTTAAACAGTATCTGGGTGATAACACTTTATTTATCATTGACGATTTGATGAGCGTATGTGGGAATGATAGACGTCTTACTAATTTATTCACACGAGGAAGTCACCATTTAAATTTAAATATCATTTTTATCACTCAAAACTCTTTTCACAAAGGAAGAGAAATTAGAGAAATTACTATCAATGCTCATTACCTGTTACTATTTAAAAATCGCCGTGATCTTACTCAAATAATACATTTGGAGGAAACAGTTATTTCCTAAGCACTTAAAATTTCTCCAAGAAGTATACGATGATGCCACAAGGAAACCTTATTCATATTTATTAATTGATTTGCGTAATGACACTTCTGAAGAACTAAGGTTGCGCGCACAAATTTTGCCCAATAAACGCAATACATATATCAAATAAAACATTGGTCAACATAAATTTTCTTCACTTAACAAAATGACACTGAGTAAAGAACAACTGAAACAGTTAGAAATCTTAAGAATCTGTTCTCCAAAAGTACGAAAAAATTTATTAACAAACTTTCCTATGTCGTGTGTAAAAGCAATTTGTGAATGTATTAAAAGGCAATGTTCCTTTCACTGAAAAACAGAAACAGTGCTTGCGAAAGCATAAAACAACAATTCGGAAATTAACTGACAAGAAAACACTGCTCTTTAGAAAGCGAAAGCTGATTATTCAAAAAGGAAGTTTCTTAAATATATTATTACCTGCTGCACTATCTGCATTAAGTTTTATAAATGGAATTCGCTAAAAAGTATGCTCTTGTGCCGGAAGATACGTTGTCTAAACATATTGTACCAACAAAACAACTCAATGATTTTGATAAAGAAATATTAAAAATATTAAATAGCTCATTAGATGATTACGATAAAATTCAAAGATATCATAAACTATTGCAAAAGAAAATAAAAATGGAAAATTACAACTTACCTTGGTTGCCTGTTGTTAAAGAAGAAATAAACATTCCACCTGAAGCACCTGTGAAAAGAGAGAAAAATTCTCCCCCCCCATGAGAAAACTCTGTAAATAATGAAGACAAACCCAAGAATGTCAACGGAATAGTGAATGATAGTTACACTTCAATAATTTTAAGCTTCGTACCCATTTCTATGAAGGACAAAGCAAAATCGCTACTTGAATTACTATCAGCGTACCCTTCAATTGTGAATTGGAATAAAAAAGGAGTTATTATTTTAAAGGGGAAAAGTATGAAAATTCTAACATAGCGGATATCTTTAATGTACTTTTCACAAATAAAAACAAAACGAATATAATTGCGAAGAATGAATTTTTAACGACAATGAATGAACTAAATACTCCTCATCACTACATAAAAAATAAATATTTACTTACAGATTCTATATCCATACTTCCTCGTAAGAAAAGAAAAAAAATTTAAAATGACAAATAAATTGTAAAGCGTGAAGTACCAGTTGTAAAAGAATGGATATCATATTAATAAAAATTATTTTCTCGTATATTTACACATATTATGTGTCTCATTTATTTAAATTATTTATTTGTGCACTATATAAATGAACATATAAATTTTCAATTTCAGAAATATATTTAAACACACTGACAAATTAAAAAAAAATTCTGAAAAAAAAAACAATTTTGTTTATGCAAACATTTAAAATAAAAAACTGGTATATATATATAAAGAATTAATAATACAAATAAACATTATTCTATAAAATAGGGTTCAAAAATTTAATGAATACTTAAAATTTTACATTTCACCATCAAATTCAACATAAACATAAATGCAATTTATGAAGAATAGATTAGACTGACAACATTGTTAACAGATAATTTATCAAAAAAAAAAAAAAAATTTTTTTTATGCCTGAAATTTTACACAATTCCTCAGAAAGTTCTTTTACATTAATTGGTAGTAAAATTTCTTGACCTAACTGTTCAAATTTAGCCTTATCAGTCATTAAAACACAATAATGATTAAACTGAGAAAAACGTCTACTATACAACCTTTACGATTAAAAACTTCACGCATTTTAGGGGAAATGTGAGGCTCTAAGCATTTCAGGAAAGATGCCATGCATTTAGATTCTAGCTCTGTGCAATTTGTTTCATCCCAGACTGTATCAAAATTCTTTTTATTCATTACTTCGTCTCGTAATATTACAGTAAATAAAAACTTTGACAGCTCATTAGATATATCTCCAACAAAGTCTCGCAACAGTTTCACTTGACTTGCATTCAGTTGTATAGATGCATTTTTCAACTGAAAATTATTTGCTGAATTAGATTTCATTAATTGTAGTTGAAGACATCCAGAAGTAATAATGCCTATTAGAGAATTATTCACCACAAATGATGCATTTTTATATACTAAATTTGTTTCAAATATTTTTTGAGAAAATTCATACCAAGTAGTCAAAGTGAATGATACACCTTCCTTCGTTGGATAAGTTTCATTGTTTTTATTAGTGACACATATTTTCTAATATGCACCAACACATTCTCGCGAAATAATTGAATTCGCACTTCCACATCATATCCTAAAGAAAATGTTGGTAAGGAAATTTCGTCAACTTTTTGCATATACCGCTCCATCCAATCTTTTGCAGGTATTCCATCATCGTTTTGGAAATGAACAATTTTACGTTTTTAGACTGATGTGGAACAGTTTCAAGTATGCGTCGAAATGTTAAACTTATTCTTGGTTGTTTAATTTCTGGTTGTGGAGGTATGCCATGAGAATACAATTCATTTGTAGGCCTTTTCATAATTAGCAAAGACCCATGTTTCAGGGGAAGAGAAATAGGAGAATACTTCTTTCGCTGAAAAATCATTTTTCTGCATGCACCCAGGCTAACAGTCGCGATTGGTGTATCAGGATCCAGGCAAGACTCATCATCTTTATGCTGTCCGATTCTTGAATTTCCATTTTCATATAAATTAATGAGCACATAATTATATTGACATCCTATTTTAAATTCTATAGTCTTTTTTATTTCTAATAGAAGAGGTGTCCATTCTTTAGCTGGAATCGCATTTCTGGAAAAGACATATTTTAATCCCACGTCACCATATGCTGTTAATTTTCTGGGAGGCTTGTATGCACGACCATAAATTTTAACAATTGCATCTTCATAATCCAATTTTAAAAGCTCGTTCAGAAAAGAAGTAGCTTCCTGTTCGGTAAAGCAATCTTCATGATATTCTACGTTTAAATTATTTTCAGTTAAATACATTTTTTTAATATAAAATTTAAGGAAACTTATTTTAAAATATACTTATAAAAACTATGATAACCAAAGTTTAACAGAGTGATTTTATCTGCAAGTACGAGGTTTTATATTTACAACTATGTGAGCAATCCTAAAGTGACCACAGTCATGTGCTATGCTTGTCAGAGTGAGTCAGTAAGCTGAATGTAGAAGTAAACAATGTAGATATAAAAGCACACTCACATATGAAGAAAAGGATACTGATAGCGAATCATGCGTTTCTTGAAATGTTCAATCATGGGAATAATTATCTTAGGAATGTGAATAAAGATTAGTCAGAGAGGGGGAGGTTAGTTTGACAAGAGAATCCAGTTTTTGTGTACCTTAAAACCCACCCCTTCTAGTCTTATAAAGTTCGTTTTGAAATTTAACACACATTGTGGATGAATATATTTGCAGTTTGTAAATGTTTCGCTTAAAAAACTAAATACTATAATATTTTTCCATTCCTTGTGTTTTTTAAAATTTTTTTCTCATAATTTAAAGCTAAAATGGATATTATGGAAGACGATCAGGCCATTAGAGATGTTTCAGATATAAGCACAATATACATTCATATAGTTTTTATTGCTAAAACTTTATTTTAATTATTCAGTGTATTTTGCACATTTTTTTAAAACTCAATTGAAATCAAATTCAGTTTTTAATCTCGTCCTTTTTATCTATATTCCAAGGCGTTGTAATCATTCAATCTTTTAATTTTTTTCATTTAAATTTTAAGTCACCTGTAATTTTCAGTTAAAATAATAACACGTTAAAATAAGTGTAATTCTTAACCTTAAATTCTTTCAAGCTTTATCATTTTGAAGAAACAATTTCACGATGTTGAATGTGTATGATTTTCCAACTTAATATCTCTTAATGCCTTTGATGGAAAGGAATTCCAATAGTGCAATAAATATTGTAGATCAGAAGTACAATCAACCGAGTACAAGTGAAGGCCACATGAGTATTTGTGTTTTCCGCTTTTTAATACTGTCTAAAATTTATAAAAATTTACATTGATTAATTTTAAATATAAACGTAACTATAGATTTTTAATTTTCACATAATTTTAAATTTAGGTATGTAACACATGTGGAATACCATCCCATGGACTCTTTTGTAGGTTGGGTGTTCAAATCATCACAAACTGTAAAATAAATTTACAAATATTTTTTTTTCGGAAGTTTACAATGAATAAAATATTTCTTTTATTTATTACTGTACTCAATAGATGGCACCATGGTACTCGAATTACTTTCAAATATGTTGTAAATTTATTTAAATATAATTCTGTGTTGCCATTCTGTTAATTTAATACATGGTTTTTATACGAATAAAATCAGTCATTGAATTATCGCCATTCATGAAAATATAAATGTTGCCATATCACAAAAGCTAACTCTTCTAACAAAACAACATTATCTCCACATCCCCACAAAAATTCTTATCAGTAACTGTCCCTCCTTCCTCATTGGCGCAGAACCCGTAAACTTATACTACTTTCGTTTGCTAGAACCTATTTCGTCACATATTAAAATACTAAAAATATTAGCAACACAAGAAAATAATAAAAAATACTTTAATTCAAGATAACTTTAATAATTATATTTATATTTCCCATTGACTTAATGATAAAATAATTTCTCCTAACATTAAAATATTTTATTGTTCAAAAATAAGCAAAATAAATTATTAGTTTAGTAACTTTTAATACCTTAAGGTTATTAAGGTTAAAACTTCAATCGTGACGCAATATGTTCTTGCAAATGAATGTAGAATATAAAATATGAAATAATATGTAAAAATATTTACTTAAAATAACACTGTATCTATTTACAATAAACGGTTATATTTTTTTGAAGTTTTATATACTGAAGTTTCAAAGACGACGGCTTACTAAAAGTGACGAATGCAGTCTGTCGTCTGATTCGAGTGCTGCGACGGCATCAACAAGCAATTACATTAGAAGGCGAAACTGGATACACAAAAAATTTTATCTAATGCGCATCTCTTTATATACTTCGAGAGAATTCATGCGATATTTTGATAATAAAATGTATAATTTGACGGTTCTAGTTAACATATTAATATTGGTATTCAGTACTACAAATTTATATTATAAATTATAAATTAAGTGTAGATTAATAATTCTTAATTAGCTTATATGAAAAAAGATAAGTTATAAAAAATAATTTTGTTTCTGTGCATTCCATCAAAATTTTCAAACGTGCCACTTGTGGCACGTGAGCCATTGTTCGCCATCCCTGTTTTAGATCCAATATTGTATCTCTTTTATACTTATGACTTTCCCAAGACAAA
The DNA here is from genome assembly GCA_030067965.1 of Latrodectus elegans. Lineage (NCBI taxonomy): Eukaryota > Metazoa > Arthropoda > Arachnida > Araneae > Theridiidae > Latrodectus > Latrodectus elegans. Next base: position 1,673,655 of record CM057817.1, on the reverse strand, counting down.
AAATGATGTCATAAAAATAGCGTTCCACGCAGATGACACTGCAATTATTGCAGATTCTATTAATCCAAACAATGCTCTGTATAAGATTCAATTAACTTTATATGGTATGGAAAATTGGTGTAATAATTGGCAAATTGTAATTGATGCAGAAAAGTCTCAACTAATTATATTCAACAGAAAAAAGAGAAATAAAGTAAAACATAAAGATAACAATAAGCTAATTTTATTTGGAAAAGAAATTCCAAAAGTCAACTCTACCAAATACTTAGGAATCACTTTAAATAGCAAGTGAACTTGGAAAGAACACATAAATAACGTAATTAAAAAAGCAACTCAAGCATACTGTAGAGTAAAATCTATCTTCGGTAGAAACTCAAAATTACTACTCAACCTTTAAGGACTGCTATATACTTCTATAATCAGGCCCATTATCACATACACATCACCAGTTTGGAATAATATTAATAAAAAAGATGTAAAAAAAACTGAAAACATTTGAATAAAAATTATGAGATTATTACAAACGCCCCGTTCTACATTAGAAATAAGAATATAGTCAAAGACAATTCCAGCTCAAGCAAAAATAAGTCCGTTTCTCCGTCAAAAATGACAAGCTTCCGATTGGAACTAATACATATGAAGAAGTATAGGCCTGCGTCGCAGGCCGACACTTCGTAAATAAATTAGATCTAAAACCAAATTTCTAATTCACGGTATACCGGTCTCTATACCTCTTAATGAAATTGCTGAAGAAATAACATCAGAAAATGATGTAGCTGTATTGTAAGTTAAACGGTTTTTAAATAAAAATCATAGCTATCCAACTATTCCTATTCTAATGACTATTCTGGGAACACAATTACCTGAATCAATCAAACTACAGTGAGTGTAAAAAGTATTCGTACAGTACAATTGATTTAAACGAGATCCGTTAATAAAAATTATAAACATAAATTCCATTTTAATTAATTATAAATTCATAATAGAGCATATTTTCACTAGTTTCAAGTGAAATTTCCACAAAAATAATTTTATACATGAATAAATATTTACAAAACTGTAACAATCCAACATCTTGTGGTGTAAAATGTATTCGTACACTGAATGAAATGCAAAATTTTTTAGTTATATTTTGTGATTGTTTTAGCCATTAAGATGTAGTTAATTGATGTCATCTTGTAAGTTACTTAAAAGGTTCTGCAGTGGAAATTTTAATGTAGTGAGAAACTAGAAACTCTGTAATGGGTCTTAAAAGTAAAGAGACAAGTGTTTCCAAAAAAGAACTGGTTTTAAAGCTCCGTAAAAATGGTAAATCTTAAAACAAGATTTCTGATCTGGTTGGTAGACCCAGTTCAACTGTGCAGTCACTTATAAGAAAGTTTGCTTCCACTGGAAAGGTTCAAAACAGTTCGTGTACTGGGCGATAATGTCTATTGACATCATCTGATAAACAGTTTCTGGTACGTTTATTAAAGAAGGATCCCAAAATAAGTGTTTCTACATTAACATCAGAACTGAAGAACATGGTAACAGCAGTCTCCGTAAGTACTGTTCGAAATGCATCCAGAAATGAAGGTTTCCATGGCCGTGTTGCGAGACAAAAATTCTTTGTTAGTGAGAAGAATCGGAAGTTACGATTGTCTTTCCCCATGTAATACGTTAATGAAAGTCCAGATTTCTGGAAAAAGATTATCTTTACTGACGAAAGTAAATACAACATATTTGGATCGAACGGGAGACGAATGGTATGGGGAAAGTGCAATACAGAAATGCATCCTAAGAATTTAGTGCCAGCAATGAAACATGGGGGTGAAAATCTGCTTGTTTGGGATTGTATCAGTGCTTCTGGGGTAGGCAAATTAGTCTTTATTAAAGGCATTATGTATCATCAATTTTATATTGACATTTTAAACAATAAATTAAGACCTAGTGCAACAAAAATGGGGTTGAATGGTGATATCGTTTTCATGCATGATAACGAGCCCAAGCACACAGCCCTAAACACAAAGCTCTGGATACTATATAATACCCCAAAGTTCATGAAATTTTCTCCTCAATCACTAGACCTCAATCCCATCAAGAATTTATGGGATGTTCTTGATAAAAATATTAGATCCAGAGACATTTCAAATAAAAATGATTTGGAATCAGCTCGTAATCAAGAATGGGACGCCATATCTAGTTCAATAACAGCAAAATTGGTAAAATCGATGTCATAGAGACTCAAGCCAGTTATTCGAGCTAAAGGATATCCTACAAGGTTTTAGCTGAAATATAATGATTGTATTGGCTAATATATGCCTGATGTACGAATACATTTTATACCACAAGATGTTGGATTATTTCAGTTTTGTAAATATTTATTCATGTATAAAATTATTTTTGTGTAAATTTCACATGAAACTAGTGAAAATATGTTGTAATATATATTTACAATTAATTAAAATGGAATTTATGTTTATAATTTTTATGAACGGATCTCTTTTAAGTCAATTGTCGTACTGTACGAATACTTTTTACACTCACTGTATGTATAACAAATCACAAAATTGAAATTTTCGTCGATAGACCACGACAATGCAATAAATGTTTTAAATTTAATCACAATAGTAATAAATGCAATTCTGATCCACTCTGCGTTAATTGCGGCAAAAAAACCATGGGGACTTTTATCAAAATTAGGTGAAATGTAGCAACTGTTATTTGATTACTGTTATTACAACGTAAAGCTGATTACTACAGCAGCTAGAGTAGAAAACGTGAAATGGATTTTCAGAAATTCAAATCTTTGAATCCCCTTACGATTAGAGAAGCACGCAGATCCTTTTCAAACAGCATGAAGGAAACCTACGCCAACGTAGTTACAGGATCCAGTCCAAAGTCAAAATCAAAATTTCCAGGTAAAAAATATGATAGAATCTATCTTCCAAAATGTCATTCAAAGTGTATCAAACATTATGGATTCCAAAATAGCGAAAATTATAGAAATTTTCTCAAGTTTAACAGAAATTTCAGAAACAAAAATACAACAATTAAATATCCCAACGAATACAGATCTATGTAGTACTGATAAAGCTTCAAAGAAATTGAAAAGTAGCTCACCCAAAGTTAATAAAATAACTAAAGAGAATAATAATAATAATAACTCAAACGAGATAGATATTGAAAACTACACTCATTTGCCACATATTAGTAAAACAAGCTTAGAGTAGTTTAAGGGTCTACCAGATCCACCAGGAAGGTTAATTATGAACTAATCAGAAAGTTCAAATCGGAATTATTTTTAACTAATCTTCAAACTAATTTGGCTTTTAAGAGTATAGAATATAAAATTTTTGAATTTGTTCCTATAGAATAAGAGGTAAAGGTCTCAATAGTTGCAATTTTTTATGAATGTGCTACAATGGAATATAAGAAGGACTCTTCATAAAAAGCATATATTTCAAATGGATGATTTTGTCTCTTTGAATATCCTTGTCTTCCAAGAAACTTTCCCAAAACCACACCACTAAGTACATGTATCCCATAAAATAGTATACAGGAAAGATAGGAGCAATCACGCAGGTGGAGGATTGATGATAGCAGTATCTAAGGCTATCCCATCTCAATCCGTAAATTTAGAAAAAAAAATATCTACTAGAGAAAGAAATCATGTGTGTGAAAGTTTATCATGATAACGTAAAACTCTATATTATTAGTTTCTTTTCCCTCAAGGGAACTATTAATTTAAACTCTTTTAAATTCCATCAAAGTATTCTGTCTGAACCATACCTTATGCTCAGGGATTTTAATATCCAACATACACAATAGGGAGGTAAAAGTAATACATTAGCAGGACAGGCTTTAACAATTTGGTTCGAAAAACATAACCTTTGCCTTTTGAACGATTCATCACCAACTCATGTTTCCTCAAGAGGATCCCTTTCTTTAATAAATTTATCTTTTATTTCTATTGATATATATTTAATAGATCTACAATGTATGTTTCAGATGATTTCTATGATAGTGATCATTTTCCTATAATTATTAAACTCAGTTTCAAACCTATCCCTCCACAAATAGGTAAAATCTACAGATGGGATAAAATTAGAGAATCAGTAAATCAAGAAATTGAACTTAATAAATTTATTATCTTATTCTAAATGAGAAAAATATATCACTCAGATAATGAATGAAAATACGCAGTCGAAAAAACTGTTTAAAAATAATGGTGGAACTCTCTTTGCAATAAGTTCTTGTTTTTGAAACGACTGTATTTGAAGAAGCTAAAAAACATTTAGATAATGTCTCTTGTGTGGGTTCGTTATAAAAAAATTTCAGCCAAATTCAAACAAGTTATTAGATATTCAAAAAGAAATTACTGGGATGTCTGTAAATCACAGCAAAATTATTCGAATATTCAAATCTATCTCCCAAAGGAATGTTTCCTCTCCGTCACACAATGTTATGTATCTCAATGACCCAAGAACTACGGGATTCTCAAAAACAATGCGTAGCTTTTGCTAAAATGTTTCGTTCATCAGAACGGTCATCCCCTTGCACTATATCATGGACCCTTAAGGAGATCAAGTGGTTTTTCACCACTCGATGAGCGACGGATACTTAGTACCCCATGAAAGGAATCCTTTTGTATTTAATTGAAGAGAGATGTTCTCCTTCTAACACTCCCTCCTAAGTTCAAAGAAATTTTTACTTTTTTTTTGACGTGATAATGGCACAAAGCAAATGTGATGTGCTCTGATTGGTTTAAATCATCACGTGACTCTCTGATTTCGGTAAGTTTCGCCAAAACGGAGGAATTTGAAACTTTTCATTTTGTAGAAGTAATCTATTTTGATTATTTAAAAGTATAATTGGGTTAGAAGGAACACAGAAACGTTATAAAGTAAGTCTTTATTTCTTATAATTGATAACTAAATCAAATCTTCATAGTTAAGATTTTTCACCATTGGATAAACTATCGTATTCGAAAATTAGCTTGAATGAAGGAATTCTATTGAATTCATATTCAGTTTAATGTTTATAATATTTGAAATTTCTGATTAATTGAAAATGTGTGTTTAATAATATAAAAAAGTTTGGAAATTTTACTTTTTTAATTCAAATACTAGTTTTTGTGCCAAAATTGAATTTATTATAAATTAGTAGCAAATTAGAAAGAAGGCGTTTTTAAATTCTTTTATTTTCGAAACTGCGTAAATATGACCATGGAAAAATTTAGAAAATTCTCATTGGCTTAAATATTCAATGTATATTATAGAAATATTATTTAATATAGTTTAGTGTGTTGAATTGAAATTGCGATTAATATTAAATATATATTACTAATGAAAGAGAATAAATTTTCTCAAAAATAATTCAAAGCTTTTTGATTTAAATATTAATACAATATAAAACAAATATTAATCTTCAGAATAAACTTCTTAGAATATGTATTTTATTTTATTTATTAAAATTTGAATGACTATTTTTGATTTGATTGTTGCTACGTAAAAACATTCGTTGATAAACATTCGAAGAAAAAAATTAGCAAAAACAAATATGAAACATGTAAATATTCTGTAATATGTATAATCAAAATAAGTTTTATGGAGACTGAGAAAATGTTTACCATTGTTATTACTACAAGTATTGATTTCGTTTCGCTTATATAAAATTTGTTTAAAAGTTTGAAATGATGTTCTAAGTTTTTCTAAGAATGTGGTAACTGAATTAAATGACATGAAAACTCCAATATTTTCGATTAAAACATCTTATTAAAGTTTTTTGGTTTTGAAAATTGATTTTAAAATAATGGGAGGGGTAATTCAATAAATTATACATTAATTTAAATTTTACTTGGTAATTAGCATAAAAAGTATTAATAATATTTTAAATCTACTTTGAAATAAAGTTTTGCTTGTTTTTACTTCTAAAACCAAATCCTAATTAATTTTATAATAAATTTATACTGCATTTAGAATTTTCAAAATGTTTTTAATTGGAATTCAATAGTTTAAAAATCCATATATATAAATTCATAGAATTAAATATCCATATATTTTTAATTCACTTGACCATAACTTACTTTTACATGTAAAGTATTATTAAGTAAACAAATTTGTATATAGCTATTTATTTTTTCCTTACAGATAAAAGGGTTATTACAATTTAAAATTTCTTGTGAAATCATAGAGAAAAAATATTTGAATTATGAAAAAAATGTTTAAAATAAAACAGCGTTTTGTGTGATGATTTATAATCCATGAATTGCAGAATTTATTTCTCAAAGTATCAAAAATTGATTGCATATAATGGAGCATTAGTAGGTAAAAAACCTACATTGTTTGCATATTTGAGAATGAATTTTAAAATATTCATGAAAATACTAAACTTTTATAACATTATTTTCTAACGATGCCATAAGGACTTAAGTACACTAAATTTTACAATTCCTTTTTATAATTTGTATATCTGGATTTTTGATGATAGAACATGAAACACACTGTGCATGCATTTCCAAATTTTTTGATTGTATATGAATAAGATGTTTTAAATGATTCAATTAAAATTTTGTAGAGAAAGGGTTTTTTTTAAAAAAAAATAAGGATGGAAAAAAGGTCTTGGCTTTTCAATACTTGTTTAATGATTGTTTCCAAAAGAATGTCATTAAAGTCTATATTTTATAAAATATAGTGCTGATCTTTTATTATATTATCTTGAATTTTTAAAAATCATTTCACTTGCAATGTATTTTATTATTAGTACATGTGATGCAAAAGCATTATTTTGTGTTTAAATTATTTTGTTGAAATTTGTATAAAAAATTATTCATCAAGTTTCATTTGCTTTTCAGTTATTGTTGACTGATTTTTTTTCTTTCTAATATGTTTTAACATTAGAAAAAAATTTCTCTATGCAATGTCATTTTGTAAATTATTTTAAGGGCTATATTTATTTCATAACAAAGAAAACGTCATCTAAAATTATTTTTTTACTTGTTTCACTGTATATCAATAATTTATCATTTTTGCCACATTCTTATAAAACCATTCAAAACTACTTGATAACCATCAATTTACTAACTTCAATCACTGAGTTTTGATTAATTAATGTATAAGAATACAATTTTTTTAAACAAATTACTCTTGTACTTTAAATATATAAAAGGTTATATTAATTTAGTACAAATAATTATTCTCTTTATTACAGATAGAGACTTGGGATTTGATTTCAATATCCAAAGGCTGATTGTTTTCTTAGTAAATTTCTTGCATATACTATGCTCCTAGAATATTATTACAAATTCAAAAAAGTTATCCTATAATGTGTAAAAAATATGTGAGGATTCAAGATGTAGTATTTTTTGGGCTGAATATAATTACATATATATCTGATTCCTTGACTTTTCTTTGAGTATCCTGTTGGAGGTGTCTCGTGATTTCTCCAGTCATCTGCCGCCTGTTCCTTCTTGCCTGTAGAACCATATACCGGTTGTCGACTGCCGTAGTTGCTAGTGGATGACCACTGCTGAACCTTCGGACAGCTGTTCCTATAGTTTGAAATGCTCTCTAGATTCGTGAAACGAGGTTGTGAGCGATTCCAAACTCCACAGCCACACTTCGACCTTCTTCAATCTTAACAATGATTCGACCTGGCGTAAGGTCATTTAGATGTCGTCTACGAGGTTGCTTGTACATTATTTCACACTGATTAAGCATCTCTACGTCGTTGAAACTGATATACGCCGTGCAACAGATTTCACAGAAGCGCTGAGCGTACACTGCCTGCCTGCTTTATACCCTTCCAACATTCCCCCTTTACGCCATGTTATGTAATCTGAGTATGCCCTTACGTACCTGCCCGTAGTCGATCTTCTGATTGGTCTTTCGGTCCTATATACCTGTTTGTTCCGCTGTTATGCTAATTTTTCTATTTCGTCCTTAATTTTTGCACACCAGTGTATATATCTTCCTTGGACTTAAAAAGATTCCACAGAAATGACATAAATCATTGAATCTAAATATTAATCTATGAATATATATATTAATGTAGTAAATATAACGACATTATTGGAAATATAGCAGCGTGGAGTACTATATGTGAATCTCTCGAAGGGCGAACGTGTTTTTTGCGAGATTTACCACAGGAATGTTAATGACTCCAGCCCCCATTTACATCGTTTCAATTGAATAGAATCTGAAGTTTGTCAAATATGTAGGATCTGCAATGATATAGATCATGTATTATTTTATTGTAGCAAATATACAAATCGAAGAAGAAGTATCCAGAATGCGAACTTTTTAGCCAATAATCTGACTTTCAAGGAAATACTACAAATGATAGTGAATAATCGAACAAATATAAGAATAAAATTTGCGATTCCTTCTCTCAGTGGACTTATTTTAAATAAAAATTAAATTTCTGGAATAATGGAGACAATAGCCTTTAATGTCGCTGAAAGTCTCAATGTACATCAATTAAATCAATCAATATATATAACTTATATCTCAATAATTCAAATTTCTTCTTCAGTATTATCATGTACATATTCATCAAATTTTCTCTAACAAAATAACTCATAAAATTCACCATTTAAAATGAAATATGTTTCATTTTAGATAAATTTAATAAATTATGAAATACAGATTCAAACTCTTAATTGAAAAAATACCTTTAGTTTTGAAATAAAATTAGAAAAAAAAATTATGAAATCAATATAATAGATTTGGTTTATCACTTTACTATTGGTTTTTGCTCACGAAATCTAATAATTTGATCGAAAATGATTCCGAATTTTCCAAACATTTAATCTCGATGAGAGAATCGAACCCATAGGCTGCTGAACTAAAGTTCAGAATGAAAGTAGTAAAATTGAAATTAAGTGTAAAGAAAATATTTTTCAACAGATTTTGAAAATAATTAGATACAATAAATATGAAAAAAAAATTCTGATAAAGATTGCATTAAAATCATGTATTTCGAATTGAAATATTTCATTATGTGAATTTTTTTATTTGAATTTATTTAAATTTAAAGTTTTGATCAAATAAAAAATGAAAAAATATTTCTATTTACATTTAAAATCATACTATTAATTATTTCATACAGATTTTAAAAGAATTTTCAGATAAGTAAAATTTCATCATTAAATGAAAAGATTAGTACTGTCAACAGTAAGAACAATCAATTAGATGTTTTTGTTTCTACCAAAACAACTGGCTTAATTTATCCATTTAATGTAATACATACATTAGGTATTTAAACTAATTTTGTGAAAAATGTCCTCAGTTACGAAAGAAATCTAACCCTTTTGGAAAAATATTTTCTTAACTCTATATGAAACAATTCAGTAAAGCTAAATATCATTTTAGATTAAAAAACTGTAAACTTTTTAGGATGGGAAAAAGAAAATTTTTCATTTTGATATTTGTTATTAATTACAAAACTTGATAATATCTTATTCATCTCTGTTTTTGTTACTGTAGTCAAGCTCACGTGGTATATGAAATGTGTTAATTTGATAAGTGAATGTCGCTTATTTATTGAAAAATGTATGAAAAAAATTAAATGAAATATTTTAGCAACATCACAAATTAATAATTTTTTCACTATTTTGGTACAATTTTCTTAAATTTGTGTTTTCAAAAAGAAAAAACATTAGTCCAAACATATTATTTTTATCGAGAAATAAGGAAATTGAGAGTAAACAGCGAAAATTTTCTGAAATGCTTTATTTTTATTCAGAACAGTAAATAAACAGTTTGAAGATATATAATGTACCTTCCTCCAGAAATCATCAAGCAGATGAGACCAAATGTCTCACCAAACTTGTGAAGAAAAAAGCACTCAATCCGGTATCTGAGATTGGCTGTTTCAATACTGTTTGGAGAATTCTTAATATTTTATATCTCCATCAATTAAACTTCCCTAAAAGTTGTTATAAGTAAATATGCAGTATAGGTGCATTTCAGCAAGAAATCATAAGGAAGAAACCTTTGTATCATTGCTACTGTCCTAAGGTTGTTGTCAGGCCTTTGAACACTGGAAGGGCTTTTCCGCACAGAGTATTCACGCGTCATCCGGAAGACTTCAAAGACTCACCCCGAAAAATAGGTGTGCAGAAGTGCACAATAGTCATCTCTCATTGTTCAATAGAGACGGGCTCGAACCACACTCTAAAAAGCACTGTTCTATCTTTGTCATGGTGAGCCCAGACATGAAGCTATTTTAAAAATAACTGGTAGTTTAAGCATTATTTGATAAAGCTATTTCTAGCTGAATATATGCCCAATGCAGTTTTAATCAAA